>JBAMBO010004057.1:0-501286 GCA_037044535.1 Lordiphosa magnipectinata
CTCTGTGATGCATTGCGTTGGGTTAAACCAAAAATGTCTTAAAGGACCAAAATTCCAATAAAGATTCATTCAGTTTCTGGAACATACAGCTAGTCACTCTCCCCACGTATATGCGTTTTATTCAGACTTACATTTGTTTTTCATTTTTAAATCAAATTGTACTCTCAATAAATAATTTTCCTTTCTTTATAAATTTCTTAATTAAAATTCAAACGTTGAATTTGGCTTGACAATAATCGAATTTGCATATTTTCCGTTTGATTTTGCTTCTTCTTTTTTTTTAACATTTAATAAACTCAATTTTCTTTGGACTGAAATTTTTTCCCATTCACTGACTGACTTTTCAACTCAGCTGGAAGCTGATTGATTTCAGGTACCCTCAGACGGGGCGCATATACAGACACCAAGTCAAGTGCTGCAGTTAACGAAGATCCTTCACACAGACACACACACACACACAGAGACACACACAATCGCATTCCCTTTACAATCACACACTTAAAATGCCAGCAGCTATAATTGTTACTCAGGTGACAGATTGCTGAATGGCAGGCAGCGACGGCAAATGACAACGAGACGAGGATGCAAGGAAAACCAGAAACCAAAACAAGCCAGGGCACTGGCAATCTCAGTACGAGAAGGATGGCGGCGGCATCAACGTAACGTCAGACAAATTATCACGTTACACTCGAGTGCGTGAGGCGGGCAACGGCAACTATCTCTGGCCTGCCTACTCACCCTCCCCTCCGTAACCACTCTCACCACTCACCGCTCACCCTGGTGCTGTCTTGCAAGTTGTCGCCATGTGTCGTGGTCGTGGCAATTGCAACGGCAATGGAATCCTGCTGAACTGAAGCAAAAGCAGCAAACTGCATTGAGGAATGGCAAAAGTCAATTTGTGCACTCCAGGCATCTGCCTCGGTATCGGTGTGTGTGTGCTTGTCGTTGGTTACCGCAAAATGATAACCCTCTCCGGTTACGGCTACGGCTTCTGCTGTGCCTGTGCCTGCGCCTGTCTGTGTCCTTTATTATCTGCTTAAACATTGCCTCCTGCCTGCTGCTTGGCTTTATTTGCCGTTGATTGACACACCGAAGGCTATCGGCGCTTAATTGCATTTTGCTCAATGATAACATAATTTAAAAGAAAAGCGGATATGCGTCCACCCAGTGGCCAGGTGAAGCTTGGCTTGGTCAGCCCATTGATTTATGATATTTTTCCGTTTTGTGTTCTTTTACTTTAAAATGGCATCAATCAGACGGTGCGTATGCGTAATATGTAAGTCAGACACAGTTTTAAGCACTTGGCACAAGTTTAACTTTGTTTCCCCAGATCCCTAACTTATTGCCTAGCTTTAGCTTAAACGCAACTTTATCCTTCCATAAATCTGTGTAAATTGGTGTGACTGACTTTAGCTCATTTGTTAGTCTCTGACCAGAAGCTGCGCTCATGTGTGATAATTAGCTTCAAGCTGTGCCACGTCAGCAGGACTTCTCGCACCTACCCACCTTGCACCCCTCACCCCCCCACTCCTGCACGGTGGCAACAATGTCCAGTAGGAAGCTGCTGCTGTTGTTGTTGTTAATTGTGAGAGGCTTCATTACCCGGCCACAGCATCAGCATCAGCATCAGCTTTAGCTTTAGCTTTAGCAACCCCTCTTCGACACCCTGCATAGTTAATCGGCCAGGCATTGTAATTACTTAAGCATTAACCACGAAAGCAACACTTGAGCGGCGATGGCGCCATAACAATAACAATGGCCAAACTTGTCGCCTGCTCACTTCCGGTTGAGGTTGGTCCTGGCTGTGGGCTCCTGGACTCCAAGGCTCCTGGCTTAATTAGGTTTTTGGGCAACGGCGAATTTGTCGTCATCCTTGGGCCTTCCTGTTTCTACACCCCAACATAATTTATGATCGAAAACGCGTTTTGGTTTTGGGGTTGCCATCCCAATTGATTTATGTTCTTTTCTGTCTTCGTTTAATCGACAGCAGCCTATGGAATGCTCCAAAATGCCATTGATTGTTAACTAGAATCAAGAAATTACATAGATTTTATGTTCTTTATTTAAGTGCTGGCAAATTGTTGTTACTGAACTGAAGTTGATTTGTACAAAAGATTAAGATGTCCAATTTCAGTTTAGTCAAGGAGTGAGCGGAATGTGTTGTTCTCTGCTGAGGGTTTGCTTACCAGCTTTGAGCCACTAACATGTTAAAGTGTCATCTTTAATTTATTTTAATTTAAATGGATATTTGCTTGGGGATAGCTCAAAGATTGCGATTTTGTTTAGTAAGGAGCTAAGTTAGAAGAGTTTACATTGCGAATTATTGTTAACTAGACCCCCTTTAGAATTTTGAACACAAAACGAAGAATTGAAGAAGAATCTTCATGATAATCTTAACTCATTAAAACTTTTTTTAAAATTCTAATCTTAAACGAGAAGGCCAAGCTAAATTACCCTTGCATACCCTTGCAAATGCTGCTTGTAACTAAAACCCATTTTCCGACAGATAAACATCTGATTTCGACCAAATTTCGCGAATCTTTTTGAAAGCATATCAAATTAACAATCGTCGAGTTTAAGAAAGATCAAATTTAAAACCAATTTTCATCATTTTCTGACCGATCGGTCCTTTCTTCTTCTTTTTCCTTTCCTATTCTTTCTTACTAAGAACCATTTTCGACCGATTGGTTCAATGGCAACCATAAGATATAGTCACCCGATGTCGATTAACTTTTCCAAATTAGTTTGAAAGCGTTTAATATTAAGAATCGCCGACCTTAAGAACGATTTACTTGAAAACAAAAAAGTTTTTTTCACTAAGACCCATTTTCCGACCGATCGGTCCTATGGCAGCTATAAGATATAGTCATCCGATTTTGACCAAAGTTTGCAAATCTGTTTGAAAGCATATAATATTTAATAATGGATGAGTTTGAGAACGCTAACATTGAAAACAAAAAAGTTTTTCTCAGTAAGACCCATTTTTTGACCGATCGGTCCTATGGCAGCTATAAGATATAGTCATCCGATTTTGACCAAAGTTTGCAAATCTATTTGAAAGCATATTATATTAATAATGGCCGAGTTTAAGGACGCTAACATTAAAAACAAACAAGTTTTTCTCAGTAAGACTCATTTTCCAACTGATGGTTCCTTTGACAGCTATAAGATATAGTCATCCGATTTTGACCAAAGTTTGCAAATCTGTTTGAAAGCATATAATATTTAATAATGGATGAGTTTGAGGACGCTAACATTGAAAACAAAAAAGTTTTTCTCGCTAAGACTCATTTTTCGACTGATGGTTCCTATGACAGCTATAAGATATAGTCATCCGATCTTGACAAAAATTTGCCAATCTGTTTGAAAGCATATGATATGAATAATGTACGAGTTTGAGGACGCTAACATTGAAAACAAAAAAGTTTTTCTCACTAAGACCCATTTTTTGACCGATCGGTCCTATGACAGCTATAAGATATAGTAATCCGATCTTGACCAAAATTTGCAAATCTGTTTGAAAGCATATAATATTAATAATGGTCGAGTTTTAGGACGCTAACATTGAAAACAAAAAAGTTTTTCTCAGTAAGACCCATTTTCTGACCGATCGGTCCCATGGCAGCTATAAGATATAGTCATCCGATCTTGACCAAAATTTGCAAATCTGTTTGAAAGCATATAATATTAATAATGGTCGAGTTTTAGGACGCTAACATGGAAAACAAAAAAGTTTTTCTCACTAAGACCCATTTTCCGACCGATCGGTTTTATGGTAGCTTTATGATATAGTTATCCGATTTCGACCAAAGTTTTCAAATCTATTTGAAAGCATTTTATATTAATAATGGACGAGTTTGAGGACGCTAACATTGAAAACAAAAAAGTTTTTCTCACTAATACCCATTTTTTGACCGATGGTTCCTATGGCAGCTATAAGATATGATCATCTGATCCGGTCGGTTCCGATATATTAGCAGCGTGCAGTAAAAAGAAGACTCTGTGCAAAATTTCAGCTCGATAGCCTTAAAACTGAGAGACTAGTTGGCGTAGAAACAGACGGACAAAGCTAAATCGACTCAGCTCGTCGCCCTTATCAAGAATATATATAGTTTATGTCAGGCATGCCCAAAAGCAGCATACGGCAGAGCATTGGTGACAATACTCACAAAGAGAAGCACCCATACCAATAATGAAATTGCGCGCAAACACCAATCAAAAAAGAGAACAAAACCGGTCATTGTTCTACGCGACGCATAGACACGAAATCATTTGCATGTGTGTCGTTTTGTATACGCCCTTTAGTACGGCTGGGGTCAGTATTTTCGTAAACCCAGCGTTGCTCTTTGTACGGTGATGCGTCATGCCGCCTGACAAATTGTAACATGGGCCAAACGCTAAACAGAGAGAGAGAGAGAGGGAAGGCGTACGCTCTATATCAGACCTGGCCTGCCATAGCTACCACGAGCCGAAGTCTGTCGTGTTTTTACGCAAACGCGAGCCGAACTCATGATTGTGTGTTTCGGTGAACATTGAATTGCAAGTAAAACGGCTGTAGTCTGGAGAGAGCTCTCTTGCTCACCAACACAAGCACACTTTTTTGTCCTCTCCATTTGGCCGGCAGTGCTCTATATCAATCGTTGAACACCCTTTCAGCAAAATATTTCACAACCTGCCAGTGGAATGCATTATGGCGCTCCATGCACGGCATTGGGTTAAAAGAGCGTCGCTTATGGCGCTCCATGCATGGCTTTTGGGCGAACGAGTGTCGCTTAAGTCGGCCCATACATGGCATTGGGTCGAACGAGCGTCGCTTATGTCGCTTCTCTGCATGGCATTGCGTCGACCTAGCGCGCCTGGAGAGCCATTAACGTATTGAGCGGACAGTCGAGTCCATTGCGAGGAAAATAAGCGAGCGTCAACGACAGTCACAAAATCGTCGACGGAAAGTTGATACGGCCGTTGGGTCGGCCGTAATAAAGGGCGTCGCGCCCTACATGTATACGATCATTGATTTCCTATCTTCGGTGCAATTACAAAAACAAAAAGTACTCAAAGAGCATAAGGCTGGGCATCGCTGGTTTATAGGGTCGGAAATGAATATTTTTATGCGTTGCAAACTACGACTTTTTGGACCGTTCGATCTAACCATTTACGCGTCTACAATTGCCATCTATCAAATCTTAATGATTCCCAAAACATATAAAATTTGACAAATTTCGCGAAAAATCTAAGCTGAAATGACAATTTTAGAAATTTCTCGATTTTTTTGACAGTTTAGTCTATATATATTCACTTTCTATATTTACAGACGGGTACTAACTGCTGACGTTCATTAAGTCTTCATAAATACAGACAAGTGTCGCCGCGTCGCTATCTGCTGTGCATACAAAATTGCTCAGCCGACCCCTAATTTATCATCATTAGCAAATGTTCGTAAGTGAACTAACCGTTCCTGTTTCCTTAGAAAGCAAGGCTGAGCTGCGCCCTTAAAATGCTGTAATTGTAATTTAACAATTGTTTTCTCAAATTGATAAGAACTAGTATCAAAATGATACTCAAAAATAGAGGAAAGCTAACTTCGGCTCGACCGAAGTTTATATACCCTTGTAGCTTGATGGCGCCACTACTTTGAGCATTTGCTTCCCAGTTTGTTATATGGCAGATATACGATATATTCATCCGATTTTGACCGAACTCCCCAAAATTGTGTGGAAACTGATTATATTCACAACTGGAAAGTATAAAGACGCTACCATTGAAAACAAAAAAGTTTTTCTCACTAGAACTACTTTTTCGACCGATAGTTCCTATGGCAGCTATATGCTATAGTCATCCGATTTGGATCAAACTTGGTAGAATTGTGTAGAAGCATATCATATTGATAAGTGACAGGTTTGGGAGCGATAGCATTGAAAACAAAAAAGTTTTTCCTACTTAGACTTTTCTCAGATATAGCTTTTGTATGGCAGCTATACTATATAGTTGTCCGATTTTCATAAAACTTGGTGGAACTATGTAAAAGCATAGAAAACTTAGAAATACGAGGATTGAGGACATTTGCGTTGAAGACAAAAAAAGTTTTTCTCACTAAAACCACTTCGACCGATAGTTCCTATGGCAGCTATATGCTATAGTCATCCGATCCGGCCGGTTCCGACAAATGTGCAGCGTATTTGTACCAAAAGGCTTCGTGCAAAGTTTGGTTAAGATAGCTTTAAAACTGACGGAGGAGATAGCATAGAAACAGACGGACAGACGGACGGACAGACGGACGGACAGACGGACGGACAGACGGACATGGCTATATCAACTCAGCTCGTCATGCTGATCAAGAATATATATACTTTGTGTGATCGGAGATGCTTCCTTCTATGCATTACAAACATCTGGACAATTTGAATATACGCTCTACAAGGGTCAACTTGATACAAGTTGGTATCAATTTGATATGCTTGAAAGTATAATTTTAATACTTTCGAAACTATTAACTTAATACTTGGAGTTTTAAAGAGAAAATGATACTCAATTGTTTCAAATTGATGACTAAGTAGTGTCATTTTGATAATTACTTTGTTTTGGGTGTAGTTCAGTTCTAGGTTACAGAGATGGAAAGCTCTGTGGTGTAATGATTTGCTGCTGCTGCTGATGCATAACTTACTTTTTTTTTAAAATTGTAGTAAAAATTTGTAAATACACAGTTTTAAAGAGAGATGTGTGTGATTTTTTATCTTTAAATTTACTCAATCTGTCACATAAACTAACAAAATAGCAGATAAGAAATCTGTTTCTCTCTTTATAAAGATATCTTAAGTCATTTTTGAAATAAACCTAATTTAAGGCATTTATGTTGAAGCCAACAATAAAATGAAAATCCCAGCTTTTCCTCTTCCAGCACAGTGGCATTTCTTACCATTTCCTTCAGAGCATATCTCATATGTAAATTCTGGACTAAGTTTTGTCACCTAACTGGATTTATGGTTATGCTGCAGTGGCAAAATAAATTATTTAAATATTATTTCATTTGGCTGAGCTGAGAAAACGCTTCTCAAAAATGTTGTAATATTTTTCAGTCATAAATTTAAATTGTGAGATAATTTTTGTGAGAAAAATTCTCAAATTTCAGCACACAAAAAGTGTCACACAAGTATTTTGATAGCCTGGGCCTGGGTCGCTTAGTTATTGCCGGGATTCAGTAGAAGAAGAGAGAGACTAGCATATCCGAGGTGTGCGAGTGGTTTTATTTTTTTTTTTTTTTTTTTTGTGGTTTTTTGTTCTTGTCAGGGCTTCATAACTCAAACCAAATCGCCTAGCCGTAGCCCAGCACGTGTAAGGGGAGCCGCTTGAGCCTGCCAACAGCTCCACAGCTGTGGTTACTGTCCCTGTGCCCTGCTACTGCTGCTGCTGCTTGGAGTAACATCGCTCGTATATGCAACAAAATGGAATGGAATATGGGTCAAAGTGCAGTTGAATGTCCTGAACATCCGCATTGCTGTAGTTTGACTTTTTCTCTGTGCGTGTGTGTGTGTGTGTGTGTGTGTGTGTGTAAGTGAGTGAGTGGAGGCCGAGGCCTGGTTGGCTTGCATGGGAATTGCATTCAGGAATATTTTACGTTTTACGTTTTACAATGTGTGTGAGGATTTTTGCGTTACTTATTCGCAGTCCTTTTTTCCCTTCTTTTTTTTTTTTAGGGATTTGCCGATTTTGGGCTTGCAAAAGTTGTGTAGCCTGTCAGGCATTTCAGCCTGAGCCGATCTGTCTGGATCGGCGGAATGGTTTATGCATTGGATACCAAAAAAAAAGCATAAAATGCCTTTGAAATTTCAGCTTAATTTCATTACAAGCAAAGGCAAAGAATTGGGCAAATGCCAAATAGCCTTCAATTAGTGTCTCACATGTGCCTGCAATCAGCTATTACTTAGTAGCCATTGCCCGCATTTCGTTTTTTTTTTTGGCCTTTGATCAAAAATCAAACTACAAATTTGCTCTGTCGCCAATTTTCCAAGTTTCACGGATAATTTTAAAGATTTGTGTGCCGCAATCCATTAGGAATGAAGGATGAAGGCAAAACGGCAAGGAAACCTACTTGAAATGCGCAATAAATAAAACGCTAAATGAATAGTTTGCTCTGTGGATGGGCAGGCCTTGCGCGCTTCCCCGAACAAACAAGAGCATAAATTTACGAGAATTTTCCCCTCTTACGTTGAATGTCGCCTGTAATTTTGTGCCGTATATAGCAAATCGTTTGTCATTCGAATGGAGTATGCGATTTTTGGAGTAGTAGAGTAACTGAAGTAGCAAACGAATTGATATGAACAGTAAGGAAGTTGCTTTGAATGAAAGATAAATGAGTTGATTTGGAGTTAAGTGGTCAAAGCGTTGCAAACCTTAACTCAAAATCAATGTTGATTCTCTTTGAGTTACCAATTCAATTCCATTTAATTTCAAGAATTAGACAGACATGTGCATTTCCGAAAAAAGTTCTACCCTGGGTTCGAAATGACTTTACTATTGACTAAGCTAAAATGAAACAATTCATTTCAACTGAAAATGAAATAGTTGTCATAAAATATGATTTCATCAAGTACGTAGTATAAACAAACAAAAAATAGAGGAAAGCTAACCTAATTTAAGGTTTGAAATGATTGTCGTCCAACATTTTTAGCTGAGTTATTTCCCAAACTCACCAACAGATGGTTTTTTATAAGGCAGCTATACGATATATTCATCCTGATTAGCTAACTCCAAGCTAATCCCGTGAACTTCCTTTAGGGAAAAATGCAACTCGATTCCAGACCAAGCGCGGTGTTTCGTTCATCAAGTATTTTCGACAACTGACTTTATTAAATGTAAATGGTTTGACTTCTGCCTAGCGAGCATGCAAGCGCACAAAGCAAAGAGAGCAACTACAGATAAGCACAATCGGATAAAAGAGTAATCTTAAGTCTATGATCAAGCTAGCTTCAATGCGATATCTGTGTATGTGTAATAATTCAAAGGGTTCTCTTAAATTCTATGTTTTGGTTATGCCAAATTATAATAATATGCATTCAATTGCTGATAGTATTTGAACTGACTGAACACATCCGATTTTGACAAAATTACACAAAAATCTGTGTGAACCAATAATATTCATAAAAAGACGCTACCATTAAAAACAAAAAAGTTTTTCTCACTAGAACTACTTTTTCAACCGATCGTTTCTATGACAGCTATATGCTATAGTTATCCGATTTGGATGAAAATTGGCAGAATTGTGTGTAATCATATAATATTGATCACTAACGAGTTTGGCAGCGATAGCATTGAAAACAAAAAAGTTTTTCCTACTAAGACTTTTTTTCAGAACTATATTTTGTATGGCAGCTATACTATATAGTTGACCGATTTTCATTAAACTTGGTGGAATTATGTAAAAGCATAGAAAACTTATAAATACGTTTAAGTTCGCTTCAAGCGAAAGTTTCGCGAAGAACATTATTCGTATTTTGTTTAGTTTACGCGAAGCTCTTTGTGAGTTCCCTTTTATTTTGCTTCTCTCTGCTGCAGGTAGAAAATGACGCAGCGTCGCCGTCGTTTGCTGAACTTTGACTTTGCATATTCTGTATGTATTTGAAGCCCTTATACTTAGGCCGGCGTCACTCCAATTTGGCTTAGCAAACTGCCGAGCGTCAATCAATTAATCGGTAAACATTGTTTGTTTTATTGTATTGTTTTATGTAGTTAAAAGGTTCATGATTATATTGTCTTAATTGTTTTATTGTGTATTTGTTAATTGTCTTAGTGTTGAAATAGTGCCAAACAAAAGGAAGCAACTGCTTTTTATATGTCAAGCAAAGCATTTTTCATTAAGAAGCAGCTTGGATTAGATTTTTGCAGATATGTATCAGTTGAAATTTTCGAAAAACTATCTTTGTAAAGAACTTTTGTGGTATTGGCTGTTCCTGCAACACAAGTCAGTCAGTCTAGCGTACTTTTTCTACTCATATATTTGTTTGTTATGATGAAAGATTGCTGGAAGACACACTAATGATTAACATATACCAAGTGTGTTAACTGAGGGAATATAATTTTCCCCACTAATACAGAAGGGCCGAAATGGGTGCACACACATACACAAAGTCTCCAGTCAAATTTGGCGTTATTTGTTGTTGTCAGCTTTTGCTGCCTTAAGAATTCTCAAAAAAATCCGAGAATAATTTAATCCTGTAACGAACCTATTATTTCTGCTGGCTTCCGCTCAGGGAAGTCGTGGCTCGTTCCAACAAATTTATTTTGAGGAGTTGGTGTTGGGAATGATTTCGGTTTCTTTGCCTGTTTATAGCCCTTAAAATGCTAAATGCTACAATGGTTTCCCTTACTAGGTTTACTGCTAGATGTACTTATATTCTATCGCTAGAGCTAGGTGGCTTAAGTCGAGACTTAAGTTACTCCTTTCACTTCTCTGTATTATGTCTCAGACAACGCTGGCACGCAAAAGCTCGCCGGCTCTCGTTTTATCGCACAGCTACTGTCTTGCAACCCGCTGGTTTTCTCATGGCAGGCAGCTCAACGTCCTACTACTTTTCACTGGCACCACGATTTCGTCAGGCCCACTGGCTGATATCGCTCAGTTACGCCGACACTCGTTTGACTCGTACAGCTCGATGGCTTGAAATACGTTTTTCCTTCGCACTCACTCTGCCTTTCTTCCTCGACGATCCTTGGCTTCCGTTTCGGGGCTCTTCTTCGATGTTCCTCTTCTCCACTCACTCGCGTTGGTACTCGCACTCGCTTGAAATCGTGCACTGAGACTTGACACTGGCTTTAAACGAATCGCACTTAGACTTGCATTCGACTGTCTTGCATCTCGAACAGCGCGTCATTTTAAAGCCGCCAAGTCCCGTTGTTGCCATGCGCCGCCAGTTCAATGGAATTTTCCACTGGCCTTCGTCTCCGCTCTTCCGTTGTCTTCTTCTATTCAGCAGATACAACGGTTTTCCCCGTTGCGCTCTGCTGAGCGCTGCCCCTGGACTCCGTCTTCACCTCTACCTTACCCCTCAGCTCCTGCCGCCAATTCGTCGCCAAGCACACCCCACCACTCCATATGCTAGTTTCACAAAAAATCTTACATATAATCTTAAAAGTACTCCTTTAACCGTATAACTACGTTTTTTACCCAGATAAGTTGTGGGACTACAAATCAAGTCCCCAAAATCCCAATCCATGATAATTTTAAGCATGTTCGAGATTGTTTTTGAGCTCGATATGTAATATTGATTTAATCCCAGCAAAGATAACCTCTCTACTTCCTTTCCTCCGCCGTATTCCATAGGACATCCCTATACACTTCAAGACCCACACCAGTTTTTGGTTTATTAAAAACTTCTGAAAAACAAAGAACCCTCGACTATACGCACTCTGAACACGAATGTAAAAATGCTACTTAAATTTGGTCGCTCTCGCTCTCTTATTTATGAAAATGTGATCTCAAAGGGGATTAAAAGCTTGAATTGTGTAGAATATCCAGTAAGACGAGATGGAATTTTTTTACTCCAAGATTCAAAAGATTAAAAAAATTCTGACTTTTTTTTCTGTGTATATATAGACTAAACGTTTGCGCAGTCGACACCACTTCTGTCAGAAATTAGTAGGCTGTTCGCTCTCACTTACGCTCTCTGAGTGCATTTGTGAATAAGCCTGTCTCGCTCTAACCACTACGATTTCCTCTACCAACAATAAGAACTTATCACTACTCAAAATTGTGAGGCAGTGTACATTTTATCTTTAATACTCATTGCTCCATGACTTGTTGACCTGGAGCCTGTTAAAACGTCCGATGATCCAAGATCGAATATGAATATCTAGCCCCTAAACTTCTATATATAAAAAAAATGATTAAGGGCCGATTTCGTAGAGCTATATGTCACATAAACTTACAAAGAGCAGAGTTAACTGTGAGCTTATCTTACACATAGCAGCTATCTGGAAGAAGAGAAATCGGCCCTAAGTTTGTATCAATTTATGTACATTTTTTCTGTATTAGCAAAGAACCAAATTCGAAACCGAACCTAGGTTCAGCTACCTTCTGAACCCGCTTCGTGAACCCGAACCAAAAAAATTTCGCGGGTTTGAACCCCTGCCGATTTTTATAGGGTTTGCTGCCCTGATATGTATATATATATTCAATGTACTTAAAATTGAGTGGGTGGAATTGCAAAACAAACATTTGACAAGGCAAATAGTTCCGGATTGGTTAACGCTTTCAAATGGTAATTTTAGATTTTCAATATATGTGGAAATATCTGTACTAGTCATCAAAACATCAAAAATCATACATCAAACATCATCCATCAAAAAAAAATTGATTGGCTAATGCCAATTATTAAAAAATAGTAAACGCGAAAGTTATCGTTTTCATTTTAAATGACAACTTGAATTTTTCTGATTTTTTCATCTGATGCACATCACATTCGTTCACCGAACTTGATCCAATCGATCTGTGCTGGTGAACACGGCCATTGATACCTAAACCTAAAGCAAGCTGACCAAAATGTTTTTCCATGATTTGAAAGTGCTTTCCAAGCGCCTATGTACCAGTATGTTTGGATCGCCAGAAATGAGCAAAAATATGCGTACGAATGTAACGTATGTAACGCAGTAACTGCACATATTTTATGTATGTTTTGTTCAGGAGGCTCGAGAGTAGTTCCGGATCCATGCTTTTCAAACTTACAAAAGTTTATTTTTTTCTCTAAATTGCAATCAAAGTACTCAATCTGCCATCTCCATCAGGCAATCCCCCTTTGACTTACTCAAAAACCCCCCGCCTGGCCACAAATCACAAAAGTCTCTGCCAGTGACTATATCCACCTGTTCCCTTAACGACCTAACTGCAGCAGCTCTTCTTTAGTAAGTACTTTCAGCAACAACAAACAAAAAATACAAACATATTTCATCAAACAAAAGGCCGAAACGACAAAATAGACAGCAATAAAATAAAAAGCCAAATGCCCAGAAACCGGAAAAAATAACAAACTAAAAATGGTCAAACATTTTTCATTTCTCCTAGACCTGGCACACACACACACACATTACAATTTGGCAGCAGGTGTGGGCACATCCGCAATGCAAGGTAATAAACCAAAAATACGTCAACAAAGAGGCCAAAAACCAAAACTAGAGCTGGAGATGCACACACACACACACGCCTGACAGGTAAACGAGGTAATTTTAATTATGGCCACATTGGAGCCACATTCATGTCGCTTCCTTGATTCATCAGCATGCCGCCGGCAGTGGACATTCTCGGCATGGATACGCGCCAATTGTGAATGGTGTATGTTGGTTTTTGGCCTCTTAGCCAAATTACATAAATTAGCCGCGTGCGTTTTTTTTTTTCCTTTCTATTTGGCTATTTTTGCCTCCAAATCAAAGCTACAAAAATTTAATGGACTCCTGTGTAAAGATTTCAAAAGGACGCATCGAAAAACAAACAACGAAATATGTGTTAGGGGAGGAGTTGCTACGTGATTCGTTGGACGGGCCAAAAATGTGCGGCCAAATGTTTTCAATGCTCTGACATCCGCCGAGGTTATGCCTTATATTAGGAGGTATGTAAGAAGTATAAAATTGTGTTTCACTTCTACGTTTAGGTATATTATGACCACTTGAACTGAAACTTGATACATTTTTATACCCCGTTATTTGTAAATGTGTTCCTACAGAGGTGGGAATTGGGACCACCTTTCTAATGGCTGCTCGAGGTCTAGAAGTTATACATATTTCGGGCGACATGAGCAGAAATTGAGAAAATATTCGCTTAAATTTGGGATGCAGTTTGCTCACTAAGTGCAAGCATCCGCGTTTCTAGCTATTTATGAAGTCCCGAGACAGTAACGAAACGAATTAAAGAGTTAATCATCGGATATAACTAGGGTCGATAAACTAAAGAGGGATTTCACTGCTAGAAAACTTAACTTTAACCATCTTATTAAATAAACCACATCCTTTTAATACCTCAGAGATCTTCAAGAATGTCTGTTTGTCAAATACACACTCGTCATATTGGTATTTTTGTGACTGAGTATCTTGAGTATCTTATGTGATCGTCTGTCATATTTATTGTTTCCGCATTGAGCGGCGCCGCGTATTGATTTCGTCTGCGATTGACAGCACACACACTAGTAATGTATGTATAACCACGGTTGCCATTTGAAAATATAAGGTTGTCAAAAAAGTCTTGCGGTATTTTTATTGAATTTTCAATTGTTCATAAAATTGGTTATAATAATGCGATTTAAGTCAAATATGCGCCGTTTTGTTCGATGACGAGTTCCCAACGAGATGCCAACTTCATAATGCCCCTCTTATAGAAGCTCGCTTCCCTATTGGCAAAAAACTCGGAGAGCCAATTTTCACAGGACTCTCTTGTGGCCAACTTCCGACTACCAAGCTCGTTCGCCATGGACAGAAATAGGTGGTAATCACTTGGTGCGAGATCCGGACTATACGGTGGATGCAAAACAACCTCCAACCATCCGAGCTCCCGGAGCTTCTGGCGCGTCACCAAAGATGTGTGTGGCCTGGCGTTGTCCTGATGGAAGACAATTCGGCCTCTGTTGATCAAAGATGGCCTCTTCTGCATGAGTGCTGCATTCAAGCGGTCCAGTTGTTGGCAGTACAGGTCCGAATTGAGCGTTTGGCCATACGGGAGCAGCTCATAGTGGATGATTCCCTGCCAATCCCACCAAACACACAGAAGAACCTTCCTGGCCGTCAATCCAGGCTTGGCCACCGTCTGGGCAGCTTCACCGCTTATCGACCACGACCGTTTGTGACCCACTTTTCATCGCCAGTCACCATCCGCTTCAAAAACGGGTCGATTTTGTTGCGATTCAGAAGCGATTCGCATGCATCCATACGGGCAAAAATGTTTCTTTGCGTCAAGTCGTGTGGCACCCATACATCGAGCTTCTTTTTGAATCCAAGCTTCTTCAAATGGTTTATAACGGTTTGATGACTCATGCCCAGCTCTTGGCCGATGCTACGGCTGCTACTATGCCGGTCTCTTTCGATCAATTCAGCGATTTTATCGCAATTTTCGACGACAGGCCTTCCGGACCGTGCCACATCTTCGATCACCTCTGCACCAGAACGAAAACGTTGAAACCATCGTTGTGCGATGGAAATGGAAACTGTATCGGGTCCATAAACTGCACAAATTTTATTGGCAGCATGAGATGCATGTTTGCCTTTATCGCAGTAGTACTAAAAAATATGCCGTATTTTCTCTTTATTTTGCTCCATGTTTGCGACGCTATAGCTCACGAACGACTAAAAACAAACAACAATAAATCAAACACGTGTTAGCGCGTGAAAAGAGCTTTCCAAAAAGCTGTAGCGTGAACCGATGCGACGAATACAACTAGAACTACGCGCTTGCAAAGACAAGCTTGCGGAAATACCGCAAGACTTTTTTATATTATCGCTAGTTACTATTTCTTAACTTTAAAATAAACTATTCCAAAGAAAAGTACGATTATTTTTAGAGAAGGTTTTCCATTTTGAATACATATAATAACATATCCAAATTGCCTACAGCCGAAAGAATCGTTTTTGACCGATCGGTCCTATGGCAACCATAAGATATAGTCACCCGTTGTCGATCAACTTTTTCAAATTAGTTTGAAAGCGTTTAATATTAATAATCCCCGACCTTAAGAACATTTACTTGAAAACAAAAAAGTTTTTTTTTCACAAAGACCCATTTTCCGACCGATCGGTCCTATGGCAGCTATAAGATATGGTCATCCGATTTTGACCAAAGTTTGCAAATCTGTTTGAAAGCATATAATATTAATAATGACCGTGTTTGGGAACGCTAACATTAAGAACAAAAAAAGTTTTTCTCACTAAGACCCATTTTTTGACCGATGGTTCCTATGGCAGCTATAAGATATAGTCTTCCGATCCGGTCAGTTCCGACATATTAGCAGAGTGCAGTAAAAAGAAGACTCTGTGCAAAATTTCAGCTCGATAGCTTTAAAACTGAGAGACTAGTTTGCGTAGAAACAGACAGACAGACGGACGGACAAAGCTCAATCGACTCAGCTCGTCGCCCTGATCAAGAATATATATAGTTTATGGGGTCGGAAATGAATATTTCTATGCGTTGCAAAATTATAATACCCTTTGCAAGGGTATAAAAATGGTATATCTTCGTTGAAAAAAATCGTAGAAATGCTTGGGATAGCATATTTCAAAGTTAAGGAGTAGTTCTTTCTGATAATATCGAAGAAAGTCAAAACAGAAGTTTAGGTTGCCAAATTACTAAAAATCTCGAAGTGATGGAAAATTTCTGAAAACAGATTCGTGTTCAGCATACGAAAATCATCTAGAATCACCACCAACCCTTCAATATATTGGAAAAAGTCAAATTTTGTTGCCTTGTGTAGTTTATATGACAGTTAGTGCTTTGTAAAAACAGCGCTCTGCGACAGCGACAGTATACAAGCTTAAACTGCTCTCTTTTGCAACAACAAAGAAGTGCTAAATGAGTGCTAAACACACACAAGCAAAATGGAGAGGACAAAAAGGGGTGCTTGTGTTGGTGAGCAAGAGAGAGCTCTCTCCAGACTACAGCCGTTTTACTTGCAATGTTCAATGTTCAGCGATTCACACAATCATGAGTTCGGCTCGTGTTTGCCTAAAAACACAACTAACTTCGGCTCATGGTAGCTATGGCTGGCCGGGTCTGTTCTAGATACATAAAAGAGAAACGCAGCAGTCGAAATTGAGACAATTTAACTTTTGCTAAGGACCTGATTTTCGACGCACAAAACTATTCATTCTACAAACTCGATCGGTTTTGGGTTGCGAGAACCTGAATCAATTGAATTTTCGATTAATTCTTATGGAAGTGGAATTTATTATTGAAATGATAGGTTTTTTTTTATAAAAATTTTTGGTGATTCCGTGTGGAGATTTCTTTGTATTCGCCAAGTTTTGAGCACAGAAATTTTTTAGACTGATTGAAGCTGATTTACTTGATCAATTTTGTTATTTTAAAGAGAATTTTTGATGTTTTTACAATGTTTGATGCAATCGACTAAGCACAGCTCAAGTGCAACTTTTGCAGCAACAGAATCGAAGTAAGTATGAGTATCAATTTCGAAATGACGTTCTCGGTTCTGCTTACTTTAAATCAGAGATGGGCGCGTCGCGACGTTCCAATGCACACGAGGCAGCGTGTGCATAGGACCTCTGCCGCGGCCGACTGCACAAAATCACACGTACGCTATAAGCATTGAAAGCTACTTATAGAACACGAATGCGGCGCACGCAAATTGTGCTTGTATGCGTGTGAAAAGTGTGACAATATGTGTGCTTGCCCATCTCTGCTTTAAATGTTCAATCGTTACAGCGTGACGAGCGTGACGTTTGCTTTAAAATGTGCATCCATTTCATCTTCTCTTCCGTACATAAGCGACTATTTACAAGTTTTTATACCCCCCCCCCATTTCCTAGAGCATCAGCAACTTCGTCAATAGCAAATGTCAAATGTGATACCATTTTTTTGCGCCATTCGCTCCGCCAAACATTACTATTACAGATTTCATTAGAAACCATGGCCGGGCATTGGCTGGCGCTGTCGTGGTGGTGGCTTTTTTCAGCGGTGCACCACTGCGTATACGTAATGTTGCATTTTTAGTGCTCGCAGTCGTTCGCTTCGTCGTCGTCGTCGTCGCTTGTCTGCGGCTCTTGTTGTACATTTTTGCTGCAGTTTGGGAATTGGTTGTCCCATTCTGAGCCCCTAACTGCCCTTGGCTGCCCCCCTCCCCTTCCCCTTTTATACGGTTGGGTTGACTGTTTTGTGCATTTTTGCGCATACCTTTGGCATTTTGGCAAAGTCAAAGGTTACCCCACAACCCTCTCTGACCTGACCACTTTCTTGTTGCGTTTTCTTTTGCGGTAATAAAATGGAGCCAGCTTGGTTCTGGGCAAAATATGGGCCCAGGTCTCGCACACATCGCACATCGAAAGAGGTAATTTAATTTATGATGCAGTAAAATTGAAAATCCTCCCGGGCATAGCGCCGAGATGAAGCCAAGCAGAGCTAGCGAGAGAGAGAGAATGGAAAAGGGGGGGGACATGGTATCTTCTGCCTTTTGGTGACATGCTGCTCGGTTAGTTGGTGTGTGTGTGTGAGGTAGTCTGGTAGCCAGGTGACAGTTACAGATGCCCAACTTGTTGGCCGGCTTAGAGACGAGCGAAGATTTTGCATGCGAACGCGTTTGCTCTGGACTTGAACTGATGGGCATTGGGAGATGGGGATTACACTGTGAGAAATGGAAGATTAGTATAGACCAATGGCAAGGGTAATTGAGGGAAATGCAAGTAATGGAATGCAGAATGGTAGAATAAAGAAGGATAAACAGAGAAGAAAGATAAAGAAGGGGAAATAGTTTCGTGTTTTTTGTCAGATCTTATTGAAATTATCAGCATACAGAGTCGAAAAGGACCACCATCATTCTCCTGTGCAGTTTGTGTCAACGCACGAGCTAACAAACCCACCCGTGGGAACCATCAAGCAACAAAAATACACCGAATATAGCCTATCGTTCCAAAGGATAACCAAAAAACTGATAACACACTGGCCACACCAACAGCAACTGCATCCATCTGGCTGGCTAGCTGGCTGGACCCATGGCTTTGCATATTAAATATGCAACTGAAGCACGCGCAGAGCTCAGCTCAACCACGACAAGCCCATAAAGTACCTGGGAAAACAGCAGCAGCAGCAGCAACAATAACGGCAAGGCCTATCGCAGTTACGCTGCACAAGAATTACGAGCCGGCAAGGACCAGCACCAGCACCAGGACACAGCACACACAGGATATGACGTGCATCCAATCATTTTAACGCAAATAAACCACAACAGATGGCGCTGCGTGTGCCTTGTAAGTTGATGCACGGGTAAGCGCGCGCGCGAGAGAGTCTGACAGACAAGTCCTCGATGTAAATGGCAGCTTATCACAACAGCAGCGTAAGATGCACGGACCTGCGGTCACTTGGGCGCTGCGGGACATTTGGAATTTTTGTCGCATTTACCCCCAAAGTGCAGCAGCGACAACGAAACCAGCTTGTGGCCAGCAGCTGCTGCTGGGAGAGTTGCTGCTGCAGATAAATCTCATGAAATAATTACACGTGTTACAGTAAATGCTGTTAAATTGCCAGCGCACCCTTCAACCCACCCGCTCGCTCCCACTTTCCTCCTGGTGCTGCCGCACTCGAACTCTTTCTGCTACTGGCCAAGGCATGTAAATGCATTCATGAATGAGTGGACTGCATAAATGCCACCAGGACGTAAACGGGATCTGTGAGTGTTTCAATTTACACAGCACGCGCACACGCACACGCACACACACACACACACACACACACTCAAAACGAGCGGAGGAAGCCGCAGGACTTATGCCCAATTGGGAAAATTATTTTGTGCCACTGCGGCAAAAAATATTAAAAAACATGTTTACGTTCACTTGTACAGTAGAAACTCGCTAAATATTTAAAAATTTAACCCAACTCCAAGTCGAAATATCTTGAATTTGAAGAAAACTATAATATTTAGATCAAAAAAAGTGACCATTACTTGGCAGAAGAAATCAAAAGTAATCCGATTCCGAAAGGTGTTGCGGGGTTGATTTCTGAACCGATTTGTGAATTGAGCGTTAATAAGTCGCAGATGCATGGACCTTAACAGAGCGCCATAAACGCTTAAGAGCATTTATGATTCCAAGACAAAAAAGTAAAACGTATAATTTAAGTACGAACGGTGTTGAATTTTCAAGAATTTTGATCTTGAAATCGACTTAAATTCGTTCTCAATTTGGTTTTAATGGGCAAGAGGAGTGAGGAAAAGTATCGGAAGTATAAGAGAACAGCGTTGAACACACACTCTCACAGTTTCGTTTTGTCATGGGAGATCGGTGTGTGCAGAAACTACGGAGAGGAAAGCGCAATCGGTTATTGAGGGCAAAACCCTGTCGTTGTCAGATATGAGCGATCGGTCGTTAATTCATTTAATGTTGAACATTTCAAGTGTGAAGAAGTATAACGATTAAAAGATTGTATAAAACGAGAAAGGAAAGCTAACTTCGTCTGTGCCGAAGTTTTAATACACTTGAAAAAGTTCGCTCCAAAGGTTAGCGATTTCGACCAAACTTCGCAGATCAGTTTGAAAACATTTAATTTTTATAATGACCGAGTTTAAGAACGCTTACATTAAAAAACAAACAAGCTTTTCTCACAAAAAACCCATTTTTCGAACGACCGTTTCTATGGCAGCTACAAAAAATACGATCCAGGCGGTTCCGACATTTTAGCAGCGTACAGCCAAAAGAAAAATCTGTGCAAAATTTCAGCTCGATGGCTTAAAAACTGAGGGACTAGTTTGCGCAAAAACAGACAGACGGACAGACAAAGCTCAATCGACTCAGCTCGTCATGCTGATCAAGAATATATATACTTTATGTGGTCGGAGATGATTCCTTTTATGAACAATTTTAATATACCCTCTACAAGGGTATAAAAAGGAGGGGGTGTCACGAGTACGACCGAAGCTCTTTACGATGATGCATCTAATTGTAAAGTTAAGTTCAGGAACAGAAATGACAATTGTCCACATACATAGGTGGCAAGGGGGCTTGGTTTCTCCAGTAGAGGTGGAGAACTATCGATAGCGGGCGCCATCGATATTCGACGATAGTTTATTTTGAACCATCGATAGTTTCGATAGCGCCATCGATAGTATAGCCCAACAAACAAATTTATTTTAAACGAATACAATAAAATTATGGTTTATTTTAACCAAGAGTTACGGCTTAAAAATAAAAGAATGCTTACATTTTTTTCCTTGAGTCGGGTTCGCCTCTCTGAAATAATTTGGCCCGCCTTGCTGAATGCCCTTTCTGATTCTACGGACGTAGCGGGAATGCAGAGATATTTGCAAAAACGCCTTCCAATAGCGGGAAAATCAGTTTGATTCACCTGGAAAAAAAAGTAATATATTTAATTATATAGAACTTATAATTCGGCACTTTTAATTAAGGTATACCTTCATCCATAACAGAGGGTCCATATCTTGTGCGGCAATTGCCCTCTCCAGATATTGCCTTTTACTTTGTTCATCGATCGCTCACCCAAAAAATCAAACAAAGTGTCCTGGGAATTTGTATCCTCAGCAGTAAATTGCTGCGGTGCATTTGTTGTTGATAGTAAGACTTTGGCAATGGCATCGTTCGTTTTTATAATACGCTCAATCATGAAATAGAAACTATTCCACCTAGTGGGTGTTTCTTGCAGCAAAGTATACTCTGAGCCTTCTTGAGCTAATTTGAGTTTTTCATTCGCTATCGTGATTTGCTTAACAAATCGAACGATTGACTTACACTTAGTAAATAAATCTTGAAGCACTGCGTCATCAACTTTTAAAGCATCCTGCACCACCAGATTGATCGTATGCGCAAAGCATGGCAGATTGCGAATGTGTAATAGTTCACATGCTTTAAGCATGGAGCTGGCATTATCAGTAACAATACATACAATACAATACATTGAGGATGTTCCAATCAATAAATATTTCTCGCAATGTGTCAGCAATGTTTTGCGAACAGTGATTTGTTGTGCTTAATAGTTTTTTCGTAGCCAAGGATGCTGTTTTTAATTCGTGATTATACACAAAATGACCCATCACAGTCAAAAAACTAGCATTGGCACTTGATGTCCACAAATCACATGTAATTGCTATATCCGAAACATTTTGAAGTATTGCTGATAACTTGGCAGAGGTTTCCTTGAAATAATTAAACATTAGCACATCTCGTAAGTGCGTCTTGCTTGGTAATTTATATCTAAGATCCAATACCTGAGTGTATTGTACAAACACTTCATTTTCTACAATATTGTAGGGCTGCACATCTTTGGCAACCATCTCAGTTAGGGCTTTATCAATGTCGGTCTTTCTTTTAGAATTTGAATCATACAAGACGGCTCTTTTAAAGTAGGACACTACAGAGTTCATACTCGATCTGCAACTGCTGCTTGTAGACGCAGTGTCGTTCCTCTCAGCGCGTACAGCTTGTGTGCTAGATTCTGGGTTTTTACTTTCCAGGCCAGGATGAAACCTTTTTAAATGGTCGTGCAAGTTTGATGCATTGCCGCTTGTCTTATATTCTTTGCCACAGTCAAGACATTTTGCAAATATTTTGTCGTCGGACCTCTTAAAATACTTCCAGACATGTGAAATTTTGCTTTTTTTTGGCACTCTGCCGATTTGGTTTAGAATCCCTTTCAGAGTCTGTGCTGGTGTAATTGCAGTCCTGCTTGTCGGTACTTGTGGCGGACACTCGACGTTTACCTTAAATTCGACACATTATCGAACTAAACACTTATGTATAATATATTAAACATACCTAGTTTTAAAAAGCGATCCATATCTACTAATTTTTTCTTGTTTGTAATTGCTGACACAGAATAGGCGCGAACAAATTTTTTTAGCGATGTGAAAAGCGCACTATCGATGGCACCATCGATAATGGATGGGCCACTATCGAAGGTGTCTGCTGCCATCGATGGTGGCTCGATAGCGCCCAATCATCGATAGTGACGATAGTGCCATCGATAGTTCTCCACCTCTATTCTCCAGTAAGTAGATGTGAATGTGTAATTGTGGAGTGCCCGATATGGAGGCGGGCAAACATTCCACTTTTATTTCGATGACAGTTTGCGGGATATCGGAATTTTTCCATGTTTGGATTAAAAACCTAGTACCTACATATGTTGAAAAGTTATCCAGCGTTGCGTGCGGTAGAATGGCTTTTTGTATGTCCCGGTCTATGCATGGAATAACAGTGAAGGTGGGAGACTTTGATGCATCTTTGGCAGCAGCATCAGCTAGTTCGTTTCCGAGAATTCCTTTGTGGCTAGGTACCCAAAATAGTTGGAGTTTTACTGGGGACACTGGAGGTTTTGACAGACAACAGGATTTAGATTACAGATGTTTCGTACTGCTTCTACTGTGGATAGGCTGTCAGTGCAGATTACGAATTTTCCAGTTTTTTCTATTGCTTTGTGAATTGCTACTGCTTCAGCAGAGAATATAGAGCAATATTCTGGAAGTCAATATTCTGTATACAAAGACTTTCCCTTCCTGGTTGGTCCAGGAACCAGGACTGGTTTATAAACTTGGCTTTTGCAGCTAGTGTTGTTCTTTGGGAACTGGAGTAGGGGCGGATTAATTGAGAATGCACGTAGTAGCCATGGTGGTGCTGTGCTTGCTGGTGTCAGGATGTTCAGATCCTTTACGAGTGAGGCGCAACGCCGAAGAGTGAAGAGGTGCTTATACCGCTTCTTTTGGGATAAAGCTTTGCGCATATTATTTCGAAGAAGTTGGTTTGGTGTCTAAAACAGCTGTGGATTCGGCAATTTTGTCTTCAATGAATGGTAACCCAGCTTCAGCCAGTATACATTTTATTGGCGATGTTGGAACAGCATTAATGCTTCGACGTGCTGCGGTATGATAGGCTGGCTTAAATAGCCTAAGGTGAGTTTTTGTGCATACATCCAAAAATTGAAAGTCCACACTCTATTTTGGAGAGTTTTAGGGACCTGGTGACATTTATTGGGCTGTTTACGTTGATTTAAGCGTGCTTTGAAGTTAGGTATTTGATTACATTTAGTTTGGTCTCAAGTAGGTTTCTTAGATATAAACAGTGATTTTTGAAGGTTATTCTTTTGTCAAGAGCCTCGACGCATTCTACGTTATAGGTATTAAAGTTAAGGTTGGGATATGTACAGCGGATTATTTTTACATATGTAAAGGATTTTACATTTGCTCGGAGAGAGGGGGTTGCTCCAGCCCCCAAACCCCAATTGTAAATATAGGTTGTCAAAAAAGTCTTGCGGTATTTCCGCAAGCTTGTCATTGCAAGCGCGTAGTTCTAGTTGTATTCGTCGCATCGGTTCACGCTAGAGCTTTTTGGAAAGTTTGTTTGATTTATTGTTGTTTGTTTTTAGTCGTTCGTGAGTTATAGCGTCGCAAACATGGAGCAAAATAAAGAGAAAATACGGCATATTTTACAGTACTACTACGATAAAGGCAAAAATGCATCTCATGCATCTCCCGAAATAGCTAACCAATTGGACTTGTTCTAATAGTTGTTCATCGAATGCTGAGTGATTTAATTACTTAATTATTTGCTTAGTCCAGATGCCTCAGAGACGTTGTCTTAGTCCATCTTATGCCGTTATACAAATGTCTCTGCGCATCCCTGGCGGACGCCGCTAGCTTTCTTCATTGTGCTCCTTCATATTTGACTCTGGCTGAGGCAAACTCTCTTTTTCGAAATTACTTTTGTATGGTATGCCCATCATAAGTTCATCCTGTTCACTTAGTTCTACAAAGAATGCTGAGTGCTGCGCATATTCACTTAAAAAAGAAAACATTCTCATTTGACCTTACACCAGTACGACAGCTGTGTGCTTTGTTGTTGTTCCTTTTGTATATAAATGCTGCTTTCAATAAGGTTTGACTGTGCCATAATCCATAAACATACGCATTTTTGGGGGGCTTTTAAAAATAAATTGAAAATCAACTGCGGCTCATTAGCGGTTGGCTACATTTCGGGGACCCGAGAGCGCATTAAAATTGCATGCGGCCAACGTCTGCCAAGTGTTAATTGCGAAATTAGGCTGTAGCATATACGCACACACACACACACACACACACACACACACACATATTTATGCATACTTATTTAACTGTTGACAGACGACCATTTTTGGACCACAAAATGTTTGCAGTCAATGGGTTTTGGTTGGCCATTTTATGGAGCATTATTATTGGCTTTGCTCTTTATTATTCTTTTTTTTTTTTTTTGCTCTTCTTTTTTGGCGCAACGCCGCCGCATTGAAGTAATCACATAAATCACGCAACGCTGTAAAAGCGTCGCCATTATGACTCTCTCCGATAAAACTCTCTGCCAGGATCTATAGAGATAAAAAGGCTTTATTAAGCATAATGCGGCCATAAAGCCAGTCGAGCCCGTCGAGCCAATCGTCGGGAGTTCATAGTTGTAAGTACTCGGCGGTTGCAAAAGGATTACAGCAAAGGTATGGCCAAACAGGATGGATGATTGATGAGGCGTTGCGGCTAATTCTTAGAGCCGGCTTTTGTTTTTACGTCTCTCAATAAACTGTAAATCATGCTAGGCTACTGCGTGCCAAGTCATAAATACGCCGGATACGGAGAGGGACTATGCAACACTGGAAGTTGGTCTAAAAGCGGCATGCAGCTTTTTAATTAAGGCGCAGAGACAGGGAAAAAAATAAAAATTCAAACAAAGAGTGAAGTAAAGGTTCAACTGGTTGAGGATTGGGAGACGTTAACTGTATACTCTAACTGAAATGTTAGAGGCGAAAGTTTTTACTACTTTAAGCAGTCTAGCTGAAAGTCCACACTGGTTATTTGTTTTGGCCCCTTTCCGGATTTCAAATATTAACTGGTTTTTTTCAACTCAGATTAGATTAAAACGAGAAGGCCAAGCTAGCTTCGACTGTGTAAAAATCAAAAATTCTTGTAACTAAAACCCATTTACCGACAGATAAACATCTAATTTCGACCAAATTTTGCGAATCTTTTTGAAAACATATCAAATTAACAATCGCCGAGTTGAAGAAAGATAAAATTTAAAACCAATTTTCATCATTTTCCGACCGATCGGTCGTATGGCACCCTTAAGATATAGTCATCCGATTTCGACAAAATTTTGCGAATGTATTTGAAAGCATATCACAGTGCCACAAAATTCAACTTTATTTAATGCCTGGTGACGGGACCAATAAATTATGAAACTAGAGGCTTCAGGGAGCAACACCTCATACTCAGTTTTTCTTGATCACGTCAAGTTCGCGTTTAATGGTCACATTTATACTAGCAACACACAGCTACGACATCTGTTGCTGGTTTTAAAAAGGTGAGAGCTAAAATTTTCCAAAATTTACCTAGGTTGTCAAAAAAGTCTTGCGGTATTTTTATTGAATTTTCAATTGTTCATAAAATTGGTTATAATAATGCGATTTAAGTCAAATATGCGCCGTTTTGTTCGATGACGAGTTCCCAACGAGATGCCAACTTCATAATGCCCCTCTTATAGAAGCTCGCTTCCCTATTGGCAAAAAACTCGGAGAGCCAATTTTCACAGGACTCTCTTGTGGCCAACTTCCGACTACCAAGCTCGTTCGCCATGGACAGAAATAGGTGGTAATCACTTGATGCGAGATCCGGACTATACGAAGTATGCAAATGAGATTACCTGCCCATCCGTAACTGCCGTGCATGCTTCTGGTGAAGCTGTCTTTGCCTAAGATGTGCCAATGTGGCTCTGAGACGATTGTCCTAGTACAAAAATGCCTATAAACCGCGAACCAACGCTTCGTTGATCAAACTGAAAGCGCACTTCGGTCTATGTTTAGGTGCTGCGTTCAAGTGGTCCATATGAATTGGTTTGTGGATGAGTCTACAAGTGGAACTCCGATATCGCAGCGTTTTGGCCGTCGGGTAGCAGCTTTTAGTGGACATGCAATAGCCCTTTACAATCACCACCAAACATCGACTTTAATAAGAATCTACCGTGCGTTTTTAAAGTTATTCAAGAATTAAGGTTTAACTCCTTCTGGGCAGGTTGACCATTTTTTGTATGGCGTTCCCCATGACCCTGTCCACATTGTGCTGTAAGTGTCTCAGATTTTTATCTTAAGCCCGTTACCATCTAAGCATCAAAATTGTTGTCGATTGTGTGTTGCAAGTACAGAAGTGATCCGCATGCATCCATACGCGCAACGAGGCTTTATTGCGTAAAACTGGGTATGAGGTGATGCTATACATCGAGGTCCTTTTTATCATAATTTTAAGGTCTTATGTCGGGTTTTCAAAAAAAAAGTTGGATTTGGTCGAACTGTGTTGATTTCTCATGCGTTGCAAACTTCTGGGCAAAATTACAATACGCCTTTGCAAGGGTATAAAAATAACATATTCAAACTTAGTGGCAACGACTGTTATCGCTAACGAGCTGTTCGAAGTCAGCTGTTTATGTGTTTTTTGTGAAATTGGCAGCCAATATTTTCCATCATTTCAATGCGACTAGCTTAAAAACGTTGAGAAGCAACATTAAACATGTAAAAATGCCCATTGTATTGAGTCCAGATATTTTAGATTATATGTTAATAATACGTTTGTCATTTATATACATTTTTTTGTCCAATTGAGCCGTAGTAGTTCTAGATGTGTAATTTTAGGTATGATCCTAATCATTGTTGGCTGTGTTTTGTGCAATATTAGTTTAGCTTGCCACGAACGTTACAAAAAGTTTTAAATGTAACAGTTATTAACAAAAGTGTGCACATTAAGAAGTAACTAACATTTCTTGCAACAACTTCCTCCTTTTCGAGAAAATCGACTTTATGGCTACTGAATTCGCGCTTAGGTTGAGTTTATTACATAAGAGAAAGATAAAAAACAATTGTTGGCTTAGTAGCGTCAAACACAACAAAAGTTTTATAAGTCGTATTTAGAGCTAAAAATAAAAGTATAATCCTAATTTTAGTTCAATAGCGTAAAATACAACAAAGTTGGAGCAATTCGGACAGATCAGTTATATGGCAGCTATATGAAATAGTATGCCGAATCGAACCACATTCGACATGTCGCTAAAGAAGCTTAAAATACGTGTTCAAACTAAAAATCCAGTTCAATAACGTAAAAAAACGAGAGCGTAAGTTAAAGTCGGCTCTAACCGACTTCGATATACCCGTTACTCATGGAAACAAATGTTTAATAGCCTTCCTGTGTGCCTGAGGTGTCTCTCTCTCTCTCTCTCTCTCTCTCTCTCTCTCTCTCTCTCTCTCTCTCTCACTAAGATTGCTGCTGAACGCAATGCTTAGGTTATGGGTGGGGTGGGTGGTGGGAGTTAACTGACCGTTTTTTGGTCATAACTTGAGTATCGTTCATCCGATCTTTATCATTCCTTCAGCAAATCGATAAATAATTTTGAGTACTAGATATCTCTAGAAAGTACGAACCATCTATCATCAAAACTGTAGGAGATATGACGTTTTTTCCAAATTGCGGGGGCGTGAGGGGGCGTGGCAAAAATTGAAAATAAACTTGATCTGCGTGCAGACAATAGGAGTCTACATTTCAATTTTGGTTGCTCTAGCTCTTCTAGTCTCTGAGATCTAGGTGTTCATACAGACGGACGGACAGACGGACAGACGGACATGGCTCATATCGACTCGGCTAGTTGACCCTGATCAAGAATAGATTCAGTTTATGGGGTCGAAAATGATTATTTCTATGCGTTGCAAACTTCTGGTCAAAATTATAATACCCTTTGCAAGGGTATAAAAATAACACATTCAAACTTAGTGGCAACACTGTTTCGCTGACGAGCTGTTGAAGTCAACTGTTTATGTGTTGCGTAAATGTCTCTAGAAGTTACAAACCATATATATACAAAACAGTGGGAGATATAGCGTTTCTTACGAATTGCGGTGGGTGGAGGAGGCGTGGCAAAAATTCAAAATAAACTTGATCTTTATCTCTTACCATCTCTAAGATCTGTTCGACATGGCTATATCGCCTCGGCTGTTGATGCTTGTCATGAATATATATATACTTTATAGGGTCGGAAATGATTTCATCTGCTTGTTACATACTTTTACACAAACTTAATATACTCTGTGTACCTTTGGTACATAAAAACCAGTGTGTGTTCGTCTGTCCGTATGAAGGCACAGTTCGAAGAGATGTTAAGAGTTATTTTTTCCACAGACTTCACTTGATTAGAAAAAAAAAACATTTCAAAACACAGTTTTGTAGTCAGATTGTTCCAACTTCGACAGAAATCAGCATTGTTTGTTAATTTAGTCGATCGAAATTAGAATTATAAGCAAAACAAAATTCTGTGCTATAGCGCTTACAGCAGCTAGCTTGCATTAGAGTGAAAGAGAGGGAGTGAAAAACTCAACATATTCCAAGTTCTCCATTCGCTTCACATCCAACCGCGTCAGCCAGTAGTGCTACCCTTTCTTTGATTTTTTTTTGGAACAGAACTGTGGAATAACCAAAGACAAATGGCCAAGGCGCGAAATGTTTGACAACAGCGTCGCGCTACAGGGCAAAGCCATCTATCAAAGCCGCCTGGCAGCGGGCAAATTGAAATGGCAGCGCCATTGCAATTATCGCCTCAGTTTCCCCATTTTCCCGCTAGATTAGGCCCAACTGGCGATATATAACCGAATTAGCGCCACGGGGTTGCCTTTTTTAAATGACAATTTTTTTGGTAGGGTTCTCTACTCCCCCCATCCCCCTGGTCCGAAGACCTAGTGCACACACTCGCATGTCTATCGCCACTTGTACCGTCATGCATCATTTTTGTGCCTGCAGCCTGTAATTTTTGCAAATTTTCGTCGACTCGACTCGACTGCAGTGCATCTTTTCGTCATGGCGTTAGATTTATGAACCCTCCTCACCTACCCCCGGAAGACCTCGCCGACGTTCCTGGCCATATTGTAAATCATTTCCAAATTATTTAGTCGTTCTCTATTCATATATATATATATATATCTATGTATGTATGTATGTGGTATGAGGTATGTATATTCATATTTTTGGCGCCTTCGGCTAAAGGGCTGAGTGGCCCAGAGTCTGAGTCTGAGAATGGGGATGAGCGTTGAATGTGGCACGTGATTGCGTTATAAATTACAAGCCATTGGATTCATATTTTTCTTGTTTTTTTTTCAGGCCGCCTGCTGGTCGTTAAAGTGCGCAAAAGATATTGTACTTCAACTATTGCAAATGCAAAAGTCATATTCGCACAACCATTTAACCATTTTGTTATTTTTGGATTCAAAATAAAATACAGAAATCTGACAAGAACTTATGGGTCATAACATATCAAAGCTTACTACACAAAACTCAGATTAAAGACAATTTACCAAATAAACTTTGGTTAGAATTACAACTCCACTTCTTATTAGCTCAACCAAGTACACTACCCGACAACCGATTAGCACACTCTCTAACCTATCAGTTTAGAGGCAAATGCCGTAAAGATAGTACATCATATTTAAGCAATGAGGATACCTATGGAAAAAACATGAAAGATCGGCCCTCATCAGTAATAACAGCAGCTGACAAGCGAATTATATTAAGGCACGCATCTAATTCTCACGACTCAGACGCCAAAATAAAAGAAAAAACTGGTGTTAAAGCATGCGTTCGAACTGTACAAAGAGTAATATCGAATGCTGAACATATAAAGCAGCGATGTCCAAAATTTGAAAAGGCAGCCACGCGTGGTTGGCAAGCCAAATTCTGCCGGCGTCGCAGCCGACACATATATAGAGAGAGAGAATATGTGTATTCTATAAATGGCACGCTCGGCGGCTGGCTCTCTTACGATGCGCGATGTGTTCTCTCACAAGACATTTGTTCGTTTGTTTATTGCTCATGTGGAAATGTCAACATGCTTACTTCGTGTTTCGCAGCTACGCACACATATGCAATGCCTGCTTGTGTGAGTTTCGACACCACTGATATAAAGCGTCTGAAAAAAAAACCAACTTCGAAAGATGCAACGGCTCGATTCCTGTTGATCGAATATGTCCTGGACCAAGTAATGGGAGCGTGTAGTCTTTTCAGACGAAAAAAAGTTCAATGTGGAGGGTCCTGATGGATATGCCTACTATTTTCATGATCTCAGAAAGGAAGAGCAAACTTTAGATCGATTGCACAGTCGTGCCTGTGGTGTCATGGTATGGGGAGCTATTACTTGCTATGGCATCATAGAACTCCAATTTCTAACCAGCCGTATGAATGCCATTGCTTACAATATTGTATTGAAAACGGCTTTCCCTGCAATCAAGGATATTTTTGGATCCTTGGAATGGAAGTTCCAGCAAGATAACGCACCTATCCACACAGCCAGAATCGTAAAGTCCTGGATTGATGATCAAAACGTGGAATTGCTAACTTGGCCGCCATACTCGCCCGATCTGAACATTATAGAAAACATCCTAAGACTCGAACCATAGGGTGTGCTAATCGGTTGTCGGGCAATGTATAAGTAGCCCTCTAGTTGGGAATCTGCTAAAGTGTGCAATGGCTTAATGTGCTAGCGCGTCATTCCATACGTTGTTCGTTAAGTGCAAAAGATACCGCGTTCAATTTCCAATCAAGACCGAAAACAATTTTCTGTGTTTTTTTTAAAGACTTAAATGAAACAAGTCTAGCGGAGTGGGTCGTTAAAGGTGGTTGTTGCTTACAGCCATGTCTCTGATTCTATGGAAGGAGCAGCAGAGCATATCCAACGCTTGTACGATAATTGTTGCCGCCTCCCCTCCTCCCTTCCAATCCAAATGAGGTATGTCCCCACGTTCGCTATTCCCCCGAGGCCTCCGAAAATGTGAGGAACCCGCTTGATAGCCGCACCTGATTAAAAATCAATCAATGCCACCAATCGACGATATTGAAATAGGAAACATCACAAAATCTGTTAAGCCATAAAAAGACTAAAGAATCACAAAGCAGCTGGCGCTGATGAGCTGCCCGATAAACTGTTTAAGACTGTCGGCGAGGAGTTGTTAAGGTGCATGCACCAACTCCTCCGACAAGAGCATGCCCAAAGATTGGAGTCTAAGTGTAATTTGCCCCCTTTTTTTAAAAAGACATCCTGCAGTTTGCGCCTACTACCGTGGGATTAGACTCCTTCCCATCTATATTTATAAAAGAGTTCAACCTGACTGACTCACTGACTGACTGACTGGTGACCGTCGCACAGCCCAAACCATAAAAGATAGGATGCTGTATTTTTCACAGTAATTTTATCTTCTGCTGAAAGTAGAGTACTAAGAACGGATTTTCGAAAATTCTGTCGGGAAATGTGGAAAATTCGCTAAAAACTTTTGTGTAATTTATTTGGCGACCTTTCTAATGTTTATTTAGTGAGTTTAGCTGGCTCTGGGTCCGAAAAAGATGCGTTTGTTCACAACTGTAAACAACTTATGCATTGTACCATTAAAAAGTGCTGGTTGCCTATACAGAACTGTTTCATCGTTATCCCTAACGACTCTTCAGTAGGCTTTTCGCTGAAGAAAGCATGATTGCCAACTGTCTCTCCATACAATCATTGCTCAGATCAGTTGGGAACTTTCAACTTTCTGGTGGTAATGCTTAAGCTTTGAGGCAGAAACTTTCTAAGTGCAAAAGCTTGAAACTTTTGAGAGAGCTTAGAAGTGCCCGTTAATTTTGAAATGCGAATCATTCAAAAAAGCGTTTTTTAGGGTTGTTTCTTGAATCTTTTGTTAGTTTCGTTTACAAAAAAGAGAGCATGGCGTCTCTTATATAGATTTGTAAACTTTTGTATGAAACAATGTGACTGTTTTAGCGACCTTAAGATTTCAATCATAGAACTTTTTAGCGGACCACAGTTTGATCATCAGCGATCCTTTGTCCAACTTCACTAACAACAGAAGGGCCGATACGGGTCACGCACAGACATACAAAGCTTCTATGACTTGACGTTTCAAGTCTGACTTGGTTGATTCCCAAGCGATCTTAGCAGTTCTGGCATGAGGTAGCGTCTGCCAACTCATTGAAGTTGGGCAAACGATCGCTGATGATCAAACTGTGGTAGTTTGTGAAATAGCTAAACGATCAACCAGCCTCCTTTGTGGTGTTGTGCGTGTCTTGTTTTAAAAATGATATGATAAAAATCATAACTAATAGACCTAGAGCCTGCTAAAAAGTTATATTTTGTATGAAACTTGATTGTTTATCATCCGATCAAAGATCATTTTCAAAGATCTTAATGAAAATTCAAATTCATACCAATTTTCCGGAAAATTCACCCCCCCTGGGCTGGATGGTCAAAGTTTTGTGGGCGAAAGTTTAGTTGCCAGCGATTAGCTCCAAACTGATTTTCAATTGATTGATTTGAAACTCTGTAAGGATTAAATTTGAATTCATTTGTGATTTCATTTTCCGATGCTGAAAATACCGCCGGGATGCCCACTGTTAAGTGGGTGGGATGTGGGTGGGAAGTGGGTGGTATGTGGGTGGGATGTGGGTGGGAAGTTGATGGGAAGTGGGTGGGATGTGGGTGGTAATTGGGTGGTAAGTGGGTGGGATGTGGGTAGGAAGTGGGTGGGAAGTGGGTGGTAAATGGGTGAGAAGTGGGTGGTAAATGGGTGGGAACTGGTTGGGAACTGGGTGGGAAGTGGGTGGTAAGTGGATGGGAAGTGGGTGGGAAGTGGGTGGGAAGTGGGTGGGAAGTGGGTGGGAAGTGGGTGGTATGTGGGTGGGATGTGGGTGGTAAGTTGATGAGAAGTGGGTGGGAAGTGGGTGGTATGTGGGTGGGAAGCTGATGGGAAGTGGGTGGGATGTGGGTGGTAAGTGGGTGGGAAATGGGTGGTATGTGGGTGGGATTTGGGTGTTATGTGGGTGGGAAGCGGGTGGTTTGTGGGTAGGAAGTGGGTGGGATGTGGGTGGTAGATGGATGCGAAGTGGATGGGAACTGGGTTGGAAGTGAGTGGGATGTGGGTGTAAAGTGGGTGGGATGTGGTTGTTAAGTGGGTGGGACGTTGATGGGAAGTGGGTGGTAAGTGGGTGAAAAGTGGGTGGTAAGTGGATGGGAACTGGATGGGAACTGGGTGGTAAGTGGGTGGGAAGTGGATGGGAAGTGGGAAGGAAGTGTGTGTTAAATGGGTGGTAAGTGGGTGGGAAGTGGATGGGAACTGGGAACAAAACCTACCATCTTTTTGTTCATTATAAATCCGCCTTCGACACATCGATAAGATCAAGGTTCTTTGAAGCCCTGTCTATCTTTGGTATACCAGCAAAGTACGTTCCACTTTGCATGATAACGTTGAGAAGCACTCAAAGCTCCGGCAAAATAGTCCTCCAGACATCGACAGCAGCGGATATGGAAAAATTCTTCGGAGGATTTATGGACCTTAAAAAGTTGGCAGTGGATTCCGCATTCGAATGAATTGCGAACTGAGCTATATGGGGACACCAGTCTGGTCAAGCGCATAATGCAACAGCGGCTGCGCTGAATAGGACATGTTACCCGGATGGATGCAGAGCTCTAGTAAAAAAGGCGTATAAATCGAAGCCGGCTGACTTTGAATAAAAAGGCCAGATTGGACCCCCACCACTAAGATGGACAGGTGCGGAAAGACAAGGTTGGAACCTTGGTGTGAACAACTGGTGCCAGCTGGCACAAAGCAGAACAAAGTAGACCTTATACTGTGCATTTACATTAACAACTGTCAGATCAGTTTACTATTCTACATAGCTTTCTACGGCAACAATTAGCTAGACACAATTTGTTAAAGAAAACTCATTTATTTTAACGAATTCAAATTTGGAGCTTTTGTTGTCTACTTTTTTGGGGTAGAAGTTTATTATAAGAAATGCTTTTCTACGTTCCTAAACTGATTTGTTTGTTGAATTCTTTTGTTGGATTTTAATATTGCCTACCTCCTGCCTAAGCCAGGAATGGAAACTAGGGGAAAGGCCAACATACATACATACATACATACATATATCGCCTGGCATGTTTGCTTTGGAACTCATTTCGTGGGTAAGCCGATGAGCCACACGTCATCTTTCGTGCGGCTCCTTGGGCAAACAAAACTAAAACAAATGGCTTATCAAAAACAACACCGTGAATGTGAATGTGAATGGGAACTGGTGCTGGTGCTGGTACTAGTGCTCCTTCCCGTGAATCCCACTCAATCATCAAAGCGAAGCGCAGTTTTAAACCACATGGCAAATTAACGGCCAAATCGACAACTATGGCGGCCGTGGCAGGGACCATCAAGTGACGGTCAGGTCGGCGTGTCCACAAATTGCAAACACATCCTGCACACGAAACGGACCAAACGAACTAAGTACAGTTGTCCAACTTCAACTCCAACTCAAAAAAAACAGTGAAAACGAAACACAAAAAAAAAGAAAAACAACGCCAAACATTGGTGGCAATAAATGACTTCAATGACTGAGAATGAGGGGGATTCCCCTGCACATATTTTTTGGGACAACAGCCACGGTGTTGTTTTTGCACCGAAAAAAATCGAGGATGCCAGAGCTAGGGCAAAAAGGTAACATGATGTGGCGCCTCTGCCGCTTCCGCTGTTCGTGCAACACAAGCGCGATAATTGCCAGCGTTATCCGCTCGGCCTGCCAGTCAAAATAGGCGGAGGCAAGGAAGAGCCTTCGTGTGACTCGCCTACTTTTGATTTACAACATTCGTGCTACAACAATTTCAGTGTATCGCAAAAAGAAACGGCCAACAAATGCAAACAACAAGAAGCGAGAGGTCCTCACGCCACCACCCTGGACTTGGTCCTGGAGCAGCTGCAACAACAACTGAAAGGGTGCAGGTGTCGTTTCGTTAGGACTTTTCAGCGTTTCTTTTTTGCATTTCGTTTGCCGCCAGCGAAAAAGCCAAAAGCGATATAAATAGATAGCGGCACTTCGTTCCGAGGAGGAGGAGGAGGAGGAAGGGGAGGGGCCCAGGCAATTGGCCAGATTGACAGATCATGCAAACATAATGGCAGCATATTTTGTGCATATATAATAAATATTAAATTACCTGCTACAAACTGGCATTTAATATGCTGCCCAACGAAGCCCAGAAACGATTTGTGAAAGCGCCACCTATGGGCAAATGATTTGCATGCCAAAGCGTTATCTGTCACCGATATGCAGCAGCGACGTGTTGGCGTTGGCGGGTTGGGTGGTTGGGGGTGCATAATAATAATGAACAATTTGTGTACTATCCCCATAAAAGTGACTAAATTGTAAATGCAAAAATCAATCTGGGAGACAAAATAAATCATAACAAAAAGTTAACCCCCAATGTGTTTGGGGCAGGCAATGTGTGGGGGGGGGGGGGGGTTAGGGGGGATTTGATTTGAAACGATTGAATATCGAGGTATTTGATGTGAAACGTTCACAGTTTGCAACCGATCCCAAGTGATAAAAAAAATAAATTTATTTTCTAAATTTTGAAAATTTTCATAAAAGTAGGAAGAATCAAGGATGAAAAAAACAGAAGGAAAATGAGAAATGAAAAAATAAATGTTAGTGGGATAAAGCTGGAAAAGTAAAAAAAAAAGAATGTAAAAACAAACGTAATTACCTCTAAGCTACACTGCTCACCACTTGAATAGGACACCCTGTATGCTCTCTTTAAAACTGCTCGTAACTCGAAAACGAAATGGTAGAATAACGGTATTTTTTGCATATTATCTTTGTGCAAGCATTCTTCGATCTTTCTGGTATATTCCAAGTTTTGGAATAGAACCGTTATAAAGTTGTTTGCACTTTATGTGAGCATTCGCAAAAATTCAATGGAATTTTTGCGCCACTTGAATAGAACATGCATTTTATTTGGTCGCTATCGTTGACACGTGCACACAAATTTTGGTTTACTTAAACTTTTTGCTTTAATTGAAGTGTATATAAAATTTAAAAAAACTTAAAATGGGGCGTGGCACTTCATTATCTGAGTCGGAGAAAGGAAAAATCCAAGCTTACAAGGATTCTGGCCTTTCTATTGCCAAAATAGCAAAAAAAAAGTCGACAGGAGCCGTCACGCCATAACAAATTTTTTAAATAATGAGGCTAATTATGGTAAACACATGAAGGGCCGCACCCACAGTGTGCTTACCATCGCGGACAAGCGACTTAAATAAGGTTGTCAAAAAAGTCTTGCGGTATGTCCGCAAGCTTGTCTTTGCAAGCGCGTAGTTCTAGTTGTATTCGTCGCATCGGTTCACGCTAGAGCTTTTTGGAAAGCTCTTTTCACGCGCTAACACGTGTTTGATTTATTGTTGTTTGTTTTTAGTCGTTCGTGAATTATAGCGTCGCAAACATGGATCAAAATAAAGAGAAAATACGGCATATTTTACAGTACTACTACGATAAAGGCAAAAATGCATCTCATGCTGCCAATAAAATTTGTGCAGTTTATGGACCCGATACAGTTTCCATTTCCACCGCACAACGATGGTTTCAACGTTTTCGTTCTGGTGCAGAGGTGATCGAAGATGCGCCACGGTCCGGAAGGCCTGTCGTCGAAAATTGCGATAAAATCGCTGAATTGATCGAAAGAGACCGGCATAGTAGCAGCCGTAGCATCGGCCAAGAGCTGGGCATGAGTCATCAAACCGTTATAAACCATTTGAAGAAGCTTGGATTCAAAAAGAAGCTCGATGTATGGGTGCCACACGACTTGATGCAAAGAAACATTTTTGCCCGTATGGATGCATGCGAATCACTTCTGAATCGCAACAAAATCGACCCGTTTTTGAAGCGGATGGTGACTGGCGATGAAAAGTGGGTCACTTACGACAACGTGAAGCGCAAACGGTCGTGGTCGAAAAGCGGTGAAGCTGCCCAGACGGTGGCCAAGCCTGGATTGACGGCCAGGAAGGTTCTTCTGTGTGTTTGGTGGGATTGGCAGGGAATCATCCACTATGAGCTGCTCCCCTATGGCCAAACGTTCAATTCGGACCTGTACTGCCAACAACTGGACCGCTTGAATGCAGCACTCATGCAGAAGAGGCCATCTTTGATCAACAGAGGCCGAATTGTCTTCCATCAGGACAACGCAAGGCCACACACATCTTTGGTGACGCGCCAGAAGCTCCGGGAGCTCGGATGGGAGGTTCTTTTGCATCCACCGTATAGTCCGGATCTCGCACCAAGTGATTACCACCTATTTCTGTCAATGGCGAACGAGCTTGGTAGTCGGAAGTTGGCCACAAGAGAGTCCTGTGAAAATTGGCTCTCCGAGTTTTTTGCCAATAGGGAAGCGAGCTTCTATAAGAGGGGCATTATGAAGTTGGCATCTCGTTGGGAACTCATCATCGAACAAAACGGCGCATATTTGACTTAAATCGCATTATTATAACCAATTTTATGAACAATTGAAAATTCAATAAAAAAATACCGCAAGACTTTTTTGACAACCTTATATTAAGAGAAGCTTCCAATTCGCACGACTTTTTGTCCAAGATAAGGGAAAAATGCAACGTTAAAGCAAGTTTGACAACCATGCGTCGTGTTATTAATAATGCTACACACCTGAAGAGACTAAAAATCAAGAAGAAGCCACCTCTTAACCCGGCTCGGAAGTTACAACGCCTTGATTTCGCGCGCGCACATGTCACCTGGACTTCGGAGTGGCAACGTGTTGTCTTTTCGGATGAAAAAAAGTTTCATTTGGATGACCCCGATGGCTACAGCTACTATTTTCATGATCTTCGAAAAGAACCACACCATCTTGATAAGTTGCACAGCAGTGCTGGAGGTATTATGGTATGGGGGGCCATTTCCTATTATGGCACCGGTGAGCTTAAATTTATTCCAATCACCATGAATGCGTTGTGTTATAATGGTATATTGAAAGAGGCCTTTCCACACTTCCAAACTCTTTTTGCAAATCTAAAATGGATTTATCAACATGATAATGCCCCTATACATACGGCCCGGATTGTTAAATCGTATATATCGAGCCAAAACGTGGAGTTATTAAACTGGCCACCTTATTCACCGGACTTGAATATCATTGAGAATGAGTGGGGGTGGCTAACACGTGAAATATATGGATCAGGTCAGCAATATTCGAGCGTTCCCGAACTAATTGCAGCTATCAAATTAGCATGGGGCTCGATATCGTTGAATTATTTGGGAGAATTGTATACATCCCTTCCAGACCGAATGTGTGAGGTTTTGGAGAAAAAAGGAGGCTCAACACACTATTAAAAACTTTTTTTGGTTTAAAAACATGTTAGTAATTTCTTATTTAAGAAATATTGTTATTTAAAAAGGATTGAAATATTCTTCAATTGGTTTTTAGATAAAGTGTCCTATTCAAGTGGTGCAAAATGAAGACTCCAAAATTTGTTACTTATTGGTTAACAATGTTTTTTGTCTACTTACAACTTTTGAATAATTTTGTAATTTTCGTCTAATTACTACATTTAAATAAACTTTATAAGAAAACAAAAATTATTTTCCTAGATGGCTTGGTTTAGCAGCAATTAACTATAGAAAATCGACTTTAGAGGTGTCCTATTCAAGTGGCGAGCAGTGTAAGACTAAAACGAAGCCTGAAACGAAGAAATTCATACACTCAAAAAACAACTCAATCTGAAAAGCCTCAAATTCGCCAATCCATCCTTGACGATTTACACATATTTTTGGAACAACGCTTCACGTTGTCGTAAGTGACCCACTTTTCATCGCCAGTCACCATCCGCTTCAAAAACGGGTCGATTTTGTTGCGATTCAGAAGCGATTCGCATGCATCCATACGGGCAAATGATGTTGCCAGCTCTTGGCCGATGCGACAGCTGACGATGCCGGTCTCTTCCATCAATTCAGCGATTTTATCGCAAATCTCGACGACAGGCCTTCCGGACCGTGGCGCATCTTCGATCACCTCTGCACCAGAACGAAAACGTTGGAACCATCGTTGTGCGGTGGAAATGGAAACTGTATCGGGTCCATAAACTGCACAAATTTTATTGGCAGCATGAGAAAGTCGTGTGGCACCCATACATCGAGCTTCTTTTTGAATCCAAGCTTCTTCAAATGGTTTATAACGGTTTGATGACTCATGCCCAGCTCTTGGCCGATGCTACGGCTGCTACTATGCCGGTCTCTTTCGATCAATTCAGCGATTTTATCGCAATTTTCGACGACAGGCCTTCCGGACCGTGGCGCATCTTCGATCACCTCTGCACCAGAACGAAAACGTTGGAACCATCGTTGTGCGGTGGATTGAGCCCTTTCGCCTTTCGATTCAAATGGAAGAAGTGGCCGTCCAACCGGTCTATTACTTTTTTTTAAAGGCAAAGTTGTAGTACCGTTTATCCATTGCGAATGTCTTCTTTCAAAGTTCTTATAAGTGTTATTACATTTAAGCCAATTATAATGCAAATTGTTGCAAAATTGGAGGCATTTTACTTTTGCAGTTCTTACGCATGCAGTTCAAAATATCTTTGAATTGCCTTCTCCCGTTCGTGCCGGCCCCTCTCGCTGTTCCACACAGCAAACAAATCGACGTTGGAAAAAATGAGGTTACCTAATAAAAATGCAAATTGCGCCAAAAGAGCGAAAAAGAGGAAATTAAGACAAATACATGTTAACTCAGAATTGACAACGCTACAACAAACACTTGGACAAACACATAAACAATTCTAAACTCTTTTACATAATCCTTTCCAAAGTTGAAATTTGTTAATAAAAATCCAGCTTTAGAAGCGCTTATAAAAAGACAAAATATTAGTATACACACGCACAATTTGAACGATTTTTTATATTAAACACACAGTGCAAACCTGTGAAATCAGTGTTCATGACTTGATTTTCTTCTAATTGTGTTGCTATCACAAAATATTAAAAACAAAACTCAATGCAAAAATTTACAAAACTTACAGCTGACTTAACAGCTGTCATTCTCACATGGGACTGTTAAATTTAACATTTTGAGTTTGGGGCATAACAGTCTGATGTTTTCTTAATGCGTTAACAGCAAATTTGTGCTAATTAGAAAACTTTTAAAAAACATGCAAATGCCAGATAAAGTGGTCATTTTCCCCATAGTGCACTGTTTGGGCATCTCTGTAATAAGCAAGGCCTCCTCCATGGCGGGCAGAAAAATATAGCTCTGAGCATGATTCGTCTATAAAAATGGTTTTAGTGCCCTCAATGTCCGTAAATATATCTGGCGAATGCCCATGCTGTGACGAAATATAGTGCAACTGTCCCACTTTTCCATGGAGTAAAATACCAGATGACCAATATCTGTGGCAAAGATGTGGCAGATCCTGTGTAAGAGCAAAGCAGGTGATCACCGCATCGCTGGGCATGGTTGGCAAGGCGCTCGGAAATATGGCCTGCAGGGCTTACACAGAGCGGCATTTAGTTGCATCACGCTCACTAAACGGACGTGGCTCCTCGCCCAGACTCTTGCCCAAATCATAGAACCAAACATGCTCATCGATGCCGGCCGCAAAGTTATATGGACCCGCCGCCATAAACGTGGGCTCTCCCTCCAAAGGCAAACGAAAGGGCAAAGCCTTTGTCTTATCTGGTGCATAGACATATATGCAAACCTCGGCCAGACTGCTGAGCATTACAATACGCGGAGCGGACACTGCAAACAGTGTAAACGGTGCCACCGCTGGTGATTACGGCCAGAAGTTGGCCATCGGGTGACCAGTCAATCATTTGTTACGCCTGCATGATCCGGCACTGTGATAATGCGTTCCGTTTCCTGAAGATTTGTAATGGAATGGATTTTGATGCTGCTATCATCTCCACAAGAGGCCACTATATCCAGTGATGGGCAATAGGCCAGACCGGTTAGACTGTCCTTGTGATTCTTCACCTGCCACAGCTCTTGGCCTACGTCTTTGGGATGTGTTGAAATGGCCACCACATGGCCATTCGAGAAGCCCAACAGCCCATTTGTGCTGCAGCAAAGACCCATAGCGACTCTGGAAACCCAGCTCCGTGGGATTATCCGGCTCTGGCAGATAGTACAGGAACAGTGTGCGCTTGCCTATGATCATGCTGATGGCATTGTCGCCAGCAATTCGCTCATCACTGGCCATTTCAGCGAAATACATATCGGTGGGAGCATCCCTTAGCTGAACCACTCGCACGGTGTCCCCCCATCCTCATTGCTAAGCGAAAAACTCTTGTACTCCGAGCCCAGAGCCAGCAAATTCTGGGCGGACCATGCACCACAAGTGATTCGCTTGCTATACTTACCCAGAACCGGCGTCCGTTTGCCACTGCGGTTATTATAGATGGCCAGATTACCCCTCGACCACAATATGCAGGTGAGTGGATCCCGCAAACCGGACTCAACGTTTGGTTTTTGTTGTGTCGCATAATCCCAGAGTATTATGTTTGGTCGTTCGCCGCTCGTAATGATGCCCAGCAGATCGCCCTCATTGTCCCATGCAAAACCTGAACAGAGACCGACGACGAGTATGAGTCGTTGCACTAGCTGTCCCTGGCGATTGTACAGGGCGACGGAGCCATCTGTTCCCGTTGTGGCCACCAAAGCTCCGGCGGACTTTTGCCAAATGAAATAAATATCCCCAATTCCGTGCGGATCATCATATTTGTAGAGACATTTTCACCAGCTAACGGTTAAGATTTATCAGTTGTACTCATTCTGCATTTTCACAATTTTCCGGCTTTTGTTTTGAAAATTAGTTTTTACTGAACTTTATCAAATTTCAGAAAATTTTTTCAAAATTTTGTACATATAATTATACTATCTAAACAAGCCTCGGCTTAGTCCGCGTCCAAGCTTTAAAAAAAATGTAATAAGATTATTTTCTTAGAAAAAATTATGAACAACTTTTATGCTTATTTGAAAATAAAAATTGGTATTTCATGCCTTAAGTTCCCATTGCTCTATACTTCATCTACTCAAAACTCACACCAAATTGTTGTTATTCTGTTTACAATGAATCCTCGTGATCTTTTGCTTATTTTGATGTTTTTTTGCGTACACTTTACCATTAATTTTATTATACTCTATCGTCGTCACATAAATGAAGCTAACATGAAATCAAATTGAATTGCCCGCTCAAACTAGTAAGCAGTGTTGCCAACTTGTTAAAGTCCCACTGTTAACTACTTAACAGAGCTGGCGTGCTATCGAAATGTAGGCCATCTCTAATTACTTGTTGGACTTGTGCTTAGCAATGGAATGTGTAAATTGTAATGAATCAACCAAGAAATATAAATGTAGCAAGTGTCTGGCACCCTAGTAAGTAACTGCTTAACTGTTGGTGAGAAAGAGCAATAACCATTTTATGCCTACAAACAGCTGCTCGGTGAACTGTTACAAATCTCATAGGGATTCCACACAATGCCAGGAGCGGCAAGAAGTATGCAAAACACAGGCACCAACTAAAACCAACGAGCTGGAAGAGGAACCCACACTGTATGCACCCTTTAGCACGGAGGATACGGTGCCGCTGGAGAAACTACAGCAGCTAGGTGGGTGTTGTACATAAAGCCTTAAAATTTATGTCAGATTTTACACATTACAGAACACTGCGAGGAGCTTAAGAATTTGCTTTATAATCCCCATTTGAGGAGTCTGCTGCAGCAAATTGATGTGGCCCACAATGCTCACTTGACTATGACGGCGGCAATGCAGGAACCATTGTTTGTGGAATTTGCCAATGTGTGCCTACAGCAACTGGAACCAATGAATGAATCGGAACGAGCAGAGTTTGAGCTTAACACTTAAAAGGATGAATGTAACAAGGTGTTTAACAAATATTTATAAGTAATATACGTAAAAGAAGAAGAGAAGGTATATAGATTGACTAGAAGAAGATATTAGAAGATTAGTTAAAAGCATACCCATTTCATATCAATTTCCACTCTCTTTCTTAACAAAGAAGCTTGGAACATAGAAAAGCCATTTCTTTTACAACCAAGTCTTTTAATATTGAATCTTTGATATCAAAGTAGTTTTCACATTTTGTATAAAAAGCTATTTACAGTTCGCTTTCTCCGTCAGCAGTTTTATAACTCGCTAGAATCATGCTTTAAGCTCTCAACTCCTGGGGAAATGTATACAAACAAATCTTGAGGCAAATGACACTTATCCAATTCGTTGCCCAAAGCAAAGTAGCGTTGACGTAGCAAATGAGCCACTGCCTTGGGCTGACGATTACGCGTAAATACTCCCTTTTTGTTGCCGCCCACGCGGGTAATAGCTGAAAGATAAATGATTAGGAGACAAAAAAAAGTCACTACAATTCAAGCTCTACTTACTTTGAGCCGTCTTAAAGTCAGCAAAATTCCATACAAACTCGCCTATGAACCACTTTAGTTTGCGCAGTTTGTCAAAAGTTTCAAAATGTTTCGAAAATAGCATCACCTGGTAGTCCTCTGACCATATAAAAGCGGGCAGCTGGAAATAGAAAAAAATATTTTATTTTTATACAAATTTCGTAGGAATCAATTTGCTAACCCACAAAATACTATGGTTTTAGAATCGCGGATCAGTTTTAAAGGCGATCCTAACAGTTCTTCCCATGAAGTAATTGAAATTATGGAAATATCCTAATGTATATAAAAGCTAAGGTCCCGCATGAAAATATGGAACTTTTCCACCATATTTGATCAAATTATTTACGTATTTAACATAGTATTTGTTTTAAGTCTTGCAATATCTGCATTCAGTGCTATTTAACACAATTTTTATCAAAATTTAAGCAAAATTTTTTCCTGTGGGACTCTTAGTTTAAGTAGTATAGAAGCTTGACGCTGTTTTGGTTGAAAGATTCAAAATATTTGATTTCTGGCAAACAAAAATACAAAATTTTAAAAGGGAAGATGGCTTTCAAGAATTGGTGTACCTTACAGAACATTTGGTGATAAGGTACGAGCTGTTCCCGGGGACACATTCACTACTTCGCTTCAGAACAAAACGAGTTTGAAAAAGGAAAGGCTAACTAAGAGAAATCTAGAACCATTCGAAACCTTGGATATAAACTTATCGTTGTCTAGCCAAATCAAAGAAGTACAATAGTAATTGAGAGCCGAGAGAGTTTTGTCTCCTTGGAATACGGACTCCTCCTTCTCTTCCCCGCCAATTTTGCAGAATTCTGTTGCAGTGCAGTGATATCTACTGATGCTTAGCTTAATTGTACTTTCGTTTCAATGAGCTGCTTTGCTCTGAGCACGAAGTAATCTCCTAATATGAGCCTACAAAGATAAAATGAATGTCGGACTGCGCTCTGTCAATTCTTGAAGAGATATCAGTTTGCAGTATATCGATCCAAGTGACTTATACCCTTGTTCTACTGGCACATTCTAGTGGATATTCACTGGATGATCTAAATTACCTCATTCATTCGGTGTACTCTAAAAAAACTGTTCTGTTACAGACACAACGAAAAGAGGTTGCAAATAGACACATTCAATAGCTGTTTTGCTCAATAGCTGTTTTTGCTCAACCAAAAAACTCTTTTTATACCCTTGTAGAGGGTATATTAAAATTGTGCAGATGTTTGTAACGCATAGAAGGAAGCATCTCCGACCATACAAAGTATATATATATTCTTGATCAGCATGACGAGCTAAGTTGATATAGCCATGTCCGTCTGTCCGTCCGTCCGTCCGTCTGTTTCTATGCTATCTCCTCCGTCAGTTTTATCCAAACTTTGCACGAAGCCTTTTGGTACAACAACGCTGCACATTTGTCGGAATCGGCCAGATCGGATGACTATATCATATAGCTGCCATAGGAACTATCGGTCAAAAAAGTAGTTTTAGTGAGAAAAACTTTTTTGTCTTCAAAGCAAACGTTCCCAATCCTCGTATTTCTAAGTTTTCTATGCTTTTACATAGTTCCACCAAGTTTTATGAAAATCGGACAACTATATAGTACAGCTGCCATACAAAAGATATGTCTGAGTAAAAGTCTAAGTAGGAAGAACTTTTTTGTTTTCAATGCTATTGCTCCCAAACTTGTCACTAATCAATATTATATGCTACCACACAATTTTGCCAAGTATGATCCAAATCGGATGACTATGGACCAAAGCTGCCATAGAAACTATCGGTCGAAAAAGTAGTTTTAGTGAGAAAAACTTTTTTGTTCTCAATGGTAGCGTCTTTATACCTTCCACTTGTGAATATTATCAGTTTCCACACAATTTTAGGGAGTTTGGTCAAAATCGGTTGAATATATCGTATAACAAACTGGCAAACAAATGGTCAAAGTAGAGGCCCCATCTTATTGCTGAGTTTGGGAAATAACTCAGCTAAGAATGCTCGACGAAAATCATTTAATTCCTTAATTTATATAAATTATACAAGCTACAAGAGATATAAACTTCGGTCGAACCGAAGTTAGCTTTCCTCTATTTTTTAGTTTCTGTTTTGCTCATGAGAGCAGACCTCCAGTACATTCAAGCCTTTTTCGCGTCCTCAGTTTGATTAAAATAGTCATAAATGAGAAAATGGCACCCTAGCCGCGACTCGTCTTGAAGACTTGCTTATAATCCGTTTTTATACCCTTGCAAAGGGTATTATAATTTTGCCCAGAAGTTCGCAACGCATAGAAATATTCATTTCCGACCCCATAAACTATATATATTCTTGATCAGGGCGACGAGCTGAGTCGATTGAACTTTGTCCGTCCGTCTGTCTGTCCGTCAGTTTCTACGCAAATTAGTTTGCAACGCATAGAAATATTCATTTCCGACCCCATAAACTATATATATTCTTAATCAGGGCGACGAGCTGAGTCGATTGAGCTTTGTCCGTCCGTCTGTCTGTCCGTCAGTTTCTACGCAAATTAGTCTCTCAGTTGTAAAGCTATCGAGCTGAAATTTTGCACATAGTCTTCTTTTTACTGCACGCTGCTAATATGTCGGAACCGACCGGATCGGATGACTATATCTTATAGCTGCCATAGGAACCATCGGTCAAAAAATGGGTCTTAGTGAGAAAAACTTTTTTGTTTTCAATGTTAGCGTCCTTAAACTCGGCCATTATTAATACTATATGCTTTCAAACAGATTTGCAAAATTTGGTCAAGATCGGATGACTGTATCTTATAGCTGTCATAGGAACCATCGGACGGAAAATGGGTCTTAGTAAGAAAAACTTTTTTGTTTTCAAAGCTAGCGCCATAAAACTCGGCTTTTATTAATATTATATTTATTCAAACAGATTTGCAAATTTTGGTCAAAATCGGATGACTATATCTTATAGCTGTCATAGGAACCATCGGTCGGAAAATGGGTCTTAGTGAAAAAAAACTTTTTTGTTTTCAAGTAAATCGTTCCTAAACTTGGTGATTCTTAATATGAAACGCTTTCAAACTAATTTGAAAAAGTTGATCAACATCGGGTGACTATATCTTATGGTTGCCATAGGACCGATCGGTCGGAAAATGAGTCTTAGTGAGAAAAACTTTTCTGTTTTAAATTTTATCTTTCTTAAACTCGGCGATTGCTAATTTGATATGTTTTCAAAAAGATTCCGCGAAATTTGGTCGAAATCAGATGTTTATCTGTCGTAAAATGGGTTTTAGTTAAAATTTTTTTTGAAATGTATGATGTTATGATGACAGGAAAACATCATACATTTTTGTGTGTTTCACTTGACCTAGAGCCGGCAATACTCAAATTTCTACAATTTAGAAAGGTCGCTAACTATCAACTTTAAAAGATCTTCCAAATGCTAGGTGGGAAGTGTCTTTTACGTATGTGAGCGTGATTGTGATTGGGGCGCCTGTGTGTATGTGTGTTTTAGTCAACGATCTTTGTAAAAACTTACGTTTATGTGTAGTATGGTGAAAATGTATGCAACATTTGATACTTTTTTATAAGCATTTATGTGCAGATTGTGCACAAAAAAGAGTCGAGAACGAGGGTTTTTTTTTGTATGAAAGCGGTCGCACTTAATGTAGAAGTTTTCTGAGTCTAATCCGGACTCTTTTCTGACACAGATATAAGTGCTTTCACCCTCCCAATGAAGCATATAAAAACCTCATAAATGTCACATTCCCAGCAAACAATATGTGCGTTTTCTGACACTTAAATGAGCATTCACCGTCATAATGTGCACAAAAATGAGAGAAAACCTCATAAAATACATATAAAAGTTACTTTTCTAAGCACTTGAAGGGCTACTGAAAGGCTCTTTCCAGACGCATATTGGAGTGCAGATCCGAAAATTTTCAGATATAAGTACTTTTTATGAGCCCGTACTTAGATAGCACTGAATATGCTCCGAAAACACTCAAATTTAAGTGTTTACTCCAAAAACGCTATTAAGCTCATCTCCTTTCAAACCGAACTTGGTTTGCTGGGATTGAAGTTACTTTTCTAGGCACTCGAAGGGGGGCTACTTAATCGCCTACTCAAAGGCTCGTTTCAGAAGCAAATTGGAGTGCAACTCTGAAAATGCTTAGACATAAGTGCTTTTTATGAGCCCGTACTTAGAGAGCACCGAAAAACTTCAAATTTGTGTGTTTACTCCAAAAACGCTCTTAAGCTCGGCTCTTTTCAGACACATAATTTGCTGGGATTATAAAATTTCACTTTCTTTGTTAAAATGTCAACATATTTCTTATGAATGAATCCCGAGAACTGGCTATTATGTGGATGGTTTATCAGAAGAGCTTGCTGCTTGACATGTGGAAGGCGAACTTGGATTTACAATTGGATTTTAATAGATTTTTCCGGCTCTTTACTCGTTTGGAATACATAGACATGAAAAGGGTAGTAGTCGGTGATTAAAGAACTTGTAAACAACAAGTGTTCCAAGGTAGATGGACACAAAATGGTCCTTTTGCACCCATCAAGCCCGGCTGGTTATTCCTTTTAAAACGTAAGTAAATGTAAAAGCGAATCTGCAACACAATTGATGGAGGCTTATATCAGTCCTACACTTCGTCTCCTAAGAACTTTTGTTGTCTTCAGTCAAACATTCAACTCTGAGTGGTACACAACCTTTTGTTTGATTCCATATAAGTTTCCATTTAAACTCCTCCTAAAGCACTTACCATATGCATACCCTCCATGGTATCCGCACCATACTCGAACATAATCACAGGTTTCTGATATCTCTCATGCCAATGCTTGGCCTCGTTATATAGCAGATTTACAATCATATCAGTTTGTCCCGCATTTTGATACCAGGCATTATAGCGATTGAAACCGACAATATCCAAAAACTGTGCCAACTTGCAGAGATTTGGATCGGCATTAATAGCAGCCGTTAATGGTCGTCCTTGGGCAATGCCTTTAGTATAGTTGACCAGAGCTCTAAAGTACAATTCTCACATAATAAACTCGTTTTTGGAACATGTCTGTAACCCATTTACCCAAAATAGGCCTCAGCTCCCTTCTTAGTCGAACGCGGCTCATTGGCTATGGACCAGGCTATGACACTAACATGATTTCGATCCCGATGTATCAATTGCTCCAAAGCGGACATATGATTCGCCAATAACTCGGGCTCAAAGATATCTATATTGACCGCCGAGCACTCATCAATGATCATGATGCCCTGTTCGTCTGCAAATTGCATGGACTCTTCAGAGTATGGATAATGCGAGGTGCGATAGGCATTGGCCCCAATCCATTTCAAAAGATTGAAATCGCGTGTGATTAAGGCATTATCCAGGCCCTTGCCACGAATCTAAGTAGAAAGAAAGAAGTTATCAGTTATTAAGCATCATTTTCATGCAGTTAGTTAACTCACATCCGAATCCTCATGCTTGCCAAAGCCGCGCAGGTAGAGCGGCTTACCATTTATCAGCAAAGTTTGGTTGCTCCAACTAAGGTTACGTATGCCCACGGGCAGTCTATAAACATCGCAGAGTAAGTTATTCTTAAAAAGCTCAAACTCTAGACTGTAGAGATAACCAGGCTCCGGATGCATAAGATAAGGCCACCAGGGCTTGACATTGGTAACCAAAAGTGTGCCTTTAGTGATGTCTCGATTGATTTGATGAGCCACCACATCTCCCTCGCTATTCCGCAGCATAAGCTGTACATATTTGCCTGTCGTTTCATCATCATCCTCCTCTTCATTCAGCCAAAGGCGGTAATCAATTCGTCCCATTTGCCCGCTGGAAATCTGAGTTTTAACCTCTATATCCCGTATATAAACCAGTGGAGTCGTGTGCAAATAAACCGAACGGTGTATACCCGCATAGTTGAAAAAGTCAAAGGTGTAACTTTGCATCCAAGTGACACCATCATCTGTGGTAACATTTTGCACTTGTCCTTGCGGTATGGTGCGATTTGTCAAACGATTGTCACACATGACCGTCAACCGATTCTCTCGTCCAAAATATAGCACATCTGAGATCTGCGCCTCAAAGGGCAAATGCCCTATGCTGTGGTTCAAGACCTTTTGTCCATTTACCCATACCACGGCCTGATAGTGAACGCTACCAAAACGCAACCAAGTACGTTGATTACTCTTCCAACTGGAGGGCACAAAAAAGTGTCGCTCATACCACACAGTGCCCACATGATCCCTGAGTTCGTAGTCTGTGGTCAGATCATTATACGAGGCCGGCACTGGCATAGGTATGGTCAAATGATCGGTTTTATGTAAGCTCTGCTCGTACCACTTTTCGCGTATGCCCTGCATCGGATCAGTGACATTGCTCTTGAGTAGACGCCATATACCGTCCAGATTGCGCACTTCACGCGTTTCGGATTCGCGTGGATAAAGTAGACCCACTGTGGCTAAAGGCGGCACTACTTTTCCATATACATACTCAGTGTTAACTTCAGACGAGCCCTCAATCTCTGCAGCAACTAGGTTAAGGCAGATAAGAAGGAGGAGGAGGAGCAGCAGGCCCATAGAGTTGGATACTTCCATGGCCAAGGGAAGTGAGTAATTTCTGCTTTGTTTTTTATTGCATGTTTCAAATGTTGTGATAAGCCAATGAAAACTAGGTGGCAACGCCATACAGCAACAGCTGGGCGGGAATAGCAAATGAACTACTAGTTCCAACAACGCACAGTGAGGCAATTGATGCAAGTTATCTGTCAGCGATGTGCACGATTTTTCGATAAGTCCCCAAAGGTGTTTCTACTTCGTTCAGCGTCCACAACAGCTGATCTAGTCTGTTTGTTTACCTTTGCGCAGCCTTCAAAATGAATAAAAGTGACTTTGTTTTGAATTTGAAAAGCAACAATGGCAGCTTTTGCAGTTAAAAAAAGGTTTTGCAAGTGTTGAACCAGTGTGCTGTGACGAGCGTTGCGTACGAGGAGTCCCATCCACGTAATATTTGACATTTGTAAGCTAGAAACAATTACATTAGTATTCTAGTTTTGATTTCTTTATTATTTCTAGCCGGTTTATTTTGAAAGACACACGATTTTGAAGGAATTCTTTCCTGTGGATGACAAACATTTCAGATTTTAGTGGAACTGCTGCCTGGGACTTTTCGGTTTCCTAACCCACTGGACCGCTTGTCCGTCGCTCTTGTTACGCTTGGCTCATCAGTAGAATAGTGATCGATTGGCAGGCTATTCGGATTATCCAAATTCAGATGGTCTAATTTTATTCCCAGGAATGGCCCACACTTTGCATGCTCCCTTCTGAAACAAGTATGAATGACATTATCAAGTAATAAATCATTTGCAAATGATTGCATCTCTACCTGTACTTTTTGAACATCATTTGAAAACTTTATTTAAACAAATGAACAATATTTAAATGAATTAACATTTTGCCAATTGTTGCGCCAGCTGGTTTTGTTATCAAAATGTCTTATCGATATCGGTTCTTATCGATATTCATTGTATAAATAGGATAAATCAAGTTGGCAGAACCAGCGTTTAAAGTGGACGCAACTTATTGCGAAGGAGTTCAACGCGCGTTTGCCAATAAGTGGATGCGAACGTGGACGCAGCTGTAGTAGAAACGCACTATTAGAGGCCTAATATATATTTGCATTCAGGCGGTGTATAAATCCAAATAGAAAGAAGCAGAATGTGATAAGGTTTGATTTAACTTTGCTTTAAAACTCCCCATCTGCTTTTGGTTTTGATGTGAAACATCTTTAATATCGGTGCGGAAGAATTTCACTGTGGGAACAGTGTGGGAACCGTGGGGAAAAAGTGTGGGCATACGATGGGAATAGTGTGAAAACCGTGGGAATAAAGTGGGAACAGTGAAGGAAGAGTGTAGACAAAAAGTATGGGTATAGTGTGGTAACAGTGGGGGGAAGAGGTGGAGGTAGAGGAATTGGAATTATTTATATGTTTTACAAACTCAATGTGAAAATCTTAGAAAAAACCTAAATAATAGGCTTAATATAATTAAGTTCATTTCATCCAAATTCTCCCACATACACACACAAATACTCTTATAAACATTACTCGGGCTCTGATATTATCGAAACTGGACTATGGGATCCCTATCTACGGATGGAGAGCCAAAACTCACATTAAAAAAATTCAGCCTCCTTACCACGCAGCAGTTCGTCGTTGCCTTAACGCGTTTCCCACATCGCCCATCAAATGCATGTTAGCCGAATCCGGACTCCCGTCCGTTCCAGAACGACTAGCTGAAGCCACCTACAAACTGATCCCAAAACTACAACACACACCAAACGGACTTCTTCGCAAAAACTACATCAGTGCCATCAAAGCCAAAAGGTCATATAGAGTTAAGTCTACAATCCGAAGAGTCGCAGAATTTGCCAAGGAAATAAACTCCACCAACATTCCACCTTTATCCAAGGTCAGCTGCTACCCGCCCTGGCATCTCCACAGCTCCTATATCAACACTCGATTGCACGAGCATAAAAAAGGAAATACAAGTCAAACTGTCTACAAGCAACTGTTTCTAGAAGAGAGTCAAAAATACGAAAACTGGAGATGGCTTTTTACCGATGGTTCCTTACGTAATGGCAGGGCAGCCTTTGCGGCCGTCGGCTACAGCAACACTATCGTGTCCTGCGGAATATTAACAGAATGTGCATCGGTGTTTGACGCTGAAGCGCATGCAATGTTAAATGCTTGCAAAACCGCACAATCATCCGGAAATCGCCATGTTGTCTGTACGGAAAGCCTGTCCACCATCGAAGCTGTAAAAAACCTAAACGCTGGAAACGAAACCATAGCGCAAACTCGAAACCTCATAATAAAAACTAGAGGAAAGATTGTTCTTTTCTGGACCCCCAGTCACATGGGCATCACAGGAAATGAGAACGCCGACCATCGCACCGCTGAACGACGCATCCCTGAAGCGCAAAATTCACGAACATCTACTTGCTCTAAAGATGGCAGACTGGTCCACCTTCAACCACCGGTACCGGAACTTTAATCTTAACTGTACAGGCGTAAAGATACCATCAAACATATCCAAACCCAAATGGTCCGGATAGGGCACACAGCTATGACACATGAGCACCTACTCAAAAGATCCACAGCTCCAACTTGCAGATGCGGAGCAGTCATCACAACCGACCACACTCTCACAGACTGTCAAAACTACAATGATATCAGAGCCCGAATATTTTTAGGCACATCCCCTTCCGATAGCTTAATATTACCCACAACTCAAAACATTAATAGAATTTATACTTTCCTTAAACATTGTAAAATATTAGACAACATATAAACACATTATAGGGTCGAAGGTCTAGCTACTAGTACTCTAAGCACCACTCAAACCTCTTAGGGCCGTTTTCTCATGTTCATGCTTTTGCTCAAATCGAAATCCATCTAGATTTTGCATCTAGATTGTTTTTGTGCAATTGGTTGTCTCATGTAGGTTGATTATAAATTCGGGCATTTACGCCACGGTCACACCGGGAGGGCTGGAATGGTCAAATACTAGGTTGGCAGCACCTCTCCACTCGGCTGAATTTTGTCTTTTTTATTGCGCGCCAATTTTAAAAATTAAAGCAAGAATTTTACAGAGAAGGAGAAGGTTTTTCTTTTGGAACGACTTGTTACTATGATGGGAGATTAAGCAGTAGGTCGAATCCTATGCTCACACAGGTAAATAATTTGGACAAATTTTCATGAAAATTGGGCTATATAGGCCAAATTGTGGAACTTTCCGGCCATGTTTGATCAAATTATTTGCGTATTTATTGCGTGGAAGTATAGTTTAAGATTTTAATCCTGTAAAATCTTTAATCATGGCTATTTTTATCAAAATTTAGTCATATTATTTGGATGTGTAAACTTAGCTTAAGCAATGAACTAGGGGAATCAAAATGTGCATCTGTAGTTTCAGCAATGTCTGCAGGTGTTCTTGTATATTAAGGGCACATTCAATATTTTCCATTTATAGTTTACTTAATAACAATTCGGACTTTACTGTTTTTAGCAGCAGTTGTTTTTTGTTTTCAAATATTTTTCAGTGTGACCATATGCGCGGGTACATAAAAATACTTAATTTGCATAACCATGTACATGGATTTGAAATCAATGAGGTTGAAGTAGATTGCTACGAAATTCATCTAGATGGTTAGCATTGAACATGAGCAAAGCAAATGCAGCAAATCCACCTAGATTTGCAAAAACACCAACATGAGAAAACGGCCCTTAGATTTAATATTGAATATTATATCTAAATTTGTAAATAAATAAAATAAATATATGTTTTACTATTTCAAGATTGAGATAATTATTTCTTCCTGCTATTTCTTTGCCACTGTTGTTGTTTTCAGTAATCTATGGAGCAGCACAATAAGCAAGAGTTAAAGAAAAAAAGAAAGAGCACAGCAGTAAGTGATCTTGTTGTTGGTGTTTCTAGTCCCTGTTAGTTTTCTTCTTTTAAAAGATTGCCATTGATGATTTATATATTTACCATTGAGAGAGCTTGTGATTTTGAAATTAAGCCCTGAAATTGAGCATCATGTTTCACAACAAAAGCCTCGTAAGTGTTAACGACCAATCCCACATTTTTCTTTTTTTTCTTTTTAGCGACTACAACCCAACTTATCCTTAAATCTAGACGGAAAGGTTTTCTTACCTATCCCTATAAAATCCCAATATATCAGCTTTTGAAGCCGTAAGGATCTAAGATTACCGTCAAATCTCTATGCAGGTAAGTGAAAGTAGCCTTATCGGATCTCTTGAATTTTTTACTTAAAGACTACATCTTGGCTATTTGTGAAATCTGACCAAAGGTATTCAAACTACAAAATAAATGTCATAAAATACAATTTACGAAGCCAAATGTTTCATAGCTTCGATCAATTTGCAACCATATTTAAGCAATGAACCGTTTTGGATTTCTAGAGGCTTTTCAAAAAATCTGCCGGTTCAAAAGTTAAAGCAACCCTAAATTATGTTAAAAATTAATTTTTGACCTATGATCTACGTCCCTGTTACGAATTATGTGTCGATTTTCGTGTAGACTATAGTATTTTCTACGATTACTAGATCAGGTATGAGAAAACTCTAAAATTGATTGCTCAATCTTATGTGAAATAAATTCTGGAGAAGATTCGGTCATGGAGCAATGAGTATTAGAGAAAAAATTTCGCTGCCTCAGTCAGCTGTTCGCTCTCATTTACGCTCTGTAGATCAGTGCCGGCCAAATGGAGAGGACAAAAAAGTGTGCTTGTGTTGGTGTGCAAGAGAGCTCTCTCCAGACTACAGCCGTTTTACTTGCAATTCAATTTTCACCGATACACACAATCATGAGTTCGGCTCGCGTTTGCGTAAAAGCACGACTGACTTCGGCTCGTGGTATAGCTATTGCTGGCCGGGTCTGCTCTAGATACATTTGGTCAGCTGTTCGCTCTCACTTACGCTCTCTGGATACATTTGGGAATATATCCGTCTCGCTCTAACCACTGTGTTTTCCTACTGACTCTGTAAAGTATCTTTTTGGGCAGTATCATTTAGCACCACCAAAATTGAGAGGCAGCGCAAATTTTTTCTCTAATACTCATTCTCCATGATTCGGTGGGGGGGTTCGAATTAGTTGGACAATTTAAGGTTCGGTTCTCGGATCAATTCCTTTACTAATCGAAACTAAGGTTTTGGTTCGACGCCTGGTTAATGGATTCATATATTATTGAGACATATACTAGAAAAAATAAAACCAATTTTTATTAAAAGCGTCTACCTTACGAAGCTGTTAAAAACTTTAATCAAAAGTCCTCTATCAAGGCTTATAAAAGTGCCTGGACGAGTGACGCTAGCCTAGAGCTGACCATACATTGTTCGTTGTATGATGAGATATGTATTAGGTGTTCTCGTCCGCAAAAGCCATTCCCTTATAAGTGCGGGGGAAAAGTGAAAACTTTAGTTTAAATGTGGAAATCGTGAGTGTGAGTGAAATGCCTACACTGATAATGGAAATCGTGAGTGTGGGTGAAATGCCAACACTGACAATAAGGGACCAAACAAGAGAGCTGCACACACGACGAGACCACTTTATACTTATTTCATCATGGACATTAATATACCGACTTTTTTGTCATTTTACAACTAGAACTACAACTACAACTAGCCGAAAAGTATGCAACATTTTTTATCTCGGCTATTTATAATCCGATCTTGATGAAAATTGGAGGGCTTATAGATGTTGCGAATATAAATCTAGGTTTTGAATTTGAGATCGATATCTCATCATTGTGGGAGTTATTCAACATTTTCTATTGTGGAGGCGTGGGTGGGCGTGGCAAAAATTTGAAATAAACTTGATCTGCGTGCAGACAATAGGAGTCTACATTCCAAAATTGGTTGCTCTAGCTCTTCTAGTCTCTGAGATCTAGGTGTTCATACAGACAGACGGACGGACGGACAGACGGACATGGCTATATCGACTCGGCTGTTGATGCTGATCAAGAATATGTATACTTTATAGGGTCGGAGATGATTCCTTCTGCCTGTTACATACATTTGCACGACTTTAGTATACCCTTTTACTCTACGAGTAACGGGTATAAAAAGTCGGTCAAGCCCGATTATAACATACTCTGTACCCCTCGCATTTGCTCACGAGTCAAGAGAGGCAATCTAAGTTTGTCTCTCTCTCTCTCTCTCTCTCTCTCTCATTAACATTGCCTCTCTTGAACGGAATGTTGTGGTTTTAGGAGGGGGGTGTTAACTGGCCGTTTTTTGCTCATAGCTTGAGTATCGTTTATCCGATCTTTTTAGTTCCTTCAGCAAATCGATAAATAATTTAGATTATTAGATATCTCTAGAAGGTACAAACCATCTATCTTAAAAACTGTATTAGATATGATGTTTTTTCCAAACTGCGGAGGCGGGAGGGGGCGTGGCAAAAATTGAAAATAAACTTGATCTGCCTGCAAGTATAAGAAATATATGCCCCATACATGTCAAACCTCTATCTCTTACCATCTCTGAGATCTGTGCGTTCATACAGACGGACATGGCTATATCGACTCGGCTGTTGATTCTGATCAAGAATATATATACTTTATAGTGTCGGAAACGATTCCTTCTTCATGTTACATACTTTTGCACAAACTTAATATACTCTGTGTACCTTTGGTACAGAGCAGCGATGCCCAGCCGTATGCTCTTTGGGTACGTTTTGTTATTGTAAATGCACGGAACATAGGAAATCAATGATCGTATACATGCAGGGCGCGAGGCATACGAAACGACACACATGCTAACAATTTCGTGTGTATGCGACGCGTAGAACAAAAACCGGTTTTGTTCTCTTCTTTGATTGGTGTTTGCGAGAGCAAGCAAACTGACCAACAACAATTTCATTATTGGTATTGGTGCTTATCTTTGTGAGTATTGGTGAGTGCTCTGTCGTTTGCTGGTTTTGGGCATGCCTGGTACAGAGTATAATTATGCTTTATTTGCCTTCTCAAAGTCGTCATATGGCGAGTTTGGATATAATTTTGAAAAGATAATGCTTCCCGTTTACCTTTTTCCAAGCAGATGGAGTTTGGTTCGGGTCCAAGTCCAAGGAGGTTAACAATTTTTAATGTTCGGTTCTGGTTAGGGTTCAATGGAGCCTGTGGTTTGGGGTTCGGTTCAGCACCGGCTTGCAGGCCTGATTAAATTCGAGTGTTAAGAACGACGGCATCTGGGAAACACAGATTTGTTTCTCACAATAACTTTACTCAACTTGAATTCATAATACAAACGTTCACACGTAAGTCGAAGTCGGAATTCGGAACAGGGTCTTTAAACACCGCTCGTGTTCATAGCTTCATGTGGTTCACACTTCACCCCGTTCTTGTTTCTGAATTTACTTTCTACTTTTCGCATCGAATCGTTTTGGTACGAATACTGGTTTGATTAGGGGTTGGGTTTACGAAATCAAATAAACACTCGGCACGGTTCAGAAACTAACCCTCCCGCAGATCTTGAATCCCGCTCTTAGATTGCTTTCCAGCTTTTTATATCGACGTTTTGAATGTTTTGCGGAATTATTTAAAACTGGGGAAAAATTGTAACCTTCTCTCCTTCCTCTGTTCAAACTTGAACATGAAACTCGACCACGATACTAAAGTTGCGTTCATATTCACTACACACATATTACCTTTTCATTTTTTGTAACATTAAATTTAATTAGGGTTGCTGATAAGGGTCAGACACACCACTTGAAAAGGTCATCGTGTGCGTGCCACTTAATATGCATAGCGTGAGGCATCACGAACGCATTCTTAAATTTATATGCACGTATGTGCATCCTTAGATAAGTTAGAAGTTAAGGGATGAGAAATTTAGAAATAAAAACAAGATCGCTCGCAAGAGTGAGTCAGTACAAATGCTCTTTAAAGGTGTATAATTATATACAACCTCCTCTCTTCCACCCATATATCCAAACAAAAATTACATTTTTAAAGAATTATTCTTGAATTTCACTTTAAGTTCCATGGTTGCATCTGCAAGCAAAATAGTTAAACCAAATATTCTTCCCAAAAACAAATTAAATATGCTTTTAATTATTAAGTAATTTACAAAAATACAATCCACTTAACTTACAAAACTTAAAGATTGTAAATATTATACAAGGCAATGTAGCGGAGTTTTTTGTTTTTTTTTGTTGGAAATGCATCGGATTGGCAGGGGTTTTGGGGGGGCGCGCCCAGATGGCACACACACTGCTCATACATATAAATAATAATATAAAAAAAAACGTTAAACGTAAACATACATAATTACAGTCATCAAATACTTCAAGATTGTACTCTGTTGTCTTTCTTTTTTTTAAGTTGTACCGCTTTTCGCCGGGTGTTCCTATAGATCGGTGGAATCATGTTTACCACGATTGCCCACATCGGCAATGTAGGTAAACAAATCCTCCGGAAAACTACAGTCTTCCAATTCTCGACCAAGTGCAAAATAACGTTTGCGCAGCAAATGAGCTACCGCCTTCGGTTGACGGGCCCGAGTGAAGACGCCCTTTTTGTTGCCACCAACACGGGTGTAGGCTAAAGGGAAGATATTGACAATATATGAGTTGAGTATATGAGACGTAGAAGAACACTTACTTTGTGCCGTCTTAAAGTCAGCAAAGTTCCACACAAATTCACCCAGGAACCAACCCTTGCGACGTAGAACATCAAAGGCCTTGAAATGGCGAGCAAAGACTTCCGATTGAAATTCCTCAGACCAGACATAAGCAGGTTGCTGCAAAAGTAGAGAGAGAGAGAGAGAGTGATATTATCTGTAGAAATCTTGATCAGGAGATACGAAAATCTACTCGGTATTCGGAACAGGGCCGTATAATATAATGAATCCCTTAAAAGTTTCACTTTTGATGATATCTTTGTACTACTGACTTTCAGTTTCAGAGAAGAATTCCAATTGATACAGGATTTGCATATATCTGGTGTACGATTTTCTAAAATAGATCAAAATTTTCAATCGACAAGATAGACTTCGGATGAACAGCCATGCCAGGCAAAATCTTGTGATGTACAGGAAGAAATCTGTTAAATGGAATTAAATCATTTCAAAATTGAGTTCCAAAAAGAGTTTCTAGTTTGATTGGGTTTACAGAAGAGATAACTAGTTGCTACCTAATAAAGTCTACATATATCCTGGGAATGATCGTATAGGATACGACTATCTATTTAGCTGTGACTGTTGTGTATGTTGTTTTCTAGTGATTGTTGTTATTGAACAAAACACTTTCTTCCTATGCCATAAGCATTGTGTGGGCAATCCATATTTAAAACTTACCAAATGTAGACCTTCCAAAGTATCAGCCCCATATTCGGACATAATAATAGGCTTATTATACTTTTTATTCCAATTGTCCGCCTCATCAATGACACGCTGTGTAACCATATCCAAACGTCCAGGATTGGAGTACCAAGCATTATAACGATTAAAGCTGATAATATCGAGTGAAATACCCTGAGAAAGCAAATATATTTATAAAGTAATACAAAAAAAAAAAACAGTTGCACGTCTTACCGCCTTGTCTTCATTATAGGGTAAGGCTATGGCTGCCGTAATAGGTCTGGTTTTATCCAAAGATCTGGTATAATTGGCCACAAATCTGTACAAAAAGTAAAACGTACATAAGTAACCATTGGAATATCACCAAATATCACCTCCCACTCACTGAAAATATGTGCCCGCGTTTGTATCACGAGTGCGAGGTTCATTTGCTATGGACCACATGACCACACTAGGATGATTGCGATCACGATGTATAAGCTGTTCCAGCGATGATTTATGTTTGCCAAGCAGTTCCTGACTGAAGTTTCTGTAAAGACCAAGCAACAGTATTAATAAACGCCGTTTTGACACATTTTTTTTAAGAGCAGACTCAACTCGGTATCCACACTGGGACACTCATCAATAATCATAATGCCATGACGATCAGCAAACTGCATCGATTCCTCAGAGTAGGGATAATGTGAGGTGCGATAGGAATTAGCTCCAATCCATTTGAGCAGATTAAAGTCCCGCGTCATCAGTGCATTGTCCAAACCCTTGCCGCGTATCTATAGAAAAATCTGTAATAAGTCAACAAAATTAAGCCTTATGCAACTACTCACATCTGAATCCTCATGTCGTCCAAAACCACGGAAGTACACGGGTCTACCATTGATACGAAACTCTGCATTGTTCCAGCTTAGTCGGCGTATGCCCACATTCAGACGATACACATCGAGCAGCTCCTCATTGGCCGCATGCAGCTTAATCTCCAACTCATACAGATAACCCGGATCCGGATCCATTAAATATGGCCACCAGGGTTGCACCTTGTCCACTTGCAGTTTACCCCTCAACTTGGCATCCGAAGTAGCATTGGCCACCAGCTCACCTTGCTGATTATAGAGCTGCACTCGAGCATATAAAGCATTATCTGCCTCATTGGCTGCACTGCCATTCACATTTATGCTATAGGAGACATAACCCACTGAAGAAGGCAGGAGAGGAGTACAATACAAGCTAGATGAACTTGGGAAAATTACGCTTACCGCTGTTATCCTCTTTCAGATCTGTAAACACCTCCACTTCCTCAATGAAGGTCTTGGGTGTGGTATACAAATGAACCGAACGATGTATACCCGCATAGTTAAAGAAATCAAAAGAATAACTTTGTACAATGGTGACCCCATCATCGTTGGGCGTCTCGGTGATTTTACCCTGTGGCACGGTGGTCTGTATCAAGGCGTTATCGCACATGACGGTTATGCGATTTTCAGCTCCATACTTTAACAGATGGGTTACCTCGGCCTCGAAAGGCAAATGACCCATCTCATGCTTTACAGCCTGTTGGCCGTTTACCCACTGTAAAAAGATACAGAAACAAAAACAAAGAAAAATAACAGAATGTTAAGTTAGCAGAAGCTAAAGAACACTGATCTTATCTTATATATGGTGGATGTCAGATTTGTCGATAAATTTAGAATCATTTCACTACTAAAGTGGAATCTCCTACTATCAAATATTTCAAAGTTTTTCTCAGTAAGATACAGTTTCTATCAGAACGCTAACACTTAAACTCATTTTCCGACCCTTCGTTCCTATGGCAGCTATAGGAAATAGTCGACCGATTTTGATCAAATTTCGCAGATCTGTTTGAAAGCATATTATATTCAAAATTTCTGACTTAAAACAACTCATTTTTCAACCCTTCGGGTATAAGGCAGCTACAGGAAACTGCCACCCGATTTAGATCAAACTATGCAGCTCAAACTATGCAGCACATAATATTGATCATTTCCGAGTTTAGGAAGAATAAAACTGAATTCAGACAAGCCCATTTTCCGACATATAAGATTTTACGGCAGATATAGGATATAGCCAAACCGTCTTAGACCAAATTGTGCAGCTTACAATATTGATAATTGCAGAGTATAAGAATGCTATTATTGAAATCAAAATAGTTTTCCTATGAGCTATAAGATCTAGTCATCTGATATGCAGCATGCAGTAAGACTAGTTTTCGCAGCACAGACAAAGCTTAATGAACTCATTCGAAGATTCATTTCAGGAATCATTTAGATATCATTATCCTGGTACTTATCATGGAACGCTACCAAAATTTGAATATGTTTACTCATTGTGTGTGTGTTTAGTCGCTGAAATGAAGTTTTATCGCACTGCATTGTTGTAGCGAAAGAATGCAGAATAAGTTCGTATATTGTCGGTGTGTCGACGTCACTGCCGCAGAGCTGATTTGTATACACAGAAGACAGGGACGCGCTGGACTCTGGTTTACACCAGCGGTGGGCATTCAATTTGAGTTTGGGAGCAGCCCAACAACAACAACAGAAATAACAACCGTTATCAGTGACTCTTAATCGCTCAAACTACATCTGTTGCGCCGTCTGTGTGAGCGTCTGGTTGGCGCTGTGCTCCGATTCGCATAGACTTTGTTGTTGTAAACAATTTGAAGCGAGTTATTTTGCGACGCAGTTTATTATGAGACTGACTGACGCCAATTTTCGAAAAAAAATGGGAGCAAGGGCTTGCCCACCGTTGTTTTACACTATTGGAACAAGCCCCGGCATGCGTTCAGCTTGTGTCGGTTTGAATAACGAAATGTGTTCGGCTCCTGAGGGCCAGGTATGACCATCGCTGCTATAAACCAATGGTTCGGTTCTGAAATAATGGTTTCATGGTAACTTCCAGAATTCCGAAAGAAAAATGTCTTTTTCCAACTAGGAACATTGTTGAAGAAGTTGACGTCTAGAGTTTGCAGTTTCACTTCTTTATTAAGTATAATTCAAAGACTAAGCTCCACCTGACTGATGTATTTTCTTTCCCATTTAAAGTCCTCTTAGGACTTGTGAAGTAAGTAATTTAGCTTACTTTATCGCATATTTCGTCAACGTGGAACATAAATCTAGTGTGACCAGACTTAACTACAAATTACGTCGAAATTCGAAGTTCTGGGTATTTTTAAATTAACTGTGGGCCCACAGTTTCTTCAAAATTGTACACTTTAAATGCTTTTCAGAAGTTGTATACATTTGGATATCTCTAAATCGGCATTTGCTATGAACTTCAGCTAATATATAAGCATATATTTCATGTGTGTAGAGAAATCTCACAGTAGATTGCCAGAATGCTAAAAATCGGTTACACCAAAGTAACTTTTGTTTTTGCAACTCCTTATAAAGCCGTGCTTGTATTTTCACGGGTATACAAATTTTGCGATTTAAAACCGTTTTTCAGCACAAAATTGGTCTTAAAATCGGCAAATGTTTGCGAAAGGGAAAATGGAAGCAAGGCTGATAGACCGCCTTTCTCTTATCCGGCATGGATTGTATAGTTTTTGAACAGGGAATGTTCTCCGGACGTCCAGTTAAAGCCACAAACTGGTCCCTGAAATATTATTTTCAATATTGCAGAGCGGTAACATCTCGGTTATAATGTAATCGGCAAGAAAAGAATCACATACGAAAAGTACCTGTTAACAAGGTAAATGAAAAGTAAAACCTAAGTAAGGTAAAAGGTACTTGAATTGGAAAATACCAAACTAAGGTAAAAGGTACACAAAATATGTGTGGGTAGGTATGTACCTAGGTACTTTCAAACACTGACAGTGGATGGGTCACACTACTCGATCAGTAGATAAGAAAACTGTTATGATATGATAGTCAAAAGTTAGCTCACTATTGACTTCAACTACACACTGCAGCAAATAACACTTATTTTTAGTATATTTGTTTTTATATCCTTGCAAAGGGTATTATAATTTTGCCCAGAAGTTTGCAAAGCATAGAAATATTAATTTCCGACCCCATAAACTATATATATTCTTGATCAGGGCGACGAGCTGAGTCGATTGAGCTTTGTCCGTCTGTTTTTACGCAAACAAGTCTCTCAGTTTTAAAGCTATGGAGCTGAAATTTTGCACAGAGTCTTCTTTTGGCTGCACGTTGCTAATATGTCGGAACCGACCGGATCGAATGACTATATCTTATAGCTGCCATAGGAACCATCGGTCGGAAATTGAGTCTTACTGAGAAAAACTTTGTTTTCAATGCTAGCATCCTTAAACTCGGTCATTATATATATTATATGCTTTTAAACAGATTTGCAAATTTTGGTCAATATCGGATGACTATATCTTATAGCTGTCATAGGAACCATCGGTCGGAAAATGGGTCTTACTGAGAAAAACTTTTTTGTTTTCAATGTTAGCGTCCTCAAACTCGTCCATTATTAATATTATATGATTTCAAACAGATTTTCAAACTTTGGACAAAATCGGATGACTATATCTTATAGCTGCCATAGGACCGATCGGTCGGAAAATAGTTTTTAGTGAAAAAATTTTTTTTGTTTTCACGTAAATCGTTCTTAGGGTCGTTGATTATTAATATTAAACGCTTTCAAACTAATTTGAAAAATTTGGTCAAAATCGGATGACTATATCTTAGGACCGATTGGTCGGAAAATGAGTCTTAGTGAGAAAAACTTTTTTGTTTTCAACTTTTTCGTTCTTAAACTCGGCGATTGTTAATTTGATATGTTTTCAAAAAGATTCGCGAAATTTGATCGAAATCAGATGTTCATCTGTCGGAAAATGGGTTTTAGTTACAAAAGTCTTGGATTTTTATGTAAGCTTTCTTAAACTCTGTCATTTCAAAAACAGGTATAAAAACTTCGGCACAGACGAAGTTAGCTTGGCCTTCTCGTTTTTTATTAAGCAATTCAAAACGAGCAAGTGCAACTCTACTTAAATTTCGTCCCAGGGAGTAAAACCAAAACGATTTTCGGTGTCGGTTGCAGTGTATAACACAGCCAATAGCCAATAGGTTGCGGTTATATCATGGGAAACGGAAACAGGGTTGCTTGTCCGTTTCCCATCAAGTAAAAATAAGCTTTAGGGCAATATAAATGCCTTCGGTTTTAATGCCAGGTTCAACCTTCTCGTTCATAATTTAACTTCAGCTGCTGAAGATACAAGAAGGGCGGCTTAACATTGTATGTTGTCAATGTGGCTTTAGCTGCCCAAATCAAAATAAGGCCCACAGCCTATTTACATAGACTCCGCCAATGTGCTGTTAAGCGTAACATTAATTCTTAGCTGAAAAACTGAAACTTTTCGTTACTTCGCAAGTCCATAAACAAACTTGTCGATGAAATAAACCTTACTTAGATATTTTCTTATGCTTTTTTTTAATACTGTTTTAGTTCGCGGTTCGTTTTATCAGCACTCTATCATAGATGCTCGCGTTTAGAGTATAAATATTAAGTTAATAATCTAAACATTGATAATTTTTTTTAACATGTTCATCTGTGCCATTTCCAAGTCCATTACTGTGTACCTACCACATAAGCCTCATAGTGAACGCTGCCAAAGCGCAACCAGACCCTCTGCTCCTTCTCCCAGGAACGTGGTACAAAAAACTTGCGATCATACCACACAGTGCCCACATGATCACGCAGATCATCTGTGGTTATATCATTATACGAAGCCGGCACTGGCATTGGAATAATGGGACGCTTTTTGCTCAAGTCATCGTTGAACCATTGATCCCTAATGCCCTCTGTGGGATTCCTTTCATCCGAGCGCACAAAATTCCAAATGCCATCCAGGGAGCGTACCTCTCGCGTCTCCGATTCTCGTGGATAAAGCATGCCGCGTGAGGTGGACACGTCCTTATTGACAATTATAAGTGCTATGGCGACATTGAGTACATACAGGCAAATGATGAGCGAGACAAGCGAGAGGGCTGCAAAGAAAATGAGAAGAGAAAAGAAAAGAGTCAAAAAACATCGATCATCCACCAACGCACATACAGGTGAGTCTCCGACATAAGCAACAACCAGCATACTGATAAGCTTACATTTCATATCATAGATTGTGTAGTCTATATTTTATTTTTTTTGGGCAAACTTTGAGCAACGTTAGAGTAACTTGAAATTTTCACCGTAAATAAACTTTGCATGTCAATGTCAACAGAAACAGTAAAGCCTTCTACCACATAAATACTTACAGAGTTTGTAATGTTCAGCGGGCGAATCGAAACGGAAATGAAATTGTATACGTTATTATTATGTTAATTTGAAATCAGGACAAAAGCTAAACAGAATGCCAAAACAATGCAACAACTGCAAGTTTAACGAACAGCTGTTGATAAAAGCTAAAGCTTTTACTCTCGCTGAATGAGTCAACGAAGTGGCGGCAGGCGGCAGTGGCACTTGGCATACTGTTTAGCTAATGGAACACGTTTAACATGGAAAACAATTAAATAAACAAACATTTAAATAAACGCTTCAAGCCCATAATACTTCTGGGGGAAGTTTTAGGCGGGCGGACGCTTCTTCGACCTTGATTCTTTTCACATTCACGCTGACCGGTCTGAAGACGAAAGCACACTGAACTAGTATTTCATTTCTATTTATCTTGTCTCTGGCAAATTAAAGCTTTAGGCAAAAAGCTTTCAGTTAGAAAATTTAAACTTAGCTAACGGTTGATCTTACGCATTTTGTTGTGTGTTTTTTTTGTTTTTTTACTCCGTCACCCACGGCTTGCTGCATTCAACTGAAGTTGCATGCCTTTTTTCAGGCCTTATTTAAAGGCCAAGATAGTGCAACACTTAAAATGCCATACACAGCACACAGCAGGTGCACACACACACACACACTTACATACATACATACAGGTACATGTTATGGTAAATACCGTTTTAGCCCATCAAAATTAGCATAAGAATGGAGGGCAATTTGTTATCAATTACAAGAAGGCTTACCCCAGATTTCATATTTGCGACAACGTATACTCAGATGCATGTTGTTGGGTCAGTAGTAAGTCGGCCAGTTGCACTGCAGCAGCAGGGCAGCGATTGATGGTATGCCTATTGAATTTGAATTACACCCAGAGCCACAGATAAAGACTAAAGTTCTAAAGGTGACCTACATACAATAACAACATACATATGTACATACATACATGTGTGTAAACAATGGAACATTTTCTATATTGCACAACTGAAATTTTACTATCAAGTTGAAAGAATGCGAAATTGAGGGTTGCATTCCTTTGACAAAGTGTAACTTATTAAAAAAAACCGCTTCCTTTCAAAAATTTAAGATAAGAAATGACAATGTTGGGTAACACGGATTTAGTTTGGTATCCACAACTTTGAAGCTATATTTCTTAAAATTGATTAGTTCTTTGAAGTATACACTGAGAAAAGAAAAACAATCTAACATCTAGATTGAAAATCTCGTTTTCAAGAATCTTGAAATCTTATAAAAACAAGATTGAAAAACCTTGAAATGAGCTTAGAAATCTTAAAATCAAGATTTATGATTTCGCAACTTATCAACCATCCTACAGTTTTCTGTAAAGCTTCAGTTGAAAATTCTTTTTGATATATGTGCACACCTGATCATATTAATAGGTACACACCGGAATTTTTTAATTATAGATGGTTTTTTCGTACATTTAGTGTTGACTTTTTAATTTTTGGTTTTTTGTTGTTGTCAATGTCTGGCCACACTGTGACAAAGAGTTGAAAGAGAGGCTGCTTCGTATATCAAAGCTTTTCTATAAATTGCGAGTCCACCACACATTTCGCCTGATCATAATAATAGGTACAGTCTCCGTTTCTCACAAGTATCAAGTGATTAATTTTGTAATCAGTGATCTTTTGGTAACTAAAGGTAAATTAAGTATAGCTCCTGTCAATACAAATGGGTCGAAATTCTCATTGTACTAAAGAAGAAGCTTGGTTCTTAGTCTGAGAAAACAAGGCAAATCTTTACGAGCCATCGCCAAATTAATGAACAGATCTCATAATTTTCTTAAAAATGCATTAGAAAGAAAACCAAGACAGGAAACCCGTGGAAGGCCACAAAAAACAACAGAAACCCTTGACCACTACATAGTAACTTTGAGCAAAAAGGACCCATTTAAGTCATCGAAGGCTATTGCAGTCGAAATTGGGAATTCAGTTAGTGCTCCAACTATCCGAAGACGACTACAAGATGCCAACCTACCAGGAAGAATTGCCAGAAAAGTCCCACTTATGCGCAAAAAAAATATCACCATGAGGCAAACTTTTGCAAGGGACCACAAAGACTGGGTAGGATGCACAGGGGAGAAAAAAATGGAGAAACATATTATGGAGCGATGAAACCAAGATTAATTTGTTTGGGAATGACTGTGAAAGGAATGTTCGACGCTCTAATGGAAAGGAATTCCATCCACGGTTTACAAAAAAAAAACAGTCAAACATGGAGGTGGCAATATAATGGTATGGGGTTGCTTCTCCTGATACGGCGTAGGTCCAATTTATCAGACTACGAACAAAATGAATGCTGAAGAGTACAAATCCATATTGGAAACAGTTATGGTACCGTATGCTGAGGAAAATATGCCACTACGTTGGGTATTTCAGCAAGAAAATGATCCCAATCACACATCTACATTTTTCGAGGACCAAATAGTTGACGTTCTGAAGTGGCCAAGCCAATCCCCCGACCTTAACCCCATTGAAAACTTGTGGAGAGACTTAAAAAAAAAATTGGCAAAGCATTCATTTTCAAATAGACAAAAATTATGGGAAGGTGCCAAAAAACTGTGGTATGAGACACCAGTAGAGACCTGCCAGGCTCTTATTAAAAGTATCCCAAAAAGAATAGCAGTAGTGGCCAAAAATAGAGGTGGATACACTGGATACTAAGTTAGGAAATACTAATTTACCTAAAAAAAGAACACAAAATGGAAATTAAAATTGTTTTTCTTACCAACACATGAAGTGTACCTATTATTATGATCACACTGAAAACGTATCTGACACACACAAAATGATCTCTTTTATGTTATATTATTATTCTATGTTAAAATTAAGTTTATTTTATTAAAAACAAATAGTTTAAGAACCAATGAGAACAAATTTTAAGCTTGAAACAATGAATAAAACTGTTTTCTGTTACCTTAAAGTCAGAGTTGATGTGTGTACCTATTAATATGATCAGGTGTGTATATAGATTTATATTGCTAAAAAAAAAAAAAAAAAAAAAAATAAACAATTTTCGGTTGAAATGCAACCCACACCATCCCTTCTGGGACTCGAACCACGACCTCTTCGTTCAATAACACAGTGGCACGGGCCGTATGGGGTCAATTGTTAAGCACAGCCAGTTGCAGTATAAGAACTCAGGCTGCAAAATGTCTCTGCTCTTATACTGCAATTGGTTGAGCAAAAGCTGCCTTTACACTTGTCATATATCTCTAAAGAGACCCTCTGACGATAGTGTAATAGCAAAGCAAATAACTCTAAATATTTGAAAACTTTAGGCTTTTTTGATGTAATTTGACAGGTTTTATTTGATAAGAGATTCTCTTTAGAGAAGTTTGACAACCTACTATTTAGAGATATATGAAAAGTGTAAAGGCAGCTTAACAGTTGACGCATTCGACACAATTATCTCAAATACTTAAGAACGTTTTAAATGATAACTCTAGATATTTAGTATACAGAAATCAATTGATGTGCGATAGTTAACTGTCAGCTGACAACTGTTGGATGAACAAAGCTGAAGTTAGCAGTTTTTATACTTAGACTGATTAAACGACATTGTGTTTACCTATTGATAAGCTGCTTAATCAGTCATTTAAATGATAAAACTTCTCTGAACAGTTGCAATTTATCAGGAATTTTGCAACATTTTGCACTTGAGAAATTACTAAATATTAGAATTGAGGTATAAAGAATTTACGTTGATATGCAAATGGTAGGTATTTTCTCAAATAAACAATAATATAACATATTCCTCGCTTCAATAACACTGTGATACATTTTTTTCAACAAAATTTTAAAGGTACTTAAGTTAGTTCAAAAACCTCGGCTGGGTTTAGTCTGATTGGCTAAGGTTTTCTTGTAATGGACTTCTGAAGTTTACAGATTTTTTTGAAGAAATGTTTTATTTTTTAAAAACTATTTGAAATTGCATGCTGAAAATCACGAAAATGTAAAAAAGTTCAACCTTTTTCATTGTTTTTTTTTTTTGCTTTTATCGTGAAAACCGCCTCCAATAGCAATGATTGTAAGGAGAGACAGTTGGCAATCATGAATTCTTTAGCGAAAAGCTTACTGACAATAGAATCGGGAGATTCTTGAAAATGGATTTATTTTGTTATGTTTGTCACTTTCATGTTCTGTGACTTATACGCACATCTAACCCCAAAAACATAAAAAATTTAACGTCAAAATTTAAACGGCCTTCTGTATTATTCTGATCAACCAGATTTGTTTGATCGTTCGTGGACACCATACACAGAGAAAACAAATATGCAAAAGCTACATGAAAATGTGGGATTTTCAACCCATAACATTGTGTAGCCTTACTGCATGCCGCGTTTAGATATTGAAATCCTACACTTAACGTGTAGCTTTTCTGCACGCCGCGTGTAGCTTTATCATTACAACACAATGGCGTGCTTTATCATTTCAACACCTGACGTGTGGCTTTTCAACACGCCGCGTGTAGCTTTAACACTTCAACACGTGGCGAAGACCTACATTTTTCGTTTAGAGTTTAGAATATCCACACGCCGCGTTTGGAAAACCTACACGTTCGTGTGGTATTCAGATTGCTGCATGAAAAATGTAAAAGTTATTTGAAAATAAGCTGATTTTCCTATGTTGTGTAGATTTTGCATTTGCTATTGAAATCCTACACGTTACGTGTAGCTTTTCTGCACGTGGCGTGTAGCTTTCTGAATTCTACATTTTTCGTGTACAATTTAGCAGGGCCCAACACGTTTCGTTTGGCTTTGACGTTTCTACACTCGCCGCGCAGCCAATTTTGTTTTCACGGTGTATACAGTATGCAGACGTTCCTACTGTTAAATTTTAAGCTGGTTGAACAAAAAACAAGAAGTGATGTCCATTAGGTATGTCGGTCATATGGACAGATCCAAATGGACATACTAAAGAGAAGTGATACGGGTGCAACATTTCATAAGTGAGATAAACAGAATAAAAATAACAAAGAAAATGTACGTTCCTGGTCTCTATGCTTCACTTCACACAGCAACATTTGGATGCAGCTCCACCACCTTTTGGTGTACAGTAAGGGTAATGACAAAGCAGACCGATCCCAACCATCCAATTTATGGGCCAGACGAAAAAGATGATGGATCAGAGCTCGTAACACAAGCTGAAATGGATTACGTTGTCGCCAAACTGGGATTGTCTGGGATTACTAATCTGTATTTTTATCTAAATAGTTAATTTTACGAGTTTCATTTAAACTTTTATAAGTTTCTAGGTCAAAATTATATAAAAGCATAATCTAATTAAATTGTTATATTCATAAAAAATTATAGCATTTTTCGTATCTACATTCTCGGAATAAATACTATATTGAAATGGTTTCGGTTTTCAAGATAAAAGCAAAATCCTTAAAAAAAAAGCTACATTTTTGTGATTTTGACCATGAAGGCGGTTTTTTGTGGTGCACTGTGTAATGATTAGCATATAATCGTATGAATTATTAATTATAATTGTTCAAGTTGATATCTGATGCGTTCATAATGTTCTTGTCGGTTTTAGGGCCGATTTCTCTTCTTCCAGATAGCTTTGATTCGTAAATAAGTTTTAGAGCAGGGGTGCCCAGAATGAGCTTACGATCGCGTAAACGCCAATACAAATGCACAAAATACAACTCAAGCAAGAACAACTACAAGAAATAGAAAGAGAAAACCGATTTTTGTTTGTTTGTGTGAGTGTGTGTGAGTGGTCATTGCTGTCTCAAGCACACGCGTGCGAGCGCTCAGGCAACATTGTTGTTGCTTTTTATTTTGCCAGAGACATAGGAGAGAGAGAAGAGAGTCACATATGATGTTGTTGTTGCACGGTCTGCACGCGCCAACAACAAAACCTTCGTTCGAAAAGAAAGAGAGGAGAGCACGCATATGAAATTGTTTTTGTTTTGTATAATGCCGCGTTTGTATATGGCCGCGTTTTTCGTATGCGCGCGGGCTATGCCTTAGCGCCAAGCAAAAACAAATGCGTGACTTGCGGTATAGGCTTGGGCACCCCTGTTTTAGAGTGTACTATGAAGGGAGGGAGAATATAAAACAGAGGTGGGCACGAAATTTATGTTTGGCAGCACTCCAACAACAACAGAAAAAGCAACCCTTAACAGCTAGGCTCACTCACTGCATACATTTTGTTGCCTAAAAATAACTTTTGGAGCAATGGGAGCAAAGGCGTGCCCACCCCTGATATAATAGCTAAGAAATGTGCACCACATTGATGATTAAGCTTCAGTAAAACAGCTGAAACATTTAGAAAGCAAAATACTTTGAGAAAACCGGCAGGAGGAAACGATAGAAACTGAAATCGGAAAACCAGCTGCGTCAAGACAACGCCAAGCTTGGTACGAACAACTGAAGGCAGTTTGTACAAAACAGAAATGGTCATTGGCCCACGAGGATGATACTTAAAGCGGCTCAGCTTGGCAAATGCTGTCCAAACAGACATTAAGACTGAAAGACTTAGGCTGCCTTCATAAGACACATGATAATTAAGTAGGCACCCCATGAAATTCTATGAATTTGACAAGCTATTCAACTAGGCTATGTTGTGTCATGTGTCGAACAGTGTGAAGGCACAGTTCAGATGGAATATACTTTATAGGCAAGATTGCGTCAAAGACAAAGCTTGACATCATCTGCATAAGTTAGTATGCTAGAATAAGCAAAGGTCGACTTTAGATTGTTTGTAAAAAGAGTAAAATGGAAGATGTCTGTGGTGTTTTCAAAATTATAAGAACAATTTTCTTTCTAGAGGTCAGTTGTGATCAAAAAATTCACTTAAAATAATTTATTTGCAACGTTTTTTTTTAATGAAATTGGCTTCAAGCCACTTTAAGTGCGGCAAAATCACATGTCATTTTTAGTCAATACCCAAACTCTGACTAAAGTGGTAGCATGGTCACGTAACGGTGTACAGAAAGCCAAAATAATATATTGTAGTCGTCCAAAAATGTGGATAGAAAACTTATTGTGGCGCGAGTCTTAATAACCTCATGTAATTAATTGGGAATGACAAAAAATTTCTTGAGAAAATCATCTTTATAATGATTTAAGATGATTCATAATGGACTGAAATAGCTAAAACAGCATTATAATGATTTAAGATAGTTCCTAATGCACTGACATAATTTAGTTTATCCAAAAAGGGTATAAAAACTTTTAACTAAAAAATTCATGTATCCCTTTTTTGCTTATTTATGAATCTTTGCTCTTATAGCAAATTTCAATTTTGACTTTAGGATAACGCAAAATGGAGAACTGTTCTACTGAAGTTCTTAAAATTTCGTGTCGATTTACTTGACCAAAAACTTGATCATCAACTCATATCACTGCCCCTCTTCCACCTAGGGTACAAAAACTGTCAATCTAAATCGAGTATAGCGTGACTTTTAGTTGGATCCTTAACGAGTTTTAATTTAATGCCGATTCGAACAATCCGTGAGCCAATTTCTTGTGACTTCAATAAATGTCGCGGCGTAACTGAAACCCCGTATTCGAACGGACAACCAAACGCACAACGGATGTCATTAAGCAAGGTAATTGTGGGTTGTGTTCTCTGTGTGTCGTCGCCGCGCACAAAGGCCGTGTCCGAGTGAGCCCTGGGTTTTTTTTATTTTTACCGGTGCTAGCTGGGTTTTAGGCGCATGGACGGAAGCTTCCAAAAGCGGGCACGCACCACGAAAAAGCTGCTGCTGCATTGAATGTGCCCCTAATTAAGCCGCCACCACCACCACCTCCTCCATCTCCGGCCTAAGCCAGAAAACTACCGATAAGCTGTACAAATGTTCCAAATCCAAAGCGTTAAGTATGTGCGAGCAGGTTCAATGACTCCAGAGAGAAATGAAGAAGCTAGAGCATCAGGGTTAGGTTTCAATTAAGTGTTTCTGGTCGTTTAATTAATTTTGATTAGGAGTACAATGCGGAAAGCAACTAAATACGTCAATATACAGCACACTTGAGGGAACGGTTTACCGGATTTAGGCTATTAATAATTAACCTTGACGTGTTTCGAGTGAGAAAGTCATCAATCAACGACACCCTCCCCCCCCCCCCACGATCCTTAAACTTCTTAGCAAACATTTGCACTTTCATAGTTTGATTCCGAAAGGGTATCCAACTTGCAAGCATATTCCCCTTTTGGCTTAAGTACTTTCACTTTCAAGGTTCTCCACCCCCGTCAAGAATCAATGAACGTTGCTCCCAAAGAAAGTGAAAATGTCAACAAAAAACTATATATAGAAATAGTTACTATTTTTACCATTCTTAGCCATTGCGTTGATATCCAAAAATTAAGATTTGTGCACTTTGTACTAAATAGGAACACTTTTTGGTTAACAATTTTATTGGATTATATTTGTTTAGTCATTTCGTTTATTAGCATTCTGCATATATGTATAATTAATTTAACATTCGACCACGAGACCCGCACCACAACTAAGTACGACGCTCGCTAAACAACTGACTTCTGAGCTGAGCTTGGCGATAGAGGCGTGCGAGTGTGTTTCACTCTGCGACTATGTAAATATTCGTAGTATTTATTTTAATGCATTATTGGCATTTGGCATTTATGCTGTGAAATGTGTGTTTTTTGTTTTTTTTTAGGGGTGTGGGTGTTAATTGACTTTCTCAGTTTTCACTTATCTTTAGTTGACTTGATAAACCAAATTGAATTTCAACAATTTGGCGCCCAACGTGAGCTATCGATAACTAGGAAAATGGTTCATATTTAGCAGGGCTGCGTGTGGAACTTGTTTGAATCAGTGGTTCATACCACAAAAATATTAAGAGACTGTTAAAAAAAAAACTGTATCTCTAAGAAAGATTATCTATGTATCTTTGAAAGACTCCACAGTTTGTAGAGGAAAAAATGCACGACAAAGTTTGCCTTGGAAACATTTTTTGATTATAGCCGGGTATCCAGCACCGCGGAAACTAAAAATTCCTGGCAACTTCATATAAAAAAAACTGTGCCAGGAATTTTTAGTTTACCTTTTCGTTGCTTGAGTATCCAGCAACATGAACGAAACCCACAGTTTCTTATCGATAGTTGGCCTATCGATAGCGCGTGTGGATCGAGAGAACAGCTGATACACAGCTCAGGAATATATTGGTTACCATTATTTTGGACGTGATGATCGAAAATTTGGGGGGAATGCATCTTTGTTTTTGTTATGCTGGGGAACCAGCAGAGTGCAGAGATTGGTAGGGGATGTAGCCAAGGGGACACTTATGCCATATTGCTGAGGCGGCCTAAGAAATGCCCTCCATGGACACAAAGGTCGATGGGATGTCGTAGGTTGAGCCTGTTTGTCGCCATATCAGATGCAAGTCTATGCGAGTGGGCCAGTCGGTCAGGATGCATACATATTGAATTGGGCTTATAATGGCAAGCGTCCAAATCGTGGTATTTAGTTGTATGCACACATGCCAGGGACCTCACATAAAAGACTCTAATTTATTGAGGGCAGTGGAGCATTCCGTACCCCATACCGGGATACCCTATTCCAGGAAAGCAAGATGATCATTTTGGATCGCAGCGAAATACCACTACGAGGCTGCAACCGTAGCTACTGCCCGAGTCACATAGTCTTTCCTGGTCAAGCGGCGGTCAAGAGACAAGCCAAGGTATTTAACCGCGGTGTCCGTATATGGGAATCTTGATCCTAGAAGTCGCACTCGAGCAACTTTTGCGGGTCTCATAGCGATCGTGTTGACTCTTTGAACGATTAACGGGTATGTTCCAACTGTTCGCCCATCGACCAAGGCCCAGGTACTGATCTGCCCTCTGAGTTGACAAAATCCTTAATATTAATGTGAATGTATTTATTGTATTTGATTGGCGACTAAGCATTTTAAAGTTGTGCAGATAACAACATGCTGCATTAATGATTTGCGCCATCGGGGCAAAGTGTCTTGCTCAGCCATCTGCCTATCATCCTCTAGTATAGCATAAAGTAGCACCTATTCCGCGATGCATGCTTCCCCCGGAAAATATAATTTTTATTCTCTTTACATTAATTTAAATTCAAATCATTAACAGTGCTTAACAGCTGATTAATCAGAGTGACCTTGCTCCTTTTAGGTGCATGGTCACCCTGCTTAAGTTATGTTCCACACACACAAGAAATAAATTGCAAATTCCTGGCAGGAATTTTCCGCAGTGCTGGATACAAGCCTTATCCAAACAACTTGTGGAACACGGTTTGCATATATTTTACTCAAATTTGTTGCATTTTCATACGTCGAAGATGCGTTTAAGGGTCAAACAATTTGTTTAGCCGATCTGTATAATAAAAAACTGCTGGTAAACTCTATGATGGGCCACATACTTAAGGAATGTTTATGAATTTCGTTTGGAAAATGAGAATAATTGTGGGTTAAACAGCTAACGCCTTATTTTTGAGTGGATCTATGTAAAATTCGGTTGGCAAGCTCTTTAGGCCAAGTAAAAAATTTTCTGAAGCCTTTTTTTGACCATACTGACAGCAGTTCTATGTAAAATTTGGCTTCTAAGGGAAAAACAAACGCAATAAACTGCAAATTTAGAAAATGCTGGGTTCAGAGTATAATTATTATATTATTGAGGGCTGCAAACCGGTGCTGAACCACATCCTCAGCGAACTGGCTCTGTTCGTGTTTTGGGTAGACAAATCTGACTCTGAGCGTTTATAAGATATCAATGGGCGCGTTCACCAGCACACAACAATCATCTAACATAAATCATCAATCAATGAACTTGTTTGATAGAATTTTAAGGCAACAGAGTCATCGATATATTTTTGTTGGCGAAAGTTTTGAATTTTTGGCAACTAATAGCAAAATAAAATTTAGAACAGACTGTCGTCAATAGCAGCAACTGCTCCAAGAATTCCCTTGAATTTTTCTCAAAACTTTGTTAGCCATTTAATATTTGTTGCAATCCCGGCGAGAATGTACACAACAAACTCGAATATCTGATGGCCAGATCTTTTTCCTATATCAACACGGTCATTTAGTAATATGAAGAACTCCTGTGTTTTGCCAGCAGCCAAATTACATAACGCTGGGTTTTATTAAGAGTCACTTTCGCTATTAGTTCATCCAGGGCAACGCAAAAAAGGGTCTGCAAATGTTCATTTCAATAAAGTATTTAATTGGCAATGAGCTGAGAGTCCTTAACGATACACGGGACATCATGAAATAATCCTTGAATTGCTCCATTCTATATTATTGTACTGTCACAACAATTAAGTACGCGGGGGCTGAAGAGGCGGCTTTTCAAGTTTTCCTCCTCCGCAACAACCAGTAAAGACTTCAGGGCCCGAATTTTCGTGAGCTACTTGTGAATCCACGTCCTTTGCCAGTTCATTTATTAATAACAAAGAGGATTCCACATTCATTTTGCATTTGCCTTGACAAAATTACTTGTTTGTTTATTACTGACAGCTGTGTGCTATCGATAACAAATCACAATCAAGCAGTTCTAACAAACTAATTCTTTGATGTATTCACATCTAACACAATCACGAAAATTAGCAATCATGATTGCACATCATGCCTGTTTACCAGCACAATCTAACAAAAATAGTCGATTTTTTGTCATCGATTTATGCTGGTGAACGCACTCAATGGGCGTGTTCAGCAGAATAATTGATCCCTGAGCAGGTATCAGAAAAGAATTATGCATCGCTGTTGGAGGGAGCAGTATCACTTTAAATTAGCGTACTATTTCTTTGATACATGCTTTTAGATCTCGATACCTCAAATTGGCTATTATGATGCCGCTTCACTCGAGTTCAGTGGGAAGATTATTGCAAATTTTTACTTGATCAGGGAGCAAGTTGTTCTGCTGAACACGGCCAATGTCTTTCAAAATTTGTTTGATTTCTGAAATGGTCTCCTTATGATATATAAGGTTGTCAAAAAAGTCTTGCGGTATTTTTATTGAATTTTCAATTGTTCATAATAATTGTTATAAATTAAATTAAAAATTGTTATAATAATGCGATTTAAGTCAAATATGCGCCGTTTTGTTCGATGACGAGTTCCCAACGAGATGCCAACTTCATAATGCCCCTCTTATAGAAGCTCGCTTCCCTATTGGCAAAAAACTCGCAGAGCCAATTTTCACAGGACTCTCTTGTGGCCAACTTCCGACTACCAAGCTCGTTCGCCATGGACAGAAATAGGTGGTAATCACTTGGTGCGAGATCCGGACTATACGGTGGATGCAAAAGAACCTCCCATCCGAGCTCCCTGAGCTTCTGGCGCGTCACCAAAGATGTGTGTGGCCTGGCGTTGTCCTGATGGAAGACAATTCGGCCTCTGTTGATCAAAGATGGCCTCTTCTGCATGAGTGCTGCATTCAAGCGGTCCAGTTGTTGGCAGTACAGGACCGAATTGAGCGTTTGGCCATAGGGGAGCAGCTCATAGTGGATGATTCCCTACCAATCCCACCAAACACACAGAAGAACCTTCCTGGCCGTCAATCCAGGCTTGGCCACCGTCTTGGCAGCTTCACCGCTTTTCGACCACGACCGTTTGCGCTTCACGTTGTCGTAAGTGACCCACTTTTCATCGCCAGTCACCATCCGCTTCAAAAACGGGTCGATTTTGTTGCAATTCGCATGCATCCATACGGGCAAAAATGTTTTTTTGCGTCAAGTCGTGTGGCACCCATACATCGAGCTTCTTTTTGAATCCAAGCTTCTTCAAATTGTTTATAACGGTTTGATGACTCATGCCCAGCTCTTGGCCGATGCTACGGCTGCTACTATGCCGGTCTCTTTCGATCAATTCAGCGATTTTATCGCAATTTTCGACGACAGGCCTTCCGGACCGTGATCTTCGATCACCTCTGCACCAGAACGAAAACGTTGAAACCATCGTTGTGCGGTGGAAATGGAAACTGTATCGGGTCCATAAACTGCACAAATTTTATTGGCAGCATGAGATGCATTTTTGCCTTTATCGTAGTAGTACTGTAAAATATGCCGTATTTTCTCTTTATTTTGCTCCATGTTTGCGACGCTATAGCTCACGAACGACTAAAAACAAACAACAATAAATCAAACACGTGTTAGCGCGTGAAAAGAGCTTTCCAAAAAGCTCTAGCGTGAACCGATGCGACGAATACAACTAGAACTACGCGCTTGCAAAGACAAGCTTGCGGAAATACCGCAAGACTTTTTTGACAACCTTATATTTCATCGCTTATGTTTATCATCCGTTGTATACAACCCCTTGCTGTATTTATTACCATGTTTTTCGGGTGCTTGGAATGGTAATTGATGATTCTGCCTGATGCTGATGGCTTCTTGTACCACCCCTTAGCTTAAGTTAGGGAAAACATCATACATATTTATATGTTTTACTTGACATATTAAGAGATATTTAAAGTAACACTATCACCAGAGAGTCTGTTTAGGAATATATGACAACCGGTTCGAAATCCCAAACCGAACGTTTTCCAGAATTTCCTTGGTATAATTGAACTTTTAGCATAAACTTTGTTTCAAAATGTAGCTTTTCTTTTAGAAGTGTTTAAAATTTGCTTTTACCGATAGATTTGGGACTCCATGTAAGAATTTCTATACTCTATACCGAAGGTACATAGAGTTTGTGAAAAAGTATGTAACAGGGAGAAGGAATCATTGCCGACCCTATATATTCTTAATCAGCATCAACAGCCGAGTCGAAGTCCGTCTGTCTGTCTGTCTGTCCGTCGTATGAACGCACAGTTCTCAGATATGGTAAGAGATAGAGGTTTGACATGTAAGGGACAAATACTTCTTGTACTTGCAGGCAGATCAAGTTTATTTTCAATTTTGGAAAGAACGTCATACCTTTTAAAGAAATTTAGTAATCAAGATTATTTATCGATGTATGGGATGATTGCGTAAGGAATTTGCTTTTAAACCTTGTAAAATACACTAAGACGGAAAGGGCAGCCAAAAATTCCATCAAGCGCATAGCAAAATCGTAGTTCAGTTACGATTCTAACAAAAAATTTCCCAAGAAACCAAAGGTCTTAAGCCAACATCCGAGCCCGCGATTATGTACTTGAAAAATTTCATAGTTTTAGTCAAATTTCTAATTAAATCTTATCAAAATGCCAGAGTTAATTTTTTATTAAAGATGACGAAATTCCCCTTTAAAAGTGTCCACAATTGATAATACATATTTTTACGCATGTTTTTTGATTTTTTTTCATGTTCAAAATCGCGACCTCAGTTTTGTTTTGATACAAAAGCTATTTTTATTAGAATTGTCTCAGATCCTCTTAAATAAGACTCGCTTTTTCTCATTTCACTTTTCAAATGACTGATTTTAATTTGCTTGCAGAGGGTGTCAAATTTTTGAACATTTCGGCGGTAAAAAAAATTAAATTAAAATACTCGTATTGTACATAATAAATAAATCATAGCTGGATAACTATTTTCTAACTCCCGTTCCATTCCAACTCCCGTCTAGTAGACCGCATTGCGATAGTTTTCCACAAAGTTCTGCACAAGTCCAGGCAGCTCTGGTGCTCGGCATAAATACTTGTGGCCATAGTGAAGACTGCCATCGAAGCGATGAAACTCCACGGGTCCCCAGGAACGCTGACGCGTATCCAAGGCTATGCGATATAAACGATAGCCCAAATGGAAAGGTACCACCACATCGTCCTCGGCATGAATTATCATTATGGGCTGTGGAAACTCATGCACATGAATGTCCGACTCGAAGCGCAATCTGTTGCTATACATGGGCCTGGATATTGTGAAATCGAACCAGGGCAAATGCTTGAATGGACGCGAAAAGGGATGCAGTCGTATCTCGTCGCGTATATTGGTAAATGGACTCTCCAGTATAACGCCCCTCGGTCCACGCTCCTTGAGCTTTGACAATTTGGAGCACAAATGCGTAGCCACACCGGTACCCAGGGAATGACCCCAAATTACTATGGGGTTTGAGGTAACATTTGATATATACTCATAAACCATCAGAGCATCTCGTACTACACCATCTTCTGTGGGTGAGACTGGATCGGAATCAGCATAGCCACGATAATCGAAGGAGAACACATGATAGTTGAGATGGCGCAAAAGTTTATATACCTCCGAGCGGTGGCCACTGCCCCGCGTGGCGGTATTCCCGTGCAAATATAAAACCACTGTTCCGCCCGGTATTCTCAAAAGGCGTTCGTAGAAAAGTTGCTCATTCTCGGGTACTACGACAGGGAATTCGGCGCGTAGTGTGGGAGTAAGCTCCTTAAGTTGATCATCATTTTCGTTGGCACTTGTTTCCCCCAATGTGTTGTCCAACTCAAAGGCGCTTTCCACTTGTAGCTCTCGCTTGAAACGAGCCACTGCATTCTTGGGCAAAACATGCCACACACCAATGCGTACTCCATCCTCATCTTGATCATGATCTTTGACCGTAACATAGAAATTACGTGTGGCATATAGACCAATGCTGGCAGGATTGCTGAGATCAAGACCTTTGGGATAGGTGACTATAAAAGAGTGAGGCAAATGTTAGTAGCTTAGAAATAGTAGAAATGAAAAAATTACACTTACTGAATGTGAGAAAGAGTATGCCACGTTGCAGCGTCACCGAATAGCGGAAGACCAAGGGTAGCACCACAAAGAACAGAAAGAACCCCAGCAAGGATATTTTCAGGGTGAGCAGACCCACTCTGTGAAGAAATTGATTTTCAATAGGGTGAAAATAATGGAAATGAGGAAAATGAAATCACATAATGAAAATGAGAGTGCAAAATAATGTTAGAAAGCTGTACAATGTTGTGTGGATGAGTAGTAGTTGACGTCAGAGAGGTAACGCGATGCCCGTATATTACACGATGATATTTATACAAGAAGAGGGAAAGAAGTTTGCCAGTTTCCACATTCAAATGCAGCATTCACATGCTTTTCGATATGTGACTAAACTAACAATTTTATGTATTTATCAAAATTTAAAGCATTCAAAATCAAGCAGATAATTTAGTCGTCCATTCTATTTTCTATACTGGCGGCTGCTCTTCATGGATACATAAAATAGAAGGTAGTGCAAAAAATTCCAATGTAACGCCACAGACTCACAATTTTGCGTTTTTTAACATTTTTTCCAAAGTGTGCTGCGGTGACCAAAATGAAAATGAATTGAAATTATGTCAACTTCCCTTCATCTTCTACATAGAAAAATCTGTCGCATAAACTAACAAATAACAGAGTAAATTATTACACAGTGCAACAGTGCGTAATAATCTGGGTAATGACATGAGTTGAAAATACCAGATCTGTAGCCTGCGTTTCTCAGCCATTGCGTTAAATCTCTTAAGCCATTGAATATAATATAAAAGAATCTTCTTGTCGCTATCAGAATTAGCAAAGTTACATAAAATCATATGGTCCATTCGCAAGTTATTTCAAGTTAAGTAAGCAAATTGAGCAATTAATAGTTTTTGGGCCATAACTTTAGATTTTTGGGATCCACGAGGAAAACCAAGTATGCGGAAGTGCTATACGCAACCTGCTCTATATTACAAATTTTTGAAATTTGTAGCACTGTGTTATGAGTTTATCTGATACATAGCTTCTATCTGAAGAAGAAAAATTGGTCCTAAATCAAGTGAAATCTAAAAAATTCAATTTTCCAACCTAAGACTTATCTGGCAAATGACGTCACAGACTCACAAAGTTATGCGCATGCGAAATGGAGCAAGTGTTTGCACTACCTTGTATTCATATATGGCTGCTATCTATGCTTCTACACTTCACTTTTTTATGTTGAAAGCAGGGTTCTCAAAGTACCGTACAAAGTAACGTACTTATGTTCGGTACACAAAAAGTACCGTACTCAGACAAGTATAGGACAGACATTGGCAGGATCAATGCAAAGACGCAATTTACAGCAAAGGGGGGGGTCTCCATGGTAACAAAACAGCTAAATGCTTAAGAAACTGCTTTTCAAGACAGCAAACGATCAATCACAACTAAATACCAGGGATGACCATGTATGGAGTAAAGAATATATTTGTATATATATATCTATATCGACTATTCTGTTTATGCCGTTTAAGAAGTTTGTTTGGCATTGTTACTATTTTGGATCCTCTATGGTATTTTTCGGTGATTTAATGATTTGTCAGTCACGGAAAGTGGTTAGAAACATTCTTTATGAACTTGACTGCACAGAGAAAATAAAATTGGCTGCACGGCGCGTGACATGCGAAACATGTACCGTACTTCTGTGTTTCGTACAGTACAAAACGAAGCAAGTACCGTACTTTTCTAAGTACGGTACTTGTTGTGTTCGGTACTTTTGTTTTGTATACGAACCCTGGTTGAAAGTGCTTCAAAAGTTCGAAAAAATGGCAAAACTTTTCAATGCAAATGTCAAATCACAACTGGTCACTAGAACAAACCTGCCTTGTATGAAAAATTTAATAATAATTTTTAAATAATTTAGCTAAACAAAGTTTAGTCAAACTGTTTAGAATTCAGTTAAGACAATAGAGTATTCCTTACATCTAATAATGGCAAGTTTATTGAGAACAGATGGTAGTACTTGTGGTAATTTAGACACAAGTTACGACAAAGGTTCATGTTGAGCAGCATAGTAATAAATTGGTACATAATTTCTCGTTACCCGTGCCGGAACCGGATTGGAATCCAAATTTAAGTCACGAAGGGCGAAAAGTAAAACCTGTTTTTTTTACAGATTCGTGTTGATCCAGATAAGTTTGGTAGTGTGGAGACCAGACACATGATTCATACTCAAAAATAGGTCTGACCAGAAAAACAAAATTCCGTTCACCGAATCACACAATCATGAGTTCGGCTCGCGTTTGCGTAAAAACCAGAATTTCCAGTACCTAGGTAAAGGTAAAGGTACAAAATAGGTACTTTTCAATTAAGAACCATGGCTCATCAATTTATATTAGTAATAAATATTACCTATACGGTCTTAAATCCAAATATAAGGTTTAAAATTGGAACATTTTAATGTCATATAATGTTATATTATTAAAATGTTTCTCATATACCATATGGCTATAATCGGCAAGATAAGTTAAGTTAAGTTCCAATTCAATATTAGAATTTTCATAACAATTCTCAGTTTCATTCAATCTTTCATTAATGGTATAGTAAACGTTTTCGAAATCCTTAGTATTTGAACTCTCCTTGACATCAGTTTTCAAATTTTCCGTAATTTCTTTAACAAGCCAATCTTTAAAACAGTTTACAATTTCGGAATGCACATCGCTTGAAGTCAAGTTTTCAAAAAAAAGAAAATCGTTTAACATTTGGATACCTATAAGTCGGTATTTGCTATGAACTTTAGCTAGTTAGTTTGTTGTTGGGGAATATCGCACTGTGACCAATACTGATTTATTGTGCCCCCATACTTAGTTTACTATTTCTTTACTATTCCCAGCTTGTACAGGTGACCCCAAGGACTGCAGTGATCCGTGTAGAGCCCTGTCAGGATCCTAAGGGCATTCTTTCCATGTTAGATTAATTTCTGGAACCTCTTCAGGTTGCGGTCCACTTTTAATGCTTTTACTTGTCTCATGCCCCTGGCTGTTCTAAGCGTATTCTCTTTTTTCTGAGGAGCTCCCTAATGGTGTATTGGCCTATGCCACAATAGGGTTCTGGTCCTACCATTGCAGTGGCTGCACCCTTGCGTGCCAGTTTGTCAGCCATTTCGTTTCCGGGGATGTTTTTATGTCCCAGTATCCAGCGTAGGGACATGTTGTTCCTGCTACCTAGTTGGTCCAATTTGTTCTTTGTCTCTAAGACTAGCTTAGAGGTGATGTTGTTGCTGCTAAGCGCATTGAGCGCTGCTTGGCTATCCGAAAGGTTAGCCATTTCTCTATTATGGTAGTTTTTTCACATATTGAGGTCTGCGCAACGGGAGATACCACATACTTCGGCTTGAAATACGATTGCAAATTCTCCCATTGACTCAAACCTTTTCGTCCCTTCCTTGGAGTGTCAAAGACCCGTCTTTGTATCACTGAATTGTGGGAGCACGGCTGATAGTCCGCCTTCCTCTGATCTAGCATGAATCGTATAGTTTTTGAACACGGAATGTTTACCGGACGTCCTGTTAAAGCCACATACAGCTCCCTGATACTTTTCTTTTCAATATGGCAAAGCGCGGCAGCATCTCGGCTAGAATGTAATCGGAGCGAAAAAAATCAAGTACGTAAAGTACCTACTACCTTACCTATTGACAAGGTAAATGAAAATTAAGATCTAGGTAAGGTAAAAGGTACACAAAATATGTATCTAGGTATGTACCTAGGTATTTGTACCTAGGTACTTCCAAACACTTGTTCTCTCTTCTCGTTCTCTCAGAGCGAAGGCTTTGTTGTTGGCTACGTGCACTCACACACACTTGGTTGTTTTTGCCTGAGATATATTGTCTTCATTTGTATTGGTCCTTGCCTACACATGCAGAAGCTAAAAATCTTTAAATCAGGGGTGCCCAGAAAGAGCTTGCGGTCATTCTGCTTTAAAGATTTTTAACCTTGACATTTTCTTAAATGTGAGCAGCTTCTTACGAACTCTCTGTGTAGGTTCAAAATTCTTGTCCTGTTGCGAGTTTTTCCCAACTGGGTCAGCTGGAAATTGCTCATAGAAAGAGTAAATCCAACGCCCTACGTTCTGGTTTGAAATGAAATGTTAAATTTATTTTTTGGACACTTTTTTTAAAAGATCTCTGGCTACATTAAATTATGTATAAAATATACTAAATCTCTTGAGCTTCAAAAATTACAAATATATGAAAAATTGTAAACACTTTCTGAATTGGGACTAAAACTGGCTATTAAAAGGTCTCCGGCATGGATTCAAGGTTGACTAATGATAATAAATGAATGACGACCAAATTAACTAATTCAAACATATTTTTTTTTGTTTTTGTGGAAACAGACATTCTCTCACATTCGGTGATTGTACACAACATCAATTTTAATACAATTTCGTGTTTCTTGAATCGAGCATTTCAAAACAAATACTTACAGCCCAGTTAGCCAACTAATGAGGATTGTTCCAGGAATGATTGTAGCATAAAAAATTAAATTTAAACAACTATGAAGCTCGTACATATTTTCTGAGATACGGATTTATTCGAGCAATGTGTTGCCTCAGCAGTAATGGGTTAATTCTGATTGATCAGGAATATCTTTAAATATCTTGCAAGCGGTTACTAAGCACAACTGACGCGTCGTAGGGAAGAGAAATAAACAAAGTTTTTGTTATTTATGATTATTAAATTTGTTAAGTACTTTTGCTTTGTATTTGTTGTTATCGCATGCAAAAGTATAATGTCCGCACTGCCCGGAGGTCACCTACGGAATGACCCAACAATATTAAAAAAAAAAAAGGAGAATTTTTTACTTTAAAAAAAACTTTGTACCCCCGATTTGTTATTGCTGATAAGCGCGCGTTCGGTATTGTGTGATGTGATGGGTGAATGAGTAAGTGCCAAAAAAAATATTACGATAATGTGAGACACATACAGGGGAGAATGGATGAAAATGAATGGGGTGGAAAGGGAAAGCGCTATCAACTCTAAGCGACCGTGACTAATGCCAAACTACGCTCGGGTACAGCCCAAACAAAATTAAACTGAAAACTACAAAAATGCAGAACAAAAAAAGCAAGTTAATTGGGGATTTGGTTAGTGGGGACACACAGTACAGGAGAATTCACCTCTTTAATAAATGCCGCCTACGCGAAAAGAGCATAACTGCAAAAAGAATTAACAAAAGAGCAGATTGGAGAGAGGGAGAGAGAGAGTATTAGAAAGAGTTTTGCTTTTTCGGTTCTTTGGGTGAAGAAATTCAAAAACAGTCGCCGAGAGAGCTAACACGATATCGGTAACTTATCTGTGTACAAAAATTGATAGCTAAAAAGTGAGAGCGAACGAGAGAGAGAGTTGGAGAAATTACCGCTTAGCCGTTTCCGGTTTCGTTTCAATTAGTGAGCTGTAATCTTTATCGAATTGAAAAATGGAATTTTAGAGTTTTAGGTTCGTTTGAAAATCATAAAAACAGTTTTACAACCATGTTCCCATTTTCACTTTCGCAAAAGTTTTGCGATTTGTAGACCGAATGTGATCGAAAAACCGGTTTCAAATCTCTAACATTTTGCCTAAGTGAAAGTGGTAGCAAGGCCGATAGTGATTTTAGATGATTTTCGAGTGCCAAACTTGAATCAAGTAAAAGGAGTGATAAAGTCGTGCTTCTATTTTCACTTTCGCAAAAGTTTTGCGATTTGTAGACCAAATCTGGTTAAAAAACCGGTTTCAAATAGCAAAACTTTTGAGAAAGTGAAAGTGGGAGCATGGCTGATAGTGATTCTAGATGATTTTGGTGTGCCAAACTGGAATCACGTAATGATTTTGGCTAAGTTTAGGTTAAAAATTTAAATTTTGAACAAATTAAGCTTGTTTTGTGGAAAACCTTTCATAAAATCATCCTTCAATACTATTTCTAAGCATTTAACTAAATTATTCCAAGCAGTTGTACGATTTTTAAAGCAAACATATCAAAATATCAATATTTTCAATTTAATTTTACGACGAATTAGGCACGAAATAAATTTTGAGAAATATGTAGGCCCAGGATTTATAAGTAAAAGTTTATAAGAATGCGGATTCTTTTTTTTGCCCAAAATGGAAGAATTGGACTTGGTTGACATGAGGTTTCAACAAGACGGTGCCACATGCCGCTCGGCATGCGAAACCATGGACCAATTGGAAGACGAGTTTAGTGAGCAATTAATCTCACGTTTTGGACCAGTCCATTGGCGCCAATATCATGTGATTCGACTCTAATAGACTATCGTAGAGTCTCTCGGACAACATAAGATAAATTCCGAAGTGCTGGGAAAAGTATGCCAATTAAACTTTATAAAGAATTGGATTTACTTTATAAATTTTCATATATGTATTTTTTGTGAATACATCAGATTTTCTACCACTTCACGAGTATGAGGTTAAGTCACGCAGATCACGATCACCTCCATCACTAGGAAAAGCTTCCTCACTCTCTCTCTCTCTCTCTCCCTTTCTCTTCACTAAAGTTCAAGTTCAAATTCAAATTAGCCAAAGAAAAAAAAAACCGTTTAAGTGATAATTATATTAAGTACCCTAGGTTAAGTGTTTTTAAATTTGATACTTTACAAGTGTAATTGCTAAATCAAGCGCAGAGCGTTGTTTACGAGATTTGAAGATTCGTTCGACTGGACGATTTTCTGCCCTTTCAGCGACTGTTTATTTGAATTGGCTCTCTTCCCCTGAATTGTAATTGAGCTTGAACAGACACATTTAGTTGGGAGATTGGGTATATAATGCACTTGTCGCTTATAAATGCCCCCAATTGCCATACAAAGTGGGGTCAACTTGGACTCACCGTTGTGTTTAATAATGATGATGATGATGTTGATGGGATTAGGCCAGGCAAATTAAATACAAAGAAAATGCAGCTTTTGAATGAAGAATTGCGCACTAGTCCAGAAGCAGCAGCAGCACCATTATTATGAGCCTGTCAATAAAATGTGAGAAAATGTTTATACAAAAGCAGCTGGCCTTGCGTTTCAAGTGAGGTGCCGTATGTCGTATGACAGGTGCAAGATAATTCTAAGTACACTTGCACCTTCACGCAATGCCCCCAAAACAAGGACACACACTCTCACACTTTGCAGGCTCAATTTGATTTATATAATTACCACATAAAAGCAGATTTCCTTTTTGCTCCAGGCATAAAGCGCTTCAATTCGTTACAGTTCCAGTTTAATTAATTTGTGATAAGCAATTACGGCCGCTTTTATTGGATTAGTTAGTGTTTTTTTTATGTCATTTGAGGAGGGTGCGAGAGCAAGCAAACAGCTGGCCATGTTTTCATTGTGTATCGATGACAGTTAGAGATGAGCAATGTGCCAGTGTCGGTCACTGTTAACTCACTGCAACTGTGACTCACGCTGTAATAGTTGTAATTACAAAAATTTGTAAATGTTTATTTTCAAACTAAAATTGTTATGTTCCGAATTCTATTTCGGGTTCGCTTATCGGTCGCCGGTCAGCTTTTGGCTAACACAGGGATGAGTTCGACCGTAATGCAGGGTTTACATTGCGTCACAGAGAGTCACATTTCAGTGTGACAGCGCAATGTAGAAATCCCTTGGTGTCTCATACTTTCTGTTACGCCAATGTGAACAATTTTAAACTGTGTCACAAATTGTCACAGATTATTACAGAGCAACCAGTCGTTGTGTAACAAACGATTTATATACCCTCATCTCTTCACTAGCTGCACTGGCACTTAGGTGGTATTATTCTGGGTCACAGACGTGTCTCAATTTAGGCTATGAGCAGCTAGTGACGATGAATTGGTAAAAATTGTGGTCCTTCTTCTTCGCCTGTAAACTATTCGCCCAAGATGGTCGCGCTACAAATTTTCAACCTATTATGTGGCTCACGCTCTCCTCCCCAAGCATTCATCGGCACGTTAACTTATCGATGTGTTTGTTTACTTAGATTAACCCATCGCTAACAGAGTTGTTAGCACTTTTTGAACTAATGTTTTGCCTTTCTTTTTGCAGTTCATAACAAATTTTTCGGCCTAGGGCTTACTTAGTTATTTAAATTATGCTTTAGCACACTTCATACTGCTTTTGTCGCTAGTGAAAAGTCAAAGTTATAACCGTTACTAAGAACTATCGATAGACACCCAACACACTAACGCGTTCATAACAGAATACCAAAAAAAATCGTGGGCGGTTTTACTAATCCTTAAAAATAATCTAGGGGTATTACTAATCCTTACAAATATCAAGGGGGCTATTATTAATTAACAACACACCTGGGTTAACGACGGCCGGCCCGCTTAAGCGAGATGATGAAGAGCTTGGATGAGATCAAGACAGAGTATCCGCTACACTGGGAGGTGTGGAATGGCAATGTTGAAAAACTGCAAGAGGAATTGCAAAGCGAACAGGTAAGGTAACTAAGGAGTGGTAGCGTGTACGAATTGGGGGGGGGTAGGGGGTGGGTGTGGCCCCGACCCCGCTAAAAGCGCTAATTGAATTAGCGCACAAACAAAATGTGGTCATTGTTTATGAAAAACTTTTTTCTTTTTTTGCAGATTGATAAGGAAAAAATCGATCCGCGGGGCCGGACTGTTCTGATGCTGGCCGTGCGTCTGGCGAATCTACAATGTGTCAAGTGCCTTCTAGCAGCCAAATGTAATGCCACCTATGAGCATGAGGGATGGTCAGGTAGGCAGCAGTGTCTCTCTCTCTCTCTGAACAAAGGGGAAAGATTTAATTCTCTTTCGCCCTTTCAGTGGTCCAGGAGGCGGTCTGTACGGGCGATGTGGAGATACTAACTGCCATTATAGAAGTACGCGATCTACAGCGTCATGTACAGAGAGTCACACATGTGCCCAAACTGTTGCAACATTTGCTGGATGCTCCAGATTTTTACATAGAAATGAAATGGGAGTTTACCTCCTGGGTACCGCTAATGTCCCGCCTGTGTCCCAGTGATACGTACAAGGTGTACAAAAGAGGAGCCAATGTGAGAATTGATACCACATTGTTGGGTTTCGATAATAACACCTGGCAACGGGGGAATCGCTCATACATCTTCAAGGGAGCAAGTAGGTGGATGACTCACCCTTAATTTTGCTTTACACTGTAATTTTTAAATTTTGGCGTAAAACTTGCAGAGGAAACTGCCACCATGATTGAGATTGATCATGATACTCAGGAGGTAATGGTGGAACAGATGAGCAGCGATATTGGTGATATAGTGGCTATACCGCCTGCTCTGGGCACGGTGCGTGCTCGCCTCAATGCTCCCGTCATTACCAACAACATTGAAATGGAGAAGATTAGCTTTGAGCGCAACAAATCTGGCATTTGGGGTTGGCGTAGTGAGAAATCTGAAAACATTAATGGCTACAATTGTAAGGTCTATGGTGCTAGCAATGTGGAATTTGTGACCAAGACGCGTATGGATCATTTGAACGAGGAACAGATTAAGGTAAGACTCTCTCCGTTTGGAAGTGAAACCAATTATTTAATCAATTTCTGGCAGAACAAAACAGCGCGAACGCCTCTACACAGCCTGTTGGGCATAGCCGATGAGGATTATGTGCCACCGACGCCACCCACTGAATCAATTAAAGAGCGCGTAAGTTTGCTATTGATTACGATGTTCCTTTATAGAGAAATCAACCCCTCTATTCCATTCAAACAGACACCCTCGCCCGCTTTGGAGAATGGCGCAGCAGCGGCAGCAGCAGCAGGACGCTCTTCGCCTTCGCCTTCCATTCCGCCCAGCAATGCCAGCTCTGCCTGTGCATCTGGTGCCAGTACACCCAAACTTGCTCTCATCACACCCGAAGAGTATTTCACACCCGATTTTGATCTACATGGACGTGATGTGGGCAAACCTAAAAACCTAAGCACCAAAGTGCAACGCTTCAAGGCCAATCTTTGGCTGGCCGAGGAACATCCCATACGATTGCAGGAGCAAGTGTTGCCCATACTCGATCTAATGTCCACCATGGCCAGTCCACATGTGTCCAAGCTGAAAGACTTTATAACCATGCAACTGCCAGCTGGATTTCCCGTCAAGGTGGAGATACCGCTCTTCCATGTGCTCAATGCATGCATTACGTTTGGCAATGTCTTTGCCATGACGTCGCCCGTGGAGTATGTGTCCACGTTGCAGGAGCAGGATCGTGTCACCTGTCTGGTGGATGATCGTTGCTTTGATATACCCACTCACTATACGAATCGAGGTGGCGACACACGTCGCCAAATACCCTTGGATGAGGATGATATGCTGCAGTATGCCATCGAGCAGAGTCTGGCGGAAACAAGTGGCGCCGGTGGAGCCTGTGGTGTGGATAGCTCCGAGGATAAGGTGGACATTTGGGAAGTGTTGAGGGGGCAGCATGTGGTGGGATCCGAACTGCTGCCCGAGGATGATGAGCAACTACAGCGGTAGGTTATCAACAAAAGAAAAGACTAATCTTTGACATTCTTTTTGATCCTTTAACATTCTGGTAGCTATGCCCGCTGCTCCAATCATTTACTCTCCCCACATTATCAATATGGACGGCATTCGCCAGCTCCCAGTAGTCACTTAGAGCCTCTAACCCGCGGACGCTCTGCGTCAGCGGGTGCTCAGTTTAAAAACGATTTGGGCTACATGAAAAAGATCTTCAAGTAGTCCACGCCCCCTCATCCTAGTATTTGCTAGTTTGTCATGCTTTGTGTGTGTGTTTTTTTCGCCCCCCCCCTCTCCCACATAGAGTACTGCAGGAATCACTGTTGGGTGCCCAGGCCAGCGGTTCACCCGTCTCTGAGGATGACGATGATGGCGGCTTTCGTTATATGGATCCCGATTTGGCCATGGCCATGCGTCTCTCCCAGCAGGATCAACAGAAATACGAACTGGAACGTCAACGGGAGCAGGAGATGATTGAGCAGGCACTAAAGCTTAGCCTGCAGGAGCACTAACCAAATCCAAATCAATTTCTAGAATCATTTTGTTTTGTTTTTCCCATTTCTTTTTTGGCCCAAGTTAAAATTTTAAGTTATCCAATTTGTCTGCTTATTTTGTATTGTGATAAAAGGCAATTTGAACAGAAAGCGAAGCCTTCCTCTCGCTACCACAACTATAGAAATGGTCTTGTAGTCATAGCTTTTGCTAACGTATTTAACAATTTAAGTCCACAAATGAAACAACAAAAGTGTCACACATATCTTATGATTTCATTATTTTTTTTGCTGAAAATTCTAATTATTTATATATTATATATAACTCTATGTACTAACATTATACAAACTACAAACATACATCAATATGTCTTCATATAGATAAACATACTTACATATACATATATATATATATATACCTATCAGGCTTGCTCTGAATTCCCACAGAATCTGGTCAAATCTCCAGAGCATTTCTGTTTATATTATATTTTTTTTTTGTGTAAATGAAAAAATATACATAAAAAATTCACAAACTATAAAATTATGTTAAAATTAACTAAAAACTATTTGCTTTTTGGTTAACAACAGCAGCTTAAGGTAATCAAAATATGGTACAAGATTTTGCAATTAAAATTGTGCTGTTACTATGGCAACTAGTTGATATAGGAGGAGCATTTATTTTTGTATAAATTTTAAAAACCGATTCCTTTCGTCAAAGAAGTCTACTTCTACTTCTCAATGTGCTGTTGATTACTGAAAACCTTATACACTAACATTATTAATCACTTTTCTAAAAACATAAAACAAAACAAATCTCATTCTAGACTTTAGACACTTTATGTGTTGAATCAAAGTTCCTCTTGATATAGTTTATAGCCAGAGGTCGCAAAAATCGGTCCCCCGTTTGCCTTTGTCAGAATACGACAGAAAAGAGGTACCGAAACAACCTTTAACTACGCTCTCTGCTTCTATTTGGTTGTGAGAGGAGAGAGAATCACATTTTTTTTTTGATTTTTTTTCTCTTTGGTGTTTTTGGGACCGTTTGGCCTAATTCGCGAATTTAAAAGGTCTTCTTCGTATGTATGCATCAGTGTTTAAGGCTCGGCTCAAGGTATACTTAACAAGGTAGCCGCACTCGCTCTCTCGCTTCCTTCTTAAATGTCAGTCTGTAAACAACAGTTGTGAGCGACGCATCTCCGCCAGGGAATCAAACCAAATCGTATTTCGGTATCGGTTCCGGTACTGGTACGTACCGAAACTTATGTTTTGGTAAAAGGTTCTGTTTTGGTACTAACACTATTTCGGTATTCGATTGTGTATTGGTACCTGGATTTGTATTTCGGTATACTGGTACGTACCGGTATAAATCAGTAAAATATAAAGAAAGATCGGTCATTGGATTTCCAATGGGATTTCTTGGCGCAGACATAATAATTACACCCTGGAAAATGAACGTTTTACGCTTACTCTGTCCCCTCTCAAAGGCATTCATACAATTGTGGAAACTTTGTCTAGTTTTCTGTCCACCTTTTAAGGATATCTTCTTTATTTTGTAAACGTTTTAAGTTCTGGAAAATTGATAATGATTCATGCCATTAAACTTTTTTGTGAAAATTTGTCGAAGAAATTTGACGAAGAATCTGCACACTTCACTACACTCTTGTCCGACCGATTCTTGATTACGGATCATCTCCGCAATATTCCACCTATCAAAATAGAATACAATCTGGGCAAAAGCAATTCTCATTGTTCGCTCTTCGTGAGTAAAATTGGAATCCTGATGTCCGATTACCTAAGTCCCCTGGGCTGAATACAATAAAGTACCGACTCTGAAACTTCTCTTCCTGCTTTAAAAACTATTTGAACTTATTTAGCCCATATTTAAGATTACTTTATGTTTTTCCTTCGCGTTTTCGTGTCACACGTTAGTAGCCGGCTGCGCCTGTCGGTTGGTTGGACGGGAGCTGGGCTGATATTTTGCCTGGGGTTTGCCTGGTCTATGCAGTCTAGTCAATTGCACTCAGAACCGAAATTGTACCGGTACAATGTTTAGGTTCTTTTCGGTTTTTTCGGTTCCAAGAATATCGGTTCTCGGATACCGGTATACAAAAAATTAAAATTATGGGTTCCGGTTCAGGTTCCGATTCTGAGTTTTATTCCCTGATCTGCTTCTTAGTTTAGTTTGAGACTTTTCGTGTTTTTGCTATGCCCCCCCACATACTGCTCTAAGGGGGTTGTTGTGAAATAACTTTGAATTGAATTTTCTTTAGAATTAAGTATTTAAATAAAAAAAATTAAGCTTCAAAGCCAATGCAAAAGATAGTAGGCAACAAAAAATTGTTAAAAATTGTATTATGGTAGAAAAAACGAGAAGGCCAAGCTAACTTCGTCTGTGCCGAAGTTTTTATACCCTTGCAAATGCTGTTTTTGAACGCTTACATAAAAATCAAAAATGTTTCTAACTAAAATCCATTTTCCGACAGATAAACATCTGATTTTAAACATATCAAATTAACAATCGCCGAGCTTAAGAACGATAAAATTGAAAACAAAAAAGTTTTTCTCACTAAGACTGATTTTCCGACCGATCGGTTCTATGGCAGCCTTTAAGATATAGTCATCCGATTCAGACCAAATTTTGCGAATCTATTTGAAAACATATATAAAAAAAGTAATCAGCGAGTTTAAGGAAACTAACATTAAAACAAAAAGAATTTCTTACTAAGACCCATTTTCGACCGATCAGTTTTATGGCAACCATAAGATATAGTCACCCGATGTTGATGAACTTTTTCAAATTAGTTTGAAAGCGTTTAATATTAAAAATTACCGACCTTAAGAACGATTTACTTAATAATAAAAAAGTTTTTTTTTCACTAAGACCCATTTTCCGACCGATCGGTCCTATGGGAGCTATATGATATAATCATCCGATTTTGACCAAAGTTTGCAAATCTGTTTGAAACCATTTAATATTAATAATTGCCGAGCTTAAGGACGCTAACATTGAAAACAAAAAAGTTTTTCTCACTAAGACCCATTTTTCGACCTATAGTTCCTATTACAGTTATAAGATATAGTCATCCGATCCGGTCGGTTCCGACATGTTAGCAGCGTGCAGTAAAAAGAAGACTTTGTGCAAAATTTCAGCTCGATAGCTTTAAAACTGAGAGACTAGTTTGCGTAGAAACAGACAGACGGACGGACGGACAAAGCTCAATCGACTCAGCTCGTCGCCCTGATCAAGAATATATATAGTTTATGGGGTCGGAAATGAGTATTTCTATGCGTTGCAAACTTCTGTGCAAAATTATAATACCCTTTGGGTATAATAAGCATAGATTGAAATATATTTCTTTTGTTATATTTAGTTGCAGCAGAAAGCTACAGCTGCAAGCAAACATATATGTTGCATGCACGTACAAATTTCTTTGATTTGACTCAAGGGAGTACAGAAATTCATTACTCTCTTGGTCTCGGTCTCTTTTGTACTCATTTTGACATTTATATAAGAAGTTGTGAGAGTACCTTGGTATGCGACGAACTATACGCGCTCTCTCGTTCTCTCTCGCATAGACTCTCTCTCTCTCTGCTTATGTTAAACTCTTGCGCAACTCTTGAGTCTGCAAAACCTTTTCAAATAAAATTTGAGAGTTTGGTCTTCGGGAAGCAATTTAAGATCAATTGACTAAGTTGGGCCTGTTATTCGGTTGCAAGCAGCCCGATCAGTGATGTGTGGTCAACCACAGCCACTTAACAGTGAGCGCGATAACAGAGCACATTCGGTTGCGGGAAGCCCGGGCCCATTTTATATTTGATGTTTCGGTCAGTGACGTGAGCAGAGCGAACTGAAAAAAGGGTTGAGAGTTATTTACGAGCTATGGTTTTTATAGATTGTAATGAGTTTGTGCATTTGTATGTAACAGCGAGAAGGAAGCATTTCCGACCATATAACATCAAATAGCCTATACATTCCTATACATAAGTAAAGCAAAAGTCGGGAGGTAAAATGAATTGAAGCACAGAACCACCCGACTCATTTCATTCTTAATTATTCAACTAATTTGTTCAAAATTCCACTAGGTTCAGTAATCAGTCAACACATTGAATTCACACAGAATTCCCAACTCTAATCTGCCCTAATCTCATTTGTCTGATACGAGTTCATTCTCTCGGGTCATCTTGCCTCATCTATGTACATAAAAGATTAACTATTAATCTATAACTAATCCGCCTGGTAAGTACTTCACTTGGATTTGAATGATATGTAAATGATGTACTAAATGTACTTGAAACACTTTTGCTTATCGTGCGGTATCCGTGTCTTAAACAGTATGGAATCAGCCCTGTATTGTGTGTTAAGTAGCGGCGTATAGCCAAAGACCTGACTAAAGAAATTGATGCATTTGTGTCGCTCCTGGAAGTGTGTATCGTCCTCACTTAGCGACACCGGACAGCCGGGACAACGGAAGGTCCAACGCGAGGTGACCTTAACCGGCGGACGACGTGTGATATGTGAGACTAGGAAATTCATGGCAATATCCTCACAATTCATATACTCATCCACCTTGTCCCGTATGGCCTGGGGCAGATGATACGTATACAGATACATGTAGTATTTGTGTATGAAAGCGGCTCCCGTCAGCACCATGCTGAGTTCACAGCTATAATTGGAGTTGTAGTGCCACATGTTGTTCGAACTCAAATCCCAGGCATGATAGCGACCCGGAAATCCCACCACACGATCACGATGCTCACGCCAAACGCGAAAACCAAAGAGTATTTCATCGTGTCTCAGATGGGCATCATCATCCACCGAAAGAACGGCCTCCGTTTCGATGACATCGAAGGGCAGGAAACGATTGTTGAGCGAGTTGCGTGGAGCACGTAAAACAGCCACTGGCACACCAATATCCGGCCATCTTAGGTCATCTAAGGGTGGCTTGGGAGAGTTCCATACCACCACCACTTTATGGAGATAGGGTAAACCATATAGACGTCCCAGGGAGTCCATTAAAACTTGTTCCCGCTCATAGGTTAAGATGACAATGGTGAACTGCTCCCGCGGATAGTTGCCGCCCAAAGCCTCACTAAATTCCTTGCCGGCGCCACCTATACCCTTGCCAATGGGTCGAAATCCGGTGTGGGAACCCATAAATTTGGCCTCCGAGGGTAAGGCAGGATCAAAGGGCAGCTGGGGATACATGTAGAAGGGATCCAACCAATCATTCCAGGCCTCCTTGGACTGAAGACGCAGTATGGTATAATTGCGTCTAAAGGAGGGACTTGCATAGGGTGGTTCAATGGGTCCCAGTGACTCCTCCGCCTCGGTATCCAAACCGACGGGGGGATCCGATTTGAGGGGTATAAAGGTGCTATTAAACACACTTTGAGCCACTATGGGTGGTACAGGACGTGGTGGTATGCCCAAACGATCTCTCAAACTAGCTATGAGTGTGTCCACGGTGGCCTGTACCGAACTGAGATACTTTTCCCAAATCAAACGTCCCTGTCGTCGTAATAACAAAAGATCAGCATCCTGTACAGCTCTGAGCAAGAAATGTAACTCTGTTATCCTGGCCTTGGGTAAGAGTAAAGCAGCGCGACGCCAGTCTACGGTTTCAGCATAAGGCAAACGCAGTTCATCGGCTCCTAGGAGTACAGGAACCGCACCCGAACGCAAGGCTTCGTACAGACGGGCCAGCATCAAGGTGGAACTGACACGCTGATTCAATGGAGGCAAAATCAAGGCATAGGTAGAGTCCTTAAGCAACAATTTGCGTGAAGAATCCGAACCGCACAAAGTCCAGTCTGATTGAGAGTCCACATACTGCTGCTCCGTGGCGGGCACACATTGAAATTGCAACATAAACTGATCCTGGGTGGGACCGCGGGCCATATCATTCAAATGTTCCAAAATAAAGTCATCTAGCGGCGAGCTGGAGCTGGCTTTATCCAAAGGTCTCGGTCTCATTTCACCCTGGAAACTGAGTAAATACTTGCGTCGTGCCGGCAACATGCTGGCACACTCCTGCCAAACATCTCCGCCGGGTGGACCCAGTATGGGAGGCACGATTAAATCATAGTTGGGTCGAAATTGTTCCCTTTCAAAGCTACTTTGCACCACCAAAGCACGCATGGTGTTCTGATTCAGCAAAGCATTGGTGCGATGCGACGAGAGATCTCTTCTGGCCAAGTTCAGTAAGACATGATTGCGTCCATCGCCACCCCAAAAGGGTAATCTATACAGTTTCTCCATATCAATAGGAGAGTCTGAATTGGCCACATTATTATTTGCAGCAGCAATTGGGGTTACCCTTTGCTGTTCCTTTTCCTGCGCTGCATAGCGATTGTTATGCAACAAATCCTGCTCCAGTAGCGCCTCTCCCACCAGTACCAAGTAAATGCAGGCCTGCTTGGGATCCTTGACTATGTGCGCATTATAGCCCAAAGTCTGTTTCAATGTCGTCTTCAGAAATCCATCAATGTCATAGCCTTTACGCTGCACATTATACTCATCCGGATCATACAGATACACGGGGAATCCCGATGTCAAACTACAACGTGAGTGATCGAAACAATTGTACATTTCACAGCCATTAGCTATGTCCTGGGATACTGGATTCATGCGACGTGGCCAAACACTGGGCATTAGGCTACGTGGCAAAGCCAAATCTGGTGTATTCCTTTGCACCGCCTCGCGTTGTGCCACCTGAGCCTGCTCTATGGAAATCTTCAAGCGTTCCAGCTCAGTTTGCTCCCTCAGTAGCTCCTGCTTCAGATCCTCGATCTTTTGATTATACAAACTAATGTCCGATTGCAGCTTTTGGCGACGGCTCTCCAGTTCGCGCAGCTCCACGGAGACAGTGCTCTACTTAAATTACAAAAGTTACCAAACAGTTCCTGGCCATATAACACACACACAGCCCCAAAAACTCACCTTAATCCTCAACATTTCCTCTATGCGCATTTTCAAATCACCTGCTCTTAGTACACTAAAATCCTCATAGGCATCTAGCAGAGGTCGACTTCGATGCACATCCTTGGCCGGAGTATCTTGTTCCGCCTGCAGGTTAATAGTTGGTTAAGATTTGATCAGCATTTGCATCTACATGCACTTACATTAAGTAATCTGCGATGAGCCATTAGAGACATCAAGATCAACAGCACCAGTATCAACATGGTCACCTTGTATCGCCGTAATAATCTTGGCCAGGAGGAGCTGCTTATTTTGGCTATTGCCAGTTCTTTGTCCTTGTCCTTCTCCAGTGTGTGATAAGCGCCACCACTGGAGTCCAGTTCAAAGGCCAGGGACATGTTGAATGTAAACAAAGAATTTTTACAGTTTGTAAATGTTTTATTAAGACATGCTGAAGCTACTGTTGTACTGTTCTATCGATAAGTATCGAGTAATCAAACTAGTCGCTGCAGCCCTGGTTCAATGCCCTGCTTTAAGGGAATTATTTGCCGTTCACATTGCGCTGTGACACTGAAATGTGACACAGTGTACACCCAGCAGCGTTTTGTAAGCCAGCATTTGACATGGTTTAGCTATTTTAAATTATTATATAGTAGGAAAAATTGCTAGATTGGCAACGCTGACACTTCTTCGTGATAAAATGTGATCATATAATCACCGACAGGCGAACATTTTTAAGCTAAAGTAACTTTGATGTGCTCCTTGTTACAAACAGAAAACTAATTTGATTTTTATTGTGACAAATGCTTATAATTTTAGTCGATTATTATATTGAAATTTAAAAATAGATTTTAAGCGATTATAATTTATGTTTTTCGTAAATTTTTTTATTTGGTCGCCCTCTTTGTATCAAGTGAAAAACGCCAATGCTGTTTTTCGTAAATTGTTAAAAAAAAATCGATGTCCTAAACATCGATTATTTGCCACCTCTAGTTTAGCAATATTTCCGTGCCACTTATAAGCACGCGTGTCGGCTGTTTAAAATTCGATTGATGCCATCTCTAGTTTTAGTCAAACAAAATTGCATAGAGAGAACACAAGCAGAGCACAATTTACAAAGTCGTTGCAAAACGAAGAAAAACGTTATTATATAAATAAATTAATAAAATTACTATAAATATTATAAAGTTGCTCTGCTGTCACATCAGTTACAGTTTTAGCTTACAATTTTTGCGTCACAGCTGACTACGTCGCATCTTTGGCAGCGCCAGAGAGTCGCAACTGTTTCTCTATGATTATTTACTCTGTGTATTTGTTTGAAGCGAGAGAACGTACTCTATGTGTGCGCACCTGCATTTGTTTTAAATTAGTTTTAATTTTGCAATGTTAAATATATGTGTACAAGTTAATACATAATTTCTTTAATCTTTACGGGTGCAACGGATTATGCCAAACACAAAGAAACTTTAATAATATGAATCAGCGTATGTGATTTGAAGGTAACGTGTACATTTTTATGTGCGTGTGTGTGTATGTGTGTAAAATGCAGTGCCGTTTGTTCTACAATACAAACGTATTCATCCTCTATCAATTCATCCTTAGTTCCCCCCACATTCCCCTACTTATGTATTGAAGTGTTTTGTTTTTGTTTTCTTGCGCTGTGTGACTCAAACCCTGCGTATGCACAAAAGTGTGAATGTGTACGTTTGTGTGTGTGTAGGGTTCATTCAACTTTGTCGTTGTGATTACTATTGTTATTGTTGTTGTTCTTGCTTTGCTCTCCAATTTAAAGATACGCCGGCCTGTAAGAGACAACTTGTGAAAGACCTTGAGAATTGTTGTTGCTACCAAAGATTTTTTTTTTGGATCGATCCCAATTTGGTGCTGTGGTGCAATTGCAATGATCAGTGGGTCAAGGAACAATGTGAACATGAACTGCCTTTCGCCACATAATCTGGAATATACATACAAGGACATATTGCAAGTATTTCTGGAGTCCTTTATAGAGGATTTTGACTGCCGCGATGTGGAGGAAACATTGCGCACCATCTTATCAAAGAGAGAAGTGGATGACATCATCAAATCCAGGCAAGAGGTGCAACCATATCGTTTATTTTGGACACTAAGGGAACAATCGGAGCAAAAAGTACGTCAGTTTGTGGATGAAGTTTTGAATGATCTGCACGAACTGAACTATGGCTTTTTGCGAAGTGCCATCAAGGAGGAGTACCGTCTGCCAGGTTCAAATACCAGGCAATACATAGAGGAGCGGGACAGCTTGTACAATAACAATCAAACGTTTGCCAAATACAATGTACCCAGACTTGAACCGGTAAGTTCTTGTTAGAATCAGAGCTTGCAAAATACAGGGAAAAAATGAAACGGAATCGCGCAATCTCTCTCTCTCTCAATAGAAAACTTCATTTCGTTTCTCTCATGGAGATACAGCTAAGCATCAGTGTTGCCAATTTAGCTATTAACCCGCAAAATCTAGCTAATTGCAGAACCTGCAATTCTAGCTATTTTGAATAAATTTTGAATTCTAGCTATCACACTTAAAAAGTGTATTATAATTTTGCATCAGTAATCATCTCCGACCACCTAAAGTATATATATTCTTAATCAGCATGTCGAGCTGAGTCGATTGAGCTTTGTCCCTCTGTCTGTGCGTCCCTTAGTTTAGAAGCTATCGAGCTGAAATGAGGCACAGGCTTTATTTGGCTGCACGGATCGGATAATTGTAGCCGTTTTAAAATATTTTAATAAAATTTCACAATTATTATAAAATCAGCTAAAAAATATCTTAGAATTATAGAAAAATCTTGAAATTGTCAAATACATTTGAAAAAAAAAAACTAAAATTGCAGGTTTGAACTTACAAAACAGCTAGCTCTGGTGAGAAAATAGCTGAATTGGCAACACTGCTAGCAAAAAGCACAAAGAGAGCGAAAAAGAGAGCGGTTAACTGTTTTTTTTTCTGAACGCCTGTTAAATGGCAACTCTTTTTGCTAGCTCCTGGTTGGAAATCCACATTTTCCCACATTAAAACTCATCTATACTCTTCCCACCAGCACCTGCGTTTAACCCAGGCTCTGCTAGAACTGAGACCTGCCAAGAATGTATTGGTAGACGGTGTACTGGGTGCGGGCAAACAATGGCTGGTCTTAGATGTCTGCTCCTCCTACGCCGTACAACGCCGAATGGGTTTCAAAATCTTCTGGCTAAACGTCAAACACTGTCACACACCGGAGGCGGATTTAGAAATGCTGCAAACATTACTCCATCTAATCGATCCCCATTGGGTTGGTCATGATAAGTGTGATCATAGTTGGGGCATTGGCCTGGGCATCACGCAACGCATTCATCGGGCCAAAACCGAGCTACGACGTCTGCTTAAAAGTAAACCTCTTGAAAACTGCCTTTTGGTCTTGCGAAATGTTCAAAATGTCAAGACCTGGAAAGCCTTTAATTTGGGCTGCAAGATCTTACTGACCACGCGGAATAAACGTGTAACCAATTACCTGTCTTCGGCCACCACCAAGCATGTGCCACTCAAGGATGCCCTCACTGCCGCCGAGGTTGACTCACTGTTTAGAAAATATTTGGATCAGGCACCGCTTCAGCCCCTGCCCTTGACCACCACAAATCCGCGTAAATTAAGCATCATAGCGGAGAGTATACGCGACGGACTGGCCAGCTGGGACAACTGGCGGCATGTCAATTGTGATAAACTGACCACCATTATCAAGAGCTCTCTAAGCGTCGTAGAGCCCAAATATAGAAAAATGTATGAAAAGCTTTTCATATTCCCGGAATCTGCCCATATTCCCGTATCCCTGCTAGCTCTAGTGTGGTCCTGCAAATACGAGGATGCCATGCTGGTGGTTAACAATTTGCATAAATATTCGCTGGTCGAAAAGCAAATGCATTCCCAGCCACCCTCCATAACCATACCCAGCATTTACTCCGAGTTGCAGTTAAGCGTTGATAGCCAGGAAATTGTGGCTCTGCATCAGAAAATTGTGAATTCCTACAGGTGAGTGAGTAAGCCTTAACGTTAGTTCCATAATGATGTCCTTTTCTTTTACAGCCTTCATGACATTTTCGATGATTCCAATGACCTTAAGTTTCCCCATTTGGATAGCTATTTCTATGCTCACATAGGACACCATTTGATGGCCATAGAAAATGTGGCTGAAAGTGTGATTTTGCTACGCAAAATCTTTTTGGATTTCCGGTTTCTGGAGCAAAAAATACGTCACGATACCACGCCTTGGAATGCCAGTGGATCAATTTTACACACACTGCAGCAAATCAAGTTGTACAGCTCAAGGATTATTGACAATGATCCGCTGTACGAACGTCTGGTGCAAGCTCTATTGGATTTTTTGCCCAAAATTGAGGAGAATCTGATAAGATCGGAGTTTACGTGCCTGTTGCAGGTAGCCTTAATGGCTGAGGAGCGTGCAATTTATGAAGAGGCACGACGTCAAGTGCAACGATTTCCCGATCATTTGTGGTTTACGGAACAGTAAGTATGAGGGAGAAGGAGATGAATTGAAGCTGCCTGACTTTGAAGGGAAGAAGAACAGCTGAGTCATGAAATGTTTTAACTGCAGCCAAGAAAGACGGTCTAAAACTACCCAAATCGAATGGCAATTGTTTATTGTAACTTTTTCCAATTTCTTCAAATTTTTTGCCGGCTCTAGGTCTCGTTATGTTGGTACATAACTTTAAAACAGGGACACATCACACCACAAAGGAGGTTAGTTGACCGAACAGCTGTTTCAATGGTATCTCTACCATATCATCAGCGGTCTTCACCTGGTACCACAATCAGAAAACAACTCCCTCCTCATGACTGAGATGCCATAATCGCTTGGGAACTCCAATGCGATTCAACAGCAAAAACAGACACAACGAGCCAGAGCCGCGCTGTCTGTTGCTATGCAGCTTTCTTAAACAATTGTTAACGTTTCCTAAGCGATTATTTGGCCGACCGGCCGATGTCTCGTTTAGTTCTAGTCCTTGGTGCTGAGTACCCCGTAGATATGCACTGATTTTGTCGTGCTTAGTGCATCTAGTGCTTCTCAACATTTCAGTCCATCGGCTCGGCGGGCATGTCCTCTTATGCTTCATGTAGCCAGATGCCATTAGAATGCTCATACTTCTTTCTTCAAGTGATACTACATCCAAATCACCCAAAAGTACGATGCATTGTCTTGCTTGCAGTTAAATTGAGGCGACTTTGGCCCAAGATTAAGCTCCTGGAGTACACCCAGTGTTTGGAAGTACCTAGGTACAAATACTAGATACATATTTTGTGTACAATTTACCTTAACTCGGTATTTTCAAATTCGAGTACCTTTTACCTTAGGTTAGGTTAGGTTGCGATGGCTGAGAGCGACAAGTCGCTCTCCCACTTAGGCCGCAAGGGCCCGTTACGATGCCAGACATTCCCTGTTAACCCTTTATTCCATAGGGGAGTTAATACTGAACCATTGTGTGGACAGAATAAAATTAAGTAGAGCTGGGATCTCTAGCTCGGATGTCTCCGAGAGATTGGTTAAAAGGGGTTGACCCAGAATTCTAAGTCTCCTCCTGCTTAGAGCAGGACAGTGGCACAGGAGGTGCTTTACCGTTTCCTCCTCTTCCTCATATCTGCAACTACTACAGAAATCGTGGTATGCTACGCCTAGGCGTGCTGCGTGTCCGCCAATAAGACAGTGACCCGTCAGGGTCAGGACGCAAAAGTGTGTTAGTGCGTTTTAGGTTGAGTTCTGGCCACGTGAGTCTTGCTACCGAGCACGAGGAAAGGTTTTTCCACCTATCCGTAGTAAGACGCAGTGTTTCGGCTTTTATGTGAAGCTTGTAGGTAGCCATAGGCATCCCCATCGTGCTCTTCTCTGGATGGAGCTCGATGGTTGTGCCTAGTCTGGCCAGTTTGTCCGCAGACTCATTTCCAGCTCTTTTGTCAACCGTCGAGTATCCGCGACAAAAGCCAGCTTGGAATTCGTTTAGTTTGTTGTGCTTTTCTACCCACATTGTTAGCCTGGTCGTAAGTATACTCATTAGAAGCTTTGCTGCACAATTCATAAAAGATATACCAGTTATGGAAGTTTGGATAAAACTGAGAATGGTTATGAAAATTCTATTATTGAATTGGAAGTCTCAGCATATCTTGCCGATTATAGCAAATCTTTTGAATCTATTCTTAAGTACACAAATAATTGCAATGTTTTTATACCCGTTACTCGTAGAGTAAAAGGGTATACTAAAGTCGTGCAAATGTATGTAACAGCCAGAAGGAATCATCTCCGACCCTATAAAGTATATATATTCTTGATCAGCTTCAACAGCCGAGTCGATATAACCATGTCCGTCTGTCTGTACGAACACCTAGATCTCAGAGACTAGAAGAGCTAGAGCAACCAAATTTAAAATGTAGACTCCTATTGTCTGCACGCAGATCAAGTTTATTTCAAACCCACAATAGAAAATGTTGAATAACTTCCACAATTTGGAAGATTTCGAGATCATAATCTACAATAGCATGTTTATCCCCAATGTCTATAATCTGTGAAAATTTTAGAAAAATTGTATAATATATAGGAAAAGTCGGGTTTTAGTACTAAATCACCTGTTAAGAGGAATGCATGCCACAAAAAAATCCCTGGCAGGCTGTTGCCATAGCAACAAGTGCGTAAATATGTAGTGCAGAGGGCTCGCTATTTTCGCGCGCAACGATTTATTGAGGGAGAGGGGGGAGGGTGCTTGTGAGAGACAATTTTAATGGCCGCCCTTGATTTGTGCTGATTTCCGAGCGAGAATGCAGTGCGCGCACTACTTAACACTCTTTATACTGTGGGACCAAAAAACCACACAGAAAAACGAAAATGCAAGGCGTGTGTAAGAGAGAGAGAGGATGGGCGCCCATGATTTGTCCTGATTTGCGCGCAAAAAGAGTTAGAACATAAAAAACCCGCGAAAAAAACCCAGTCTGGTTGGTATAGCAACAAGTGTCGTTGTAAGAGCATTTTGTAACTGCTGCTGTCTATGCGAATTGATTGATGAGAGGGTGGCGGACTTTTGGGTGTGAGAGAGAAAGACTTTTTGGACGTCGATGAGAATACTTAAAGTTGATGGTAAATGGGCTCGAGGGAAAAAAGGCTCGAAAAACCCTGTCTCCATAGCAACAAGTGTGAGGCATTCTGTAACACTGCTGGTGTCTATTCTGAGAGGCATATTGATTGATTGATTGACAGGGGGGTGGAAGTTTGTGTGTAAAAGACTTTACGAGCTGATGATATTCGCTGATGTAAGAGCGAGAAATCAGTGCGCGCACTGCTCAACGTTTTTTAACACTGCTGCTGCTGTCGATGCCGAGAGCATATCATTTGCGCGCTCATCCGATTGATGGATGAGAGGGGGGTGGGCATTTTTTCGCGGTGTCGCTTAACTAAACAGGCATGCTTATTTTGATCTGTTAATTTTCTGTTCTGTCTGTTATTTACCTGTTATTTTTTATAACCGTTACTCGTTTTACTTTAACCCACTGAGTAACGGGTATACCAAATTCCGAGCACTGCCGACTTTAACTTACGCTCTCGTTTACAAGTATAATACCATTTTGCCTAGCCCTGCCCCTATGGAAACAAATTTTAGCAGTAGTATAATTATAATAGTTGACGAAGTATTCGAAAATCTTGTTATATTACAAAAGTAAGATGGTGTATAAGAAACATTTTAATAATATAACATCATATGAAATTAAAATGTTCCATTTTAAATCCTTATATTTGGATTTAAGCCCGTACAGTTCATATTTTTCACTCATATAAATGGATGAACCGTGCTATTACGTTTAAATGTACCTTTTTTGTACCTTTACCTATGCCTAGGTACTGGAAATTCCGGTACATACCTTTTAACTTACCTAGGTATATTTTTTTTGACATTTACCCTGTACCTTACCTAGGTAAGAAAAACTGGGTACCACCTTTCCAATCACTGCTCCTATTCAAGACCTTGTCTAAACTAGTTTGCTCTTTTTTCTTTTCCAGCGGCCGATTTCATCAGCATCGTCAAATCATAAATCTGGGCACAAATGAGGTGCGCCACTCGTTATACCTGGACCATGACTTTTGTCTGATGGCCCTCAACAATCAGGAATTGATCCTTACCGATGTCTCTTTGGAAGCAGCCACCACCTATTTGCTAAAGGATGAGATTGATCCCAGTGAAATAACCAAAATGCGCATATTCAATCATCAGAAATTTCTCTTGACCCTACACAAAAATGGAAGCCTCAAGCTCTGGTCCCTGTGCAGGGGCAATGAGGCAGACAATGAACGACGCAGACGTACCAGTCGCCAGACAAGTCACCATTTGCGTACTCATCTGGCCAAGCAGACGGAAACTCGCAGCTACAGGCAGTTGGTCAATGGTGTCGTTAAACGTCCCGTGGCCAGCAATGCGGAACAGAATATCTCTGCATTTTATTTGGAAGAGGAGACGGGTATAGGACATACCTCCATACAGCTGCATGTGGCCTTTACCAATGGAGATATATGCATTTGCAATTGGGATGCAGATGAGCAGGAATTCAAATCGTTGCACACGCCGCCCATTAAAACGGAACAGCTGAGGGTGTGTTGCTTTGTCAAGGTGCTCATACGCTATTATGTGCTCTGCACTAGCCAGGGTGTGCTTACTGTTTGGGATTTGCGCAACAGTTCAAGGGAGCAAACCGAATTTCGTGGCTATGAACCCGCTACAAATGATACGGCACTGGCCATGGATGCTTATCTGGAGGAGGAGCAACAACCTGTCACTTTGCTTATCACCTTCAAGCATAGCGTTTGGCGTTTAAGCTTTCAACAACCCACCAGCATACCAGCTGAACTCCTTTACCAACCAGACACGGGTTTTATAACCTGCTCTAAGCTGTCCATGCTGGACCATCGCTATCTAATACTGGGCACCACCGAGGGACTCATTGTTTATGATCTTCTACTCTCTGATCCTGTGCTGCGTAGCAATGTCAGCGAACATATTGCCTGTGTGGACATTTACAAGCTGTGGGATCCAGTTTATAAATACATTGTACTATGCGGCGCTCAGGGTAAGAATCTATTGCATGTGCACACCTTGCGTTGCAGTCAGGACAATCAAATCACTTGGGTGCATCATGTGAATGATGGACAGGCTAAGGAAATTGGTGCCGGCTCATGCCTGGAACCAAATGTTTATCTCCGTTCGCTCTTGGACATGAGCAGGGACAAAACTCAACTGTTTGCCGTCGATTCCCGTGAGCGTATACATCAGATACAAACGGCAGCTACCGCCCGAAGGTCCAGCATGGCCGCCTCCTGGTTAACATTGATACCGGCAAATGTCGCCCAACATGAACGTATTACCGCCATTTGTGCTTACCGGAATGATCAGATTTTTGTGGGCTATTCGAATGGCATTATATTTGATGTGTACAATGACCAAGCATTAAGCCAGGAATTCATAACAGAGCCCATTGACTTTCTGAAACTTGTAGAGGGACGCATATTGGTGGCCTCAGCACGAAGTGCACACAAAACGTTAATCTTTGAGGTGGATAAATCGGACAAACAGTTGGCACTGCCTTTGCTATTGGACACCATGTGTGCCCATCTCTTTGAGAACAAATTTTTATTGTTATTCTCGGAACATGGCGTTTGTGTGAGTACGAAGAAAGAGAAGAGTATTTAGTTAATGTTAATTAAATGTCGTTTTTAGCATATTGATTTAATCAAACCGCATGTCATACTTGGAGAGGAAATGGATGAACCGCTGGTGGGGTTTGATCTAAAGAACAAGCATCTTTTTCTGGCCTTGAAAGATCACAGTATAAGGGTAAATATTTGAAATGTAAATCAGCAGCGGTGGGCATGAAATATAAGAGTTTGGGAGCAGTCCAACAACAACAATTCGATCGCGCACACTGCACCTGCTGCCGTGCTTCGATTCGCTTGGTCTTTGTTGTTTAAAACAAGCTCTCCCCAGCTATGTTAATGAGAAAACCGCTCATTCATTCGCTAAATCTCAAATATTTTCTTAACTTTATTCTCTGTTGCATTTCTTGTAGATTTTTGAACTAACCCTCATCGGCGGCACCCAGCTGTGCTATAAAAAACGACGTAGCGATAAGTTGCAACAAGTGGCCCCAATTAGCTATCTGGCCGTAACAGAAGACGGTGCCTTGTTTGCTTTGGGCTTGGAAAATGGCAATATTGAGGTAAGAACAACATTTATTACAGCTCCTAACAGGGACGCAAAGTAGTTCAGTGGGTTAAAGACGTCGTCTAAACCCAACAAACAACATTTGGATCAAATCGAGTCCGCAAATTTTACTGAGCAATGATCTAAACGTGGGCCCTAATCGATGCTTTTATATAGGGTTGGTAATTAAGATGTCATTTGACGATTTTTGAAATCTCCATTCTGTTTGCGTTTAAAATCTGGAGATCGGATCTTCAAAAACACAAAAAAAATATAAACTTACTTAGGGCCGATTTCCCTTCTTCTAGATTGCTGCTCTGTTATTTGTAAAGGGTGGATTTTTATGTCATTTTGTTTTTCAGTGTACATTTTTTGACTACTCACGCGTGATTCGTAACATGTGGCAACGCCAAAGGTACCCAGCTATGATTACCGACTTTTTTTTTTGCCCTAAATGGAATAATTAGACATAATTGGGAACCTATAGAATCCTTAGAAGTCTTTCCCGAAACTGGAAGAGACAATATTTTTTCATAAAACTCCGACATAAGTTCCGTCTCGTTGAACCAAGGTCCAAAACTAAAAAAAAAACAGCGTGGGTCATGCTAAAATTTGCTCATGCATATATATGTATCCAGAGAACTGCACGCGAGCGTTACACGAGCGAGTATGCTTCAATCAGCCCTTGCTACATATGCGCTACGAGTAAACTTAAAGCTCAAAGCTCGTTGTCCATTTTCAATACAAAAAAAATGCCAAAAGTGATCGTGTATTGGCGTAATCATTGTTATGGGCGAGCTCCGTGATACTGCATAGTAGAAATACACTAAGTTGACTCGAAGCTGTCGGGCTGACGAGAGTCACCGCGAGTACTGCTAGCATGCAGAGATGGGCATGCACACGATATGCGCTGCAGCACTTTTCACAATCGAGTACAAGCACAATTCTGCGGTGCGCTGCAGCGACAAAAACGAAGTGTTTTCAGTACGAGTGGATACGCTGGTAACGTCTAACGTTCACTCACTTGTGTTCTATGAATTATTATACGTTAGGATTTTAAACGCTAAGCAAGGAGTATTAACAAAATCTTGACAGAATACAATAATGATTTACATGTATAAATTTTTTTTATTTGTAAGGAGGTGAAATGCAAGTTACGTACGATGTAGTGACTGACTCCCAAGATATCTGTCCTGTCCATTGACATGCAAACTAGAAAGCACCGACGCAGCTTTGTCAAAACTCAACTAACCCAAGTGCTAATTTCAGACTACAGCTGAGATGTAAAATGGACTTAGCCAAGGATTTGCTTTTGAGTGACAATGCTCTTAGTCGTCTATTTTGTATTGATGAGTTATTAGAATACGCATATCAATTTCTGCCGTTCATACGACTTAGTTGATTCGGCCCAGGAGATCGGCGTAATATCGACTTTTAAGTTACCTTCGACGACCTTTCAACTTCTTATAAGTGAGCTGATGGACAAGAAAACCTACCTGCTAGAGTTTTGGAAAAAGTAACATTGAAGCCATAAAAATTGTAGTGATCTTCATTGTTGGCCGATTGCGGAGTCGACCGACTTGAATACCATCTTGTATGATTTGGTGTCATTGTTGCAAAATATGGTCCATCAACTGCTGTTCGCGAAAAGCACTGTAGACGCCAGATGATGCAACAGCTGACATCTGAAAAATCTTGTGTCATTTTTTTTAATTCCGGGTATGTGTAGCTGCAGGGTGCATTGCTTTTGCACATTTTACAATTTCAATGGGAGCTTTTGCAACGGAATTGCAAATTGCTATGTATGATTACTCTGCATTTTGTTAAAATCTTTAAAGTCGCATTTAACCTCCCAACAAATTTCCAAGCGATGTGTCTGATGACGAAGGTATGGATATTTTATTAACGAACCCGACAGCGAAAGGTGTCTTAAAGTGTCCCAGGCGGTAGCTACGATATCATGCTACAGGAAATGTATTTCACGCCAAAAAATGTTCAGCTACTTGGCCAATTTTTTAAAAAAGTCGAATGTCATCATTATCATCATTAATATTCATATCTATGTTATTATCAACAGCAATGAAACGCAGAAAATATTCCGCTTGCAATTGCAAAAGAATTAATTTCCTCTGCGCCCCTTTATATGTGTCATATAGCATGTGACAAAGTAAATAATGCCGTCTTAAAAAATATTTAGCATTGCGAGATAAAATGCCATTACATATTAAGCAATGTGGCCTGCCATCTTCATTTTCTATAAAGAAAAATTCATCCTCCCATTCGGGCATAAACATTTTGGAGCTTGCTTCTCAACTGTTCGCCGTCGACTAAAAGTACAATGTAAAGTCTAATACATGCTTCGGCCGACCACCGACGACGACCGAACATTCGTGTTCTATAAATAGCTTTCAATGCTTACAGCGTACGTGTGATTTTGTGCAGTCGGCCGCGGCAGAGGCTCAATGCACATGAGGCGAGCGCGCATGCCTGCATAGTAGACATACGTAACGTCGACTCGAAGCTGCGGCCACAAGTCATCGTGAGTACTCTAGATCTATTGCGGGCTCTTACGATCACAGCGCGTACACGAGCAACCCAAGCATGCAAAAACAACAACCTGTGAGAGCAAAAGAGATAGAATGATTTTGGCATGTATTCGTTTTAGAGTTCTTGCAAACACAACAACAAGGAGAGTAACCCAGTCGGATTTTTTTGCATGCCAGAAGTACATATTTCATGCCTACTTCTCACTTCAGAAGGCATGAGAAACCTGAATGTTAGCGGTGATAGTTAGCGATTTGGCTTTTAAATGTGTAGTTGTTTGTAGTTTTCAAACAAGCGACCTGTTTTAAGTAAAAATTTATTATTAGAATTTTGGTAAATTAATGATAAAAATAATACACAAATGCTATTAAATCCCTAGATGTAATTAAGTTCGATACTTACCAAGAATATATTGCGCATTTGTAGTTATAAAATTATTATTAATATTCACGGTTAACATATCTTTTTTCGCAAATGCCGAAATCGAACTGACTTTATAATTTTTTTTCGTATTCTCTGTGTCTAACTTCGTTTTTCTACTTCGTGTTCGATTTCCACGAGAGAGAGTTTCAACCGTTTCACGACTCTTGGCCTTACCGAATACCTGAGAAAACAACGTGTGAGTTTGTCATGGTGAAAAATGGACTTATTTCATGCCAAAAAAAAATAATGTAGTGACTATTTTCGTGAAATTTCATGCCACCAAAAGTACTTATTTTGGTAAACGCATGCTGCAAATTCCGACTGGGAAGCCGCGTGTATTATAGTCTGTAACTCGATGGATACCCGCCCGCTTGTTCAATTCTTACACGTGTGTAAAAAAAGCTTACACGTTCTGACATAATGTGCTTACGATCATTTCTTGTGTTTCACACCAAAGTGGCGTGCACAAACAAACCGAGTAAATGCGCGAGTGTACACGAAAATTAAGTACTCGTTGCAGGTCTCTGATATGTATGTAAATCTGCCCAGCCAGCCAAGTTCGGAGCGCTCCAAATTATGTGTTGGTGTGTTATGACGGTGAATGCTCATTAAAAAGTGGCAGAAAACGCACATATTGCTTGCTGGGTGTGTGACGGTTGCGTTTATTCCACTCTCCTGCTTCCTCCCTTACTCTTTAGCCCCTCTTCCACTCTTCACCGACCCTCTCTCTTTGCTCAACACGGTCTACCTAATTTGTGTGAGTGTGCGTGTTTTTGATGTGAAACATCTTTAATTACGGTACGGAAGATTTTAGTAGGAGTCAAATATGATTTCAGCATCACATGAGACGTGACGTCATGCATATTTTGTGTTGATGTTTTGTGGAGTGTCCCGGCAAACATATAAACACAAGAGGTTGGGCAGAGTGGGTGGCAAGAGTGTGGGAATACTGTGGAAAGAGGGGGGAAATAGGAGTGAAAGAGGGGAAATAGCAGGGAAAGAGGGGGAAGCAAGAGTGTGGGAATAGTGTGGTAACCGTCAGGGAAGATTGTGGGAGCAGTGTGGAAATCGTGGAGGAAGAGTGTGCAATAGTGTAGGAACAGTGTGGATACATTGTGGGAACAGTAGGGGAAAAGTAGGTATATCAGTGGTGGCAGAAGGGGAGAGACGGTTTGAAATTAGTTTTAATTTTTATGACAAGAGTAAGAACATAATGAAAGAACAAAGCAGCAAGTGACAACGCAAGTTGGTGTTTCTATTCCCTGTTAGTTTTCTTCTTTTGAAAGATTGCCATTGGTGATTTAGAATAAAACGCTCATTGCGGGAGCTTGTGATTTGTGCATATTAAGCCCGTAAATGTTAGCATCATAAAGTGTCACGATTAAACGCACTCATTGCGTGTTAACGACACTCACGACATTTTGTTGTTGTACACACACACACATCCTACATGTCTGTGTGTGACATCTTGCGTTTGCTCTCGCTCTCAGTCTCCCGCTCCACATCTCTCGCGGTCACTTTCTCTTGTTTTGACTTTGTACAGAAAACACATAACACACATACACACACAGCCATAAACCACCCACCCGACAATCGTTAGCGAGAACGGATCCGTTCTTCGATGCTTTCTCTAACGAAACTAGTCGAGAATGTGTTTCGTTTTCGGTCCGACAAAGTATTACCTGTCGCTCAGCCCACCCGACAATTTTTAGCCGAGAACGGATCCGTTCTTCGATGTTTTCTCGAAGTTTTCTCTAATCGTTAAAATATCGAGAAACTGATGTTTTTGCGTTTTCGGTCCGAAACAGTAGTTACCTGTCGCTCAGTTTGTGGCAGCAAAACGTAAGTTCTACTGATACATGTTTTCGAGTCCGTTCTCGACAGCGAAAACGGGTCTGAATGACCTGAATCGTTTCCAATACGTATTTCGCTCATACGAGATGAAGTGTCCATCAGTAGATCGGATTCGAAAACGTGTTGATAAACGTTTACTGTTATGCGATAATTGATAAGCTAATGTTTTAATATCATAGCTATTTGTACTTTTTATTAGTTTTGATTTCTTTATTTATATGAATTCAGTTTTATTAAATTGTATCCAACATTACGGAGTGAACAGCTAGTCTTCGCTCTAAGTGGCAATGGCGTGGCCATGGGCGAAGAGTGTTCCAACTTAGTGGGTGGGGGTTTAGCTCAAGGGGGAGAAGTGTATGGACCCCCTTTATTGAAAACCGACTACGCCAATGAGCTGTGCATGGCCTAGGCTAGCGGAAAGTGTTCAATTCTTTGTTTTAGAATGTTAAAATGCAGTAATATTTCTTATGTATGAATCCCATAAACTACCTTTATAGTGGTAGGACTACCAGGAGGGCATTCTGCTTGATATGTGGATGGCGAACTTTGATTTACCATTGCAGACATAGCAATTCAAACAGCTGTTCTTTGTTGACGTTAATGTGGACGTGAACAACATTCGTCAGTGGAACAAGGAAAATTCTCTTTTCGAGAATGTGATTGAATGTTCGCCTGTAGTGGAACACAAGGGTATTATACTGGGACTCTGCTCTGCTGGAAAGCTACATTTGTGACGTCATTCAAAAGTGGCTTCATTCAAGCTATAGCCTTTTTAAGTGTGACCATTTATTTCTCAGATTGTTATCGACTCGAATACTCGTATTATCGAAAAACTACAGCTTGATAAAACTATAACGGTACCATAACCCCGCTTTGCATCCCCCCCACTCACCAAGTGCATAAACAAACAAAACTAATTTTATATCTTTCACACAGCTCTATACCTATGGAGAAGGACGTGAAGGCATACGACTCATCTATAGCATTTCCAAGGCGCACAAACAACGCATCCGACAACTTCGTTTCTCGCCCTGCAATCGGGTGCTCATCAGCTGTGCAGAGCAACTCTGTTTCTGGAACGTGACCCACATGCTGAACAATCAACTCAAGCTGGAATCTTCACAAGGATTTAGTCAACGGCACAGATCGCAAAGTCAAATGGATGATGCAGTCGATGCCGCTCCATTTGGTTGTGTCACAGATGTGGATAAAGATGAGCCTACTACTTCTTCTATGGCTGTGCCTTTGCCCACCATTTCGGAACGACGCCAAGTAACTACACTGTGGCGGGACAAACGAGGCAGTGCCAACATGCCGGAGCTGTTGGCATGTATCAAATTTGTGGGCAACGAGGCTCGTCAGTTTTTCCCCGATGCCAATTTCCTGCAGTTTCATGTGATTGACGACGAGGGTGTTTACTATCATCTGCAGTTGTTGGAGTTTAATAGTTCACTGCCCCTGAATAGTAGCCTACACCGTTTGAGTTTACATTATGATGACATGATTCATATTCATAGTTTGACAGATAATCCTCTAGATGTGGAGGAGCCAAAAGACGACGAGGGCATAGATGTGGTGGGCATTGTCAAAGTGCAGTCCATTCCTGACCCTGATCCTGACCCTGTAAGCATCAGCAATAGCGTAACGCCAACTGCCATCTGACGCCAGAAGTGCGTCAAGTCTTGGCGCACCAAATATATAGACGAGAATGTTCAAGCATTTATAGGTTTACTTCTTTATTATTTACTTATGTTTGTTTTAAACTGGTTCGAAGTGCTAGCTCCGCCCTCAACGTAGTTCTCCTGTCCATTCCAGTAGTAATTCGTAAACTGTAACAGACTTTGTACACAAAAATGTCTAGCCAACTACTGGAAATTCTTTTAAACACATTTTCAACTCAATTGTTAGTAAGTTCAGCCATTAAAATACTTGAATAGTCAGCTCGAATGTCAAGTAAAAGTTTATAAAAATTTTAATTAAGCCTCTAAACGTACATGTAAATAAGTATTTTGTTCTATTCTGTATTATTTTTTAATAAAAAGTCAAATTTCCGTTGGAAATCCATGATAAAAATCAAATTTAAAAATTTTAATATTTTTCAAATTGTGCGCCAAAGTTCTGGTGGTGTGTAAATTAAAAGAATACCTATCGATGATATTTAGTATTTTAATTATCGAAAACCTATCAAAGTATTTTGCCGTTACTCATCAGCTGGTCACACTAATTACTACGCTAGTGTTTAACAAGAACGGGTGTCGTGTCGTGAGTGAAATCTCCGCGATAAGCTAAAAATTGAATAAAAGAAAATTTAATATAATATCAATATAAATGTAAAGCTGCTACCATACGTGCATATGTCACATATATATGCACTTAAAAAGCTGATACGCATTGTAAACACAAAACGAGTGTAAGCAAAGAATATTAATAATGCGCAATCAGCTTGCGTTTCTCATTTGTTTGTAGTGAGCTCACTCTAACAAGGGCGATAAATAAAATGTTGAATATATGTGTTGTGTGTGTATGCGCTTTTATACAGAAAATGTGAAAGTGAAATAATTAGAAACATGAATGCAAATCTATAAACATAAATTTCAAATGTAATTTTCAATTAAAGTGATCTTCACCAAATACACATACGCACACACACACACACACAAATGCTGCTGCTGCTGTTTGCTAGTGTTAGTGCGATGATCCAAACAGCTCCAGCTCAGAGCAGAGCAAAAAAATAAAATGGCTGCCACTTGTTGGATGTTTTTGTATAAAAGAATGCAATTGCAAAATGTGTAAAGAAAACGCATAATTGTTGGCAGTTTTTTTTAATATTTATTTCGTTAAATGGCCCCCACAATTGTATAGTGAAAAAGTCCGTCCGTACCGTTATACAGACTGCAGTTCAAGAGTTCACCCCCACACAAACACAAATACATGCATACAAACGTACAAAACTTATTCAATTAAATGCGAGCGTAACCAATTAATAGAAATTTTCAATTTTATTATTAAAAGACTAGCCCTAGCCCCTTTGGCTAGATTTAGTAATCGCTTTGACTCATTTAAGTATATTTGTTGAAAAACCGTCTGACCCTTTTTTTTTTTGTGTTTCATTTTTGTTTGGCCAAAAACCAGTTATCGCCCCAACACACGCCACCTTCCCTCTCTCCTGCCCAACCAAGACCCAAACCCGTCGTCATCCGTTTTCATCAAAACTAGTCAGCACAAAAACAACAACAATAAGAGCGACAGAGACAACTAATAAATACTTGTGTTTGTGTGTGGGTGTCTGTTTTGGAAGCAGCAGAAGGAGCTCGGGCTCGTTGCAACTGCCGCAAGAAATATTGCAGTTATTTTTTTTGTTTTTCTTTCTGTTTGTGTGTGTGTAAATGGAGTAGAGAATGCAAATTCAACCATGTGTGTATGTGTGTGTGGTGGTTGGGGGGGTTTTCTTATTGTGATAAATGCACATTTAAGTGGAGTAAAGTTTTAATGAAAAATTGTGCCATGCAACTAAAGTTTCCACCATTTCCATACAGCCACAACAACAACAACAACAACAATAAATTTTCGCATTCATATACGTGTATATATATAAATATAAAAAGGCGGCTGCACACACCGGGACGTGTTCGGAAAGTATTTTTGTATTTACCTATGGAACATTCCGCGTCTCTATTCCGTCTTTTAAGTGAGTTCAGTGCCTTATACTACTACTGTATGTGTGTGTAATTTTTGCATACCACATACCACTACATGCATACATATATGCATAGACACGCGCACACACACAAACGCATGCCTTTGTCGTTCCGTCTAATTGGGAATTGGAGCTAAAGTTGGAGTATTTCGGATTCATAGCCCCATCACTTTGTATTAGCCAAAGCCAGAGAAAACTCTATGGATGACCCATCAATCAAAAAACGGTAAGTTTGGGGACTGATCTAGGTGAACTGTGGGAATGGGGAAAACGCTCTTTCAGAACTAAGAACTAATTTCAAAAGTTGATCATCAATTGAAAAATAAATCAGAAAATAGTCCGGATGCACTCTTGATTTTGAACACTTTTTAAGACAAATTTAGTTTGAAGTCTTAAGAGGAGAAATCTATCATACCAAATAGTTTTGGGTTTTTCATAAGTGAGTGAACCAAATTGAGTTTTTCTTTCAACTGAACAAGTGAACATGTTTTTCAATTGTTCATTATTGTTCAGCGAGTCTTGTTCAATCTCTGAATATGGTTCAGTCTGTCTTGCTGTGAGTTGTTCTAAAAGCTGTTCAATCTCTTTTGCTCAGAGAGTGGTTCTGTCTGTCTTGTTCTGTCTGCCTCGCTCTGTGAGCTGTTCCGTCTGTCTTGCTATGTGTGTTGTTCTGTGGGCCATAACAAGATACAACTATAAAATGTACCTGATTTTGAACTAACGCTTTTGCTAGGAGCTCGAGAGAGAGCGGGAGAATGAGCGCGAGAGTAAACGACTCACATTCAAACAAATTAGGTACATATGAGTGTAGAACAAAAAAGCCATGCCGAAACAACAAAAACAATAAATCGATTAAAGCGATCAGTGTTACAGAAACCCACCCCTTTGAACCAAATGCTTTTGGGGGTCCCAAACAAGCGGATGGACAGAGGAATTAATTTCAAAACATATTTCGATTCCGGTAAATGAGTGTTTCGAATACATGTTTTGTTTTTGTATTTGCTACTCCGTCAGTTTTACAGCTATCTTAATCAAAGTTTGCACAAAGTCTTTTGGTACAAATACGCTGCACATTTGTGGGAACTGTCCGGATTGGATGGCCATAGCATATAGCTGCCATAGGAACTATCAGTTAAAAAAGTAGTTTTAGTGAGAAAAACTTTTTTAAATTCAATGCAATCGTCCCCAAACGTCATATTTATAAGTTTTCTAAGCTTTCACATAATTCCACCAAGTTTTATGAAAATCTGACAATTATATAGAACAGCTGCCATACAAAAGATAGGTCTGAAAAAAGTTTTTGTAGAAAAAACTTTTTGGTTTTCAATGCTATCGCTCCCAAACTCATTATGGTTCGATATTATACGCTACCACACAATTCTGCCAAGTTTAATCCAAATCGGATGACTATAGAATATAGCTGCCATAGAAACGATAGGTCGAAAAAACTAGTTTGTTTTGAATGGTAGCGTCTTTATACTTAACAGTTATGAATATTATCAGTTTCCACACAATTTTAGGGAGTTTGGTCAAAGTGAAAAATTATATCTCGAAAATCGTAAACGCCCCAGCGATTGTCACTATGAGCTCGTTTTTCTGCATCTGCCATCACTTTTCATAGTGTTTCAGTCTGAAGGCTTCCACAATCCCTGGCTTATTAATATAAACTTTTGACTTCAAGTAACCTCAAGTGACAAAATTCTTTATCAGGGCCCGATAACGTACTCGGATATCAAAGAAGAACAGTCCAGTATTGTTGTTTCCGCATAACTTCCGACTCAAGCAATCACCCTTTTCTAGTAGTGCATAGGTTGCTCGTGAATTAATTGAGTGTTTTTGTTTGGCAAAGAACCGGCAACTTTGAATGTTCACAGAAAAACCAGCTGCCTTTACACGTTTCATATATCTCTAAATAGTTGGTTGTCAAACTTCTCTAAAGAGAGTCTCTTACCGAATAGCACCTGTTCTATGTTATATCAACGAAGTCAACAATTTCTAAATATTTAGAGATATTTGATTTGCTATTACAGTATCGTCAGAGAGTCTCTTTTAGAGGTATATGACAAGTGTAAAGGCAGCCTTATAATAAATTTGTTTACAATTGAAAACGATATGAGCTCGTTGTGGTGGCGTGTAGTGTCTCATGGCATAAATTCACTTGAAGTGAAGCTTTAAACGAGGCCTGTCATAAGACTATCTAAAAACAACAAAAATAAGTTACATGACCCACCCTGTAACACGAATAAGACGTTCGACTCAGAACCAGGTTTTCATCCCTGGTTTAGTGCCAGAAAATTTGACCTCATAAACGCTAATTCCCTCAAATATGCATAAATTACACTGTGACACATTTTTGAACTCAAAAAAGTTGATAGCGTCGAGACCGAAAAAATTCTGAAAGAGTATGATGGTAGCAGTGTTGCCAACTTTTGCCGAGAAAAAAATCCGTTTTCGACGGGACGGAAAGGAAAAAACAGCTGTATTTTTCGACAAAAAAGCTGTAAAAAAAGCGCCTGACTTTTCTTATTATTTATGCAATTAAAAATTTAAAACATCATCAGAGTTCTTCGTCCTCAGCCTTGTCGTAGGCCTCAGTTGTGCCTAATAGCTTTAGGTTACTAGGAAGGACCTTACAATCGACGCAGCATTTCGCATGTCGACATAACCCGTATCTGTAACTACACATATAATATTTTGAATGTAATATTCTAGTTTCAGTTTCACTTAAATCCAATATCTTATACATAATATTGAGTTGAGAGTGCTCACCCCCTTTAGATTTCTGAGTTTTGATTTATTGTAAAACTAACCTGACTGAAGACACGCTCAACTTCAGCGTTGGACCATGACAAAAACCACATCTAAATCGCAAACATGGCTAACTCAAAAATGTTTTGCTTACCTTTGGAAGCGATAACTTTACTCCAAAACTTAAGTTTTATCGTTGATAAATACTTCCAAAATGGTAGCAATGCTTTGTTTTTTTGGTCGTAGAATGTTGTCAACCGAAAACCGAAAATTGACATTTGTTGAAGAATGCTGACAATCTGTCAGATACGTCTGCTCTCCTGTCATAATTTTTTTACGAGATTTTTACTTTACTTCTCGTTACTTCACAACTGCTTATTGGGAGTAAACTGAAATCAATTAAATTGTTTAATATTATACAATGAATTTTGTGAAAATCCAAAAAGTCGATCAGTTCCTGAGCTTCCGTTGCTTTGTAAGTTTAACTTGGAAATTTGTGCGGCAGTGTCGAATAGATTTCTCCAATTCGCTATCCATATGAAGCATAAGTCTTTGAAAACAAATTTCTCGAAATCGTCTACTTGTTTTATATTAATATTAATATCTGATGTAATAATCAATTTTTTTTGTAAGTTGAAGTTTAGTGAAGTTTACATTGTCATATTGTGCATTTGCAATAACTGCAGTAAACTCAACAGGTATCAGATTCATTCTTGCTGAGCCAATCCTTAAAATTTCGGGTTCTGCAGACAGACCTTACGACTTTTTTGTTTGAAAACTTGGCTTGCACTTTGAGATAACTGTTTCCTGAACGTTTGAAGTGGCAATTAGGGTTGATAAATGACTCACAAAGGTGGCAAACAATCGATTTGCTTATAAGTTTTGCAATTGAATAGAAAATAAAAATAAAGCTGAAAAAAAGCGGAAATCATTTTTTAAAAAGCCAGAAATCCCGCTTCCCGCTGTTTCTAATTTTTTCCCGAAATACGGTTCTAAAAAAAGCCCGTTTCAAATTTGGACAAGTAATATAGCACAAAGTTGTAGCCTAGACCAAAATAAACAAACTGTTAGAACGAAACAACTTCATTTAATTACTCTTTCAATGCAATGGACACCATTAAACAAAAATGGCCAAAAATTTAAGAGCATACTCAAATTCCCAGAAAACTTTTCATGGACATAGCAAAATTTTGCATTATAGAAAGTAGATATATTTAATTTGAAGACAAAATATACACGCGGCTAAAAGGAATGCCCATGGGATTCCCAGCCTCACCCATTATAGCCGACATAATTATAGACGAACTTTTAGAGAGCATAGTCAGGAAATTAAAGCATCAACCCAGAGTACTCACAAAATACGTTGACGATTTGTTTTCTATAGTGAAAGAGGACGAAGTAAAAACTACTCTGAAGACGCTGAATAACTATCACAGAAACATTAAATTCACATTGGAACTTAAAGAAGACGGTAAATTACCTTATTTAGACACCACAATAAATAGACACGGAAACATTTTAAAAACAAAATGGTACAAGAAACCAACAGCCTCAGGATGGATCATCAACTTTAATTCAAAATATCCAACAAGCATAATAAGGAATTCGGCACTTGGATACATTCAAAGAATGAATAACATTAGCGACACAACATATCAGACAGCCATAAAATCGGACATAAAAGCAATTTTATCAAATAATGATTTCCCTATGTGGGTAATAGATGTGTTCAGCAGAATAATTGATCCCTGAGCAGGTATCAGAAAAAAATGTTGTATCGAATAGTTTCTGCTGTTGGAGGGAGCAGTATCACTTTAAAGTAGCGTACTATTTCTTTGATATATGCTCCTGTATCATGATACCTCAAATTGGCTATTATAATGCCGCATCTCTCGAGTTCAGTATTAAAATAATTGCAAATTTATACTTGATCAGGGAGCAAGTTGTTCTGCTGAACACGGCCATTGTTGAAAAGGCACAAAAACGTAAATAAAAGAACAATACAGGAACCTAAGAAATACCGATCACTCACATAAGTACCCAAACTATCAGAACGATTCGCACGATCAAATTGATACGACAGAAAAATCATACAAATCGCGCATAAACCTACAAATACGATGAAAGGATTTTATAACAGAACCAAATCAAAAATAGATAAAGTGGATGTCAAGAATGTCATTTACAAGGTACCATCCGAAGGATATAAAGACGATAGTTGCAACAAAATCTACCTAGGAACGACAAAATCCAATTTAAAGACCCGCATAGCCCAACATTAATCTAACTTCAAGCTACGACACACATACAAAAAACTGCGCTTGCGACCCACTGTGTAGAACAGGGGTGCCCAGAATGAGCTTACGAGCGCGTGAAAGCCAATACAAATGCACAAAATACAACTCAAGCAAGAACAACTACAAGAAATAGAAAGAGAAAACCGATTTTTGTTTGTTTGTTTGTGTGAGTGTGTGTGTGGGCATTGCTGTCTCAAGCACACGCGTGCGAGCGCTCAGGCCACATTGTTGTTGCTTTTTATTTTGCCAGAGACATAGGAGAGAGAGAAGAAAGTCACATATGATGTTGTTGTTGCACGGTCTGCACGCGCCAACAATAAAACCTTCGTTCGGAAAGAAAGAGAGGAGAGCACGCATATGAAATTGTTTTTGTTTTGTATAATGCCGCGTTTGTTTATGGCCGCGTTTTTCGTATGCGCGCGGGCTATGCCTTAGCATGGCTTGCGGAATAGGCTTGGGCACCCCTGGTGTAGAAAGCGGCCACTTACCAAGTTTTGAGGCTGCGACAATACTACAACAAGAGCAGCATTACAACTAGAGCTACACATTAGAAGTGTTGCACATCATCAACACACCAACAGACAGGAGACTCAACTACAAAACGGACACTGAGAACTGCGCTCACTTATACAGACACCTACTCGCTGACTGAACAATTAGTCTAAGACTCCATGTCACACAGTGCAGACGTGTAAAAATTGTACGTTAACTGTTTTTGTGAATTTTGTTAAATATTGGTGTTTATATTTTTTGTAGTTTTGCCCTGAAAACGGTTGCCGCAGAGCAACCGAAATATATCGGAAAAAAGAAACATCAAATTATTTAATGTCTAATTTTCTACCACCCTGACCTCGAGCCGGAAACATATATCTACAATTAAAAAAGGTCGCTAACTCACATTTGTACTCTTTCACATAGTTATAGGCCAACAAGCATGTACAACTGTCATAAAAAACTCGAAAAAAAACGAATATTTTCGGTAAAAAAAGTAAAAAAAAATAAAATTTTTAAATTATAATTTTTAAGTTATGTTTTTTTTCTACTATTTTATTGATTTAATACAAAACAATTGAAATATTTGACTGAGTCAACCAATTGCTACCAAAAATAGTCATTTTTTGAGTTTTGATTACAATTCTACATGCTTAAGGCCCCGTAACTATATGAAGCAGCAATCGAATGAGGTTGGTATGTTCCAACCGTTTGTTTATTTAAGTCTTAGCTACGTTTTTGTTCTGCATTGCTTAGTCAAATTCGTTACAGTTTTCAAAACAAAGTTGAAAAACAGTACAAAATGAGGGAAAACATCACGATTTTACGAAATTTTTGTAATTTTGAGTATATAGATGTAACTTTTTTGACTTGCTACTTAGAAATGTTTTGTAAGCCAAGCCAAACGCAACAACTTCCTCTAAGACGTCAAAGCGAAATTCCAAATAGTTTGCAAATCCCAATCAGAAGCTGAAAACTTTAAAGTTCAATAAAAAGAAAACGGCAGCTAACCATACCAAACCCAGCGAATATTTTTGTACTACCATCATATCCCTTTACAATTTCTAAGTCTCGACTCGATCAACTTTTTAGTGTTGCACAGTGTTATTGGCTTAAAAACGGTTCGCAAACAGAACCTCAGGTATTTGATTATATTAAATTGAAACTTGATTCACCATATGACTATAGAATTCTTATATTTCTCACTAACTCTCAGAGATTCGCCTTAATTGTGCATAATTTGAGCTGTCGCAGTCTTATTCTAAAAGATTTGATTACAGAAAATCAATCGTTTGACTGTGTGACAATAACTTTGAAAGTTTACTTAAGAAATGAAAAACAAACTATTAACTGAAATCTTTTAAAGGGTCCCGACGTGCACTCAACTTACTTTAGCTAGTTTTTGGTCGATCTGAGCAAAATGTGTGTCGGAACTGCTTTCTTTTCCCCCCCGCTCACCTACATTTTATACGAACTAAAACTAATCGTTTTTGCGTTACAAATTTGGCCACTCCCAAATTGGAATTGATTAAGTCATCCACAGTTTGTTGGCTGTTTCGCGGCGTTTTGTTGCTTATTGGTAAGTTTTGTTGGTCACAATAACAGCAGGGAAACTTTTATATTTTTTCTACATACATAATGTGTCTGGCCTTATGTCTGTCTGTATGTACACCAGATGCAAGAGAGCATTGGGGGCAAAAATAAAATACAATTGAAAAGATAAGGTTTTATCTCCAATTTGAATGAGTAATATAATTTTGTGTTGCAGCTCATTGTACGTATTAGCATAAAAATCAATTCTGTTACAACGCAGTTGGATAAATCATCAGTTTTACAAGTCAAGAAGTAAACAAAAGGCAAAGTCTTGCCTACCCAACCATTCGTTCCTTTCTGGCTTCGGTTAGCTTGTTTCACTTGAAAATGCTCTATGAGCTATTTATGGCAGTTCTCAGTTATGATGAGTCCCACAAATGTATACTAAAAGTTGTACGTAAATACACTAAATGTTATGTACGTTGTGTGTACTTTGTATATTTGGCATTTTGTGTGTGTCTGTCTCGGTACATCATCAATTTGATTTGTGCACACACAACAAAGAGCATTTGTACTTAATTTAATTGTATCGTCTTTTTTTTTATGGCTAATTTAATTTAAGGCTCAATTAAAAAAGGTCGCACAGTGGACGGTATTTGTTTTGCATGTCGATCGCTCATGGTGGACTCTGGTTACGACAGTTTTTGCTTCATTTGATAGCGAGGCCTTGTTTATGCACCCAATCTAGGGAACTAGACGCCGTACCGCACCCACATGATCACAGAGAGAAATGTGTGTGTGTGTGTGTGTGTGTGTGTGGCAAATCAAAACACAACGTTTGAGCGTTACATCATGCCAGAATTGTTGCTAAAAATGTGAAATTCACATGGGAAAAATTAAAAAATAATAAAATGTTGAGACAAGGAAGAATACTGGAATTCGCTGAGCCAATTTACAGCTGTTTAAAGACTTTGGACTTTAATATTCTGAAAGTATTACATACCCTAGGACTTTTCTGAATTTGGAAAGCATGAGAAGATTGAAGATTGAGAAGACTTACATTATGGTAAAAGGTTTCTGTGTAGTTTCTTCATTGATTCCTTGGTTCTTATCTCGCTTTAAAATGAAAGAATTGACTTTGTAGTCTGTGTAGTTTCTTCATTGATTTCCAAAAACCAAATAATTGACTTTGTATTTGACATGTTTTTTCAAACTACTTGCTGCTTGTGTAGCTGGAACAGCTGAAAGAACTTTTGATATTTGAACTAGGAATGCCGAAAATATTATTGTTATATCGAAATAATAATTACTTAATAACCAACGTAAAGATTCTCGTCAAGTCTTTGCTCGAAATCATATGACTTGGCAGAAGGAATGACATACCGTGGTGTTTTCAGATGAAAAACGCTTCAACGTGCATAGACCTGATGGTTTTTCCCATTACTTCTATGATATTCGAAAAGAACACTTTCTGTTCCGTCACCATAGCCGTCATAAAGGTGTTATGTAGGGATGTCGAAAATATTATCGTTATATCGAAATATCGATATTTTTGCCCAATATTACAAATATCATTATCGGATATTTTTCCAAGGCGATATATCGGAAATCGAATATTTTTAGATGATATTTTTGTTATAGCGCTCGATCACACTGTTGCGCATAACTGTTTCTTGTGCTCTGGACATGTAAAGCAAAATGCTAAAAAAGTTATTTTATTAAGAAATCGCAGTGCAAACTGTGCAATAAAGTTGTAAAGACCAGTGGCAACTCAACAAATATAAAGGCACAGTTAAAATCAAAGCGTAGAGATGCTTGGCTGAAATTCAGCCCATCTTTAAAAAAAGGTAAATGTAAGTTTTTAACGTTGTTTAGCCTGGTTCGGCATCCCATTAACCTTTCGATGGAAGAGAAAGGCGCATTGCCAGTGCTTTCGGACTTGGCATTGTCATATTTGATTACATCGGGAAGGTCCGTGCCATCTGAACGCTTGTCTTCGGCTTTAAAAAGTGTGGACATCCGAAGTCGAATGACCGATGAGCACATAACTCAACGGGTATTCCTAATGATTATTAGTATTATCAAAAGTTTTCCCGTTTCGTAGATTTAACTGAATAAGTTTTTGTTTTAAGCTTTGTAGTTCGAATGCTCTATTTTAAAAGATGATGAATTCAAAAAGTAAACACTTCTTTCAGCCCAACTTCTGTTAGAAATGAAATAAAAAATAAATATCTTTTGTTAATGAAACAGTTCTGTATAGGCAACCAGCTCTTTTTGGTGGTACAATGCATAAGTTGTTTACAAGTTGTGAACAAACGCAACTTTTTCGGACCTAGAGCCAGCCAACTCACACTAATTTTGTTAATTTAGTAAATATATGACGCCTCAATTACCTCAATTGAGCAGGTTATTGTTAAGTTTCGGGTTTTTATTGAAAAATATCGATTTGTTTTTTACACCAAAATATTTATATCGAAATGATACTTTTTCTATATCGTATATTGGACAACCCTAATTTGAACCAAACGCTGTCTTGGAAACTTTTCCTACTTTGTAAGCTTTTAACGTTAAGGAAACCTTGATTCTATGTTGACTTGATTCCGAATGGGATATGGGATATCAACCACTTCTCTCTTCCAACGAACTCTGTGGTTATTCTTCCCAGCTTTCGCAGATGCTTATCGCTTCTCTGCTGACAGTTCTTCTCCAAGTTTCTTTGCTAGTTTACCAGTTGGTTATATGACAGCTATGCTACACACCTGATCATATTAATAGGTACACATCGGAATTTTTTAATTATAGATGGTTTTTTCGTACTTTTAGTGTCGACAACTTTTTAATTTTTGGTTTTTTGTTGTTGTCAATCTCTGGCCACACTGTGACAAAGAGTTGAAAGAGGGGCTGCCCCATATATCAAACCTTTTCTACAAATTGTGAGTCCACCACACATTTCTCCTGATCATAATAATAAGTACAGTCTCCGTTTCTCACATATATCAAGTGAATAATTTTGTAATCAGTGATCTTTTGGTAACTAAAGGTAAATTAAGTATAGCTCCTGTCAATGCAGAGAATTAAAAAATTATTTTTTTTAGAAAAAATGGGTCGGAATTCTCATTGTACTAAAGAAGAAGCTCGATTGGTTCTTAGTCTGAGAAAAGAAGGCAAATTTTTACGAGCCATCGCCAAATTAATGAACAGGTCTCATAATTTTGTTAGAAATGCATTAGAAAGAAAACCAAGACAGGAAACCCGTGGAAGGCCACAAAAAACAACAGAAACCCTTGACCACTACATAGTAACTTTGAGCAAAAAGGACCCATTTAAGTCATCGAAGGCTATTGCAGCCGAAATTGGGAGTTCAGTTAGTGTTCCAACTATCCGAAGACGACTACAAGATGCCAACCTACCAGGAAGAATTGCCAGAAAAGTCCCACTTATGCGCAAAAAAAATATCACCATGAGGCAAACTTTTGTAAGAAACCACAAAGACTGGGTAGGAAGGACCGGGGAGAAAAAATGGAGAAACATATTATGGAGCGATGAAACCAAGATTAAATTGTTTGGGAATGACTGTGAAAGGAATGTTCGACGCCCTAATGGAAAGGAATTCCATCCACGGTTTACAAAAAAAACAGTCAAACATGGAGGTGGCAATATAATGGTATGGGGTTGCTTCTCCTGGTACGGCGTAGGTCCAATTTATCAGACTACGAACAAAATGAATGCTGAAGAGTACAAATCCATATTGGAAACAGTTATGGTACCGTATGCTGAGGAAAATATGCTCTTACGTTGGGTATTTCAGCAAGAAAATGATCCCAAACACACATCTACATTTTTCGAGGACCAAAAAGTTGACGTTCTGAAGTGGCCAAGCCAATCCCCCGACCTTAACCCCATTGAAAACTTGTGGAGAGACTTAAAAAAGAAATTGGCAAAGCATTCATTTTCAAATAAACAAAAATTATGGGAAGATGTTCAAAAACTGTTGTATGAGACACCAGTAGAGACCTGCCAGGCTCTGATTAAAAGTATGCCAAAAAGAATAGCAGTAGTGGCCAAAAATAGAGGTGGATACACTGGATACTAAGTTAGGAAATACTAATTTACCTAAAAAAAGAACACAAAATGGAAATTAACATTTTGTTTCTTACCAACACATGAAGTGTAACTATTATTATGATCACACTGAAAACGTATCTGAAACACAAAATGACCTCTTTTATGTTATATTATTATTCTATGTTACAATTAAGTTTATTTTATTAAAAACAAATAGTTTAAGAACCAATGAGAACAAATTTTAAGTTTGAAACAATGAATAAAACTGTTTTCTGTTACCTTGAAGTCAGATTTGATGTGTGTACCTATTAATATGATCAGGTGTGTATATGTTCCTCCGATTTTTATCAAACTCACCAAAAATTATGTGTACCATTGAAAACAAAAAAGTTTTTCTTAAAAAAAATACTTTTTGGACCGATTTTTCCCATGGCAGATATATGCTATAGTCATCCGATTATTGATCTGTAACAAGTTTGGCAGCGATAGCATTGAAAACAAAAAAGTTTTTCCTACTAAGACTTTTTTTTTAGAACTATGTTTTCTACGTGAGCTATACTATATAGTTGACCGATTTTCATAAAACTTGGTGAAATTATGTGAAAGCATAAAAAACTGATAAATACGTGGTTTGCGTACATTTGCATTGAAAACAACAATGTTTTTCTCACTAAAATGAGTTTTTTGACCAATAGTTTCTATGGCAGCTATATGCAAAAGTCATCCGATTTAGATCAAACTTATCAGAAATATGTGGAAGCATATAATATTGATAAATATCAGATTTGGGAGCGTTAGCAATGAAATCCAAAAAGTTTTCCTTACTAAGGGCCATTTTCTCATGTTCCTGATTTTGCTGAAATCGAAATCCACCTAGATTTTGCAACTAGGTGGTTTTTGTGCAATTGGTTGTCTCATATAGGTTGACTGGAAAGGCACTAATAGTAGGTTGGCAGCACCTCTGCACTCGCCTGCTTATTGTTATGTCTATTGGGCGCCAATTTTTAAAAATAAAGCAATCATTTTACAGAGGAGAACAATTATCTTCTTTCGGAAAAACTTGTTACTATGATGGGAGATTAAGCAATAGGTCTAAAGCTAAAAGCACAGGCAACGAAATCCCTCTAGATGGTTAGACTTGAACATGAGCAAAGCAAATTCAGTAAATTCACCTAGATTTGCAAAAACAGCAACATGAGAAAACGGCCCTTAGACTTTTTTCAGATCTATCTTTTGTATGGCAGCTATACCATACAGTTTTCCCATTTTCATTAAACTTGGTGGAATTATGTTAAAGCATTGAAAACTTACAAATACGAGATGTGGGGACGTAAAGGGTTTTCTCGCTAATAGCACTAGTTTTTCGACCAATCGTTCCTAAGACAGCTATATGCTATAGTCTATGTGCAAAGTTTTGCTTAAGATAGCTTTAAAACTGAGGGAGGAGATAGCATAGAAACAGTCGGACGTATGGACAGGCGGATAGACGGACAGTCAACTCAGCTCGTCATGATGATAAAGAATATATATACTTATGTGGTGGGAGACTACCTCTGCAAAGGCTTTTATAAACTACTCCGAAGATCAATACATGAGTATATGACGCGAATCGGATATAACTTTAATTAATTTCTACCCAGTTTAATGAAAATATATCATTTGCGGTGTCCTTGAAGCCAAAATGTGTGGAACTGCTTCAACCGTTAAAACCATTCCTAATCTTTGTGTCACTCTTACTTCACGAAAGAAAAGTAGACATAAAAAGGCTCAGCTAGATTCCTAGTCAAGGATTTCCAAATGGTTCGCGAGCTAAGTACAGCATCCATCAAGTTATTGACTATGAATGGTCCACCAATCTCTTGCTTTTCGTAGAACAGCGAATCTAGAACAGAATAATAGGATATGCTCAGCGTGTTTTAAGAGATGTCTTCACGGTGTGAACAAAATCAAAACGTTTTATGCTTAGTTTTAAACAAATAGGACTTAAGGCATCCATACTCAGGCAGGCAAGAGTCCATTAGGCTTTGAATCCTTCTACATTAGTATAAAGCAGCGGTGTTCAAAATGCCAATCGCCTATCAAATGGGATAAGAACTCATAATTCTGCCGAGAGCGAGAATATGTGTGTACTATAAATAGCGCGCTCGGCGGCTTACTCTCTTGCGATGCGCATGTTCGGCTTTTTGTTCTCTCACGAGGCATTTGTTCATTTGCTTGTTGCTCATGCTGAAATTCCAAACACGCACACAAGCGCAATGCTTGATTGTGTGAGTTTGCACACCACTGGTATAAAGTATTAAGGACTCATGCTCGCTATGCTCGTGGGTGGCTGTTCTTAGACTGGTTTCCTCTATTATCCCGCCTGTAAAAAGGCGGGCGACTGTTGCAGTCTTTTCTTGCAAGAAGTTCCTCAAAGACGTTGCGTTAAGCACACAGATACCTAAGGAGAAGCATCTAAGATACACAAATCTACAAACAGAATACCCTCCTTATTAACCTCTTTACTTTCCCCCATCTTTCCCTCAGGTTAATTGATTTGTGCACCGACGAACATGAATACGATGAGGTTCAAGATCTACCAGAAGAATCAAACACTCAGTTGTCCTTGCAGCAGTCATCCACAGTCAATACCAACGGAAATCCAAACAATACACCAGGACCAGCAGCAGGATTGGGCGCAGCAGTCGCAGCTGCTGCGGATTTACCACCAGAGCTGCCACCGCCAAAACAAAAATCTGTAAAGAATTCCAAGAACAAGCAGAAACAAAAGTCATCGGCCAATAAATCAAAAATACCACGATCCCCATCATTGGCCAGCAGTTTGAGCAGTTTGGCCAGCAGCCTCAGTGGCGGCCACAGCAACAACAACAATAACAACAACAACGTGCCACCACAAACACCGCCACTGCCTGCTGGGTATCAACAGTCGAATAAGCAGAAAAAACACATGAATGGTGGTGGCAATGCCACAGCCAGTCCAGTTGCTGGTCCCACTTCACCCGCAAACCACAATAACAACAACAATAACAACAGCAGCAGCAGCAGCAAAAACACCAGTGGCAGCCATATAATGGGTGGGGGCGACTCAACTGCTCCAGCAGTGGCAGCAGCAGCAGCAGGAGAGAGCAACTCACATCCTCACATACAGATCACTTCAGCTGCCTTAGCCGAGACCACAACAACGACGACAACAACAACACCAACGACACCATCCACGCCGAGTCTAGCATCACCAAAAAATTTTCAGTATTTAACATTGACTGTGCGAAAAGATGAGAATGGATATGGCATGAAGGTGGGCGGCGGCGAGCAACTTGAACATACGAGATAATCCCATTAATGCTTTTGCCTTCTAGGTCTCCGGAGACAATCCCGTATTTGTGGAAAGTGTTAAACCGGGTGGAGCGGCACAGATTGCTGGTCTGGTGGCTGGAGATATGATTCTTAAGGTCTGTGGTTTAGATACATTCAAGCAGGAAGCGGTTTAATAACATGTTGAATCTTTTACTTTTAGGTCAATGGACAGGAAGTGCGTCTGGAGAAGCATCCGACGGTTGTGAGCTTAATAAAAGGTGATTATGCAAGTTATAACCAGAGCAAGGGGAAGAGAGGGAGAGAAAAACTTTCACCAGTACCCCCCCTGGGGGGCCCAAGACATTTCGCTATTTACACATATAAGAGGCGAACGCATGCCGAAGCTGAGAAGAAGAGAGCGAAGAGCCTTTCAGTCGCTGGCTAGCCTTTGATGCGGTCAGATCGAAGCAAATTTACGGCGTGCTCGCTCACCATCTCGTTGGTCAACGCTGTTAAAGCTTAAACAAAGAGCTTTTAAGTTCTGTACTCTCTCAAAAAAAGATCCAATGCCATGATACAACTATACAGCAGGACTTTAGCCGATTTACTTGCTTTCTGTACTCAGCGATTCACAAATTCAAAACGGTCAACTTGTGCCTGCCCTCTAATATCTCACCGGACGGTGCAAGCGGCAGGCAACTGCCAAATTCTCCATTTAAAGTATATATACACCAGATCTCCTAAAGCTAGGGCTGAGAACTGCATCCCGCTTAAGGCGTGTAGAGAAGCATGGTCATCTCGAACCAAGATATACTTAACAAGGTAGCCGCACTCGCTCTAACAACTTCTAAAATAAGAAGCAGAACACAAAAAAATTCGTCGGCGGATATGCGTCGCTCACAAGGGTTGTTTACAGACTGACATTTAAGAAGTAAGCACAGAGAGCGAGAGAGCGAGTGCGGCTACCTTGTTAAGTATACCTTGTCTCGAACTACCACGCTTATAGAGGAAAAACCAATGATTAAAGAAACTAAAGTCCATTTGTTGATCAATTTTGAATTTTATTCGTGGCCAAATTTTGTTTTGAAACTTTTAATTGCAACCTTCCTTTTCTGGTTGTGCTTCTTGAGGGCAAATTTTGCAAGATTTCTTCTTTTGAATTTTTGGCTGCGGCTGCGTCTTTGGCTCATCATCCGGCGTAGTATTGGGACATTTGGATTTCTTATCCTGCCAATCTTCCGCCTGTCGTTGTTTACATTTTGGGCAACCACATTTGCCTTTCGATTGTTTCGACTGTTTATGTTCGGGTGACAATCGGGGCTTGTAAATGAAATCGTCCGCAAAACGTTTACCCGGTTTAACGGGTACAGCAGGTATGAGACCTGGTCCTGGTTTATTTCCACATTTGCAATCGGGATTTACATCCGTTGTTGGGGGTTGTGTTAGAGGTCTTTGATCAATGGGTACTTGTTGGTTACTTTTTATGCCAGTGCCACGTCCTGCCTGGTATCTTTGATATAGATGCTGTATTTGCGCTCCCAGACTCTTGAAAAAGCCGGGCATCAGCTCCAAGCCTTGTTGCATGTAGGTGGGACACATGTTTAGAAAACCAAAGAACGTTTTGACCGTTTCATTGTAATAGTGTACACCAAAGAAGGCCCATTCGCCCTGCGGTGGTGGTAAAGGAGGATTAATGCCCAAACGACGACGTGCCCGTTCAGCAAAGGGTTCCATTTGTGTGGTGGAATCGTTATAGACTTCTTGTGCACGCTCTGGGGTATCCCAAATGCCATAGCGTTTGGTTATTAAAACGGCTGCCACCACCAAACCGGAACGCACAACCAAATCGATCAACATTTTTAATTTTGAATCTTACGGAGAATTTTGAGTAATAGATCCAGGGCTAGTTAAGGGGCGACGACAGGTGACATCATCCTTAATTTTTAGTGGTCTAAGCCAGGGGGTATTGAGATAGTTGTAGTCCAGTTTGTTTGAGAAGATTTTGTCCTGTGGTGTGGACTGCAGTATTAAGCTAGTTTGTTGCTTAAAATCAGAGGTCCAATCGGGCAAACGATGGGCAAAGTAGAAACCTCTTTTCAGGGCCAAATTAAAGCTTAGTTGGGCGGCAAAATCAGTCAACTCTGGAGTGTCACTGGTGGTCTCATTCCAAACACTTGTTAGCAATTTGTCAGCCATGTTGATTTAATACTTTGAATTTGAGATTTGAGATTTGATTTGGAAAGCCTACTCCTCCTTCTTCGTCGTTGGCTCCTTCTTAAAAACGTCACTTACAGTCTGTTGCACATCTTCGGCAAACCATACACAATAGTTGGGCACTTGCTCCAGTATTTCAAACGTTTTCTTTACCGTATCATTCCAAGCATTAATCCAGGATTCACGCCAAGGCTTGTTCAACTGCTGCTCCTCACTTTTCCTGCAGCAATATATTTCTTTGAACTGATCTGCTAAGGGTTTTATATGACATTTGGCATCTTCAAAGATTAACGCTGTGCTTTCGGGACTCTCCCAAACCCCTAGCTCTCGGGTCAAGTAAACTGTGCCTGCCACCAGAGCCACTTTGATGATGCGAAAGACTACCATTTTTCCTAAACGACTTTGTCCAAATGGCCTACTAATCGTTTTTCTTGAAATACTCACGAATACTTTGGTTAATGTCCCTAAAGCAGCGTTTCCAATAGGCGGGTATCTGGCCCAGCTTCTTCATGGAACAGTGCCAAGCTTCGGCTACACTTTCTGTCCAGGGTTTGGGTGGTGGTGGCTCACAAATGCCTCCCCCCTTGGTACAATATTTACGCTTTAAGTCATCCGTTTTGCGTTGCAATTCACGTTTATCATCATCATCAAGCAACACATTCTTGGGTGTTCTGTCCAACTCTGCCTGACCATCCCATACACCCAACTCTTTGGTTACATAAATGGTGCCCGCCGCCAAAGCAAACTTCAAAACGGTTACCAAAACCATTTCAATTTTCAAATTTTTACAAAATTTGACAGTCTAATCTAAGCCTATTTCTCATTTCCAGCCTCCACCATAGTCGAATTGGCTGTTAAACGTAGTCAAAAGATGACCCGTCCCACCTCGGTGGGTATAGTGCCCACCACACCCATTTTATCTGGACGAGATCGCACCGCATCCATTACCGGACCTCAACCAGTTGATGTAAGTTTTATATTCTTGCAAAACAAAAAAATGTTTGTTTCTTTATTCCTTTGGACTTTGCAGAGCATCAAACGTCGCGAAATGGAAACCTACAAGATTCAAACTCTACAGAAAATGTTGGAGCAGGAGAAATTAAATTTGGAACGTCTTAAAGGCGATACCAATAATCCCAGCTATAAGCTATCGGAGGCAAATATACGTAAATTACGTGAACAGCTACGCCAAGTGGGAGCCGAGGTGAGTTGCATTAAGTTGAAAGGTTTAGAAATTGTTTAGAAATGAAAAAGTTTAGACTTGGTTCTGACTGTGCAGAGTTGGGTAATGAATCAAAAACAGAACAGAATAATGATAGTCGATGATCGTTTCTTTTAGCAGAGCACATGGGGCACAAAATGACCCAGGTTTTATCTGAAAAGGAATATTAAAGTAATATGAAACGTAAAAATAAGCGTAGAGCTCTTAAACCAACAAGCTCAGGCTCCAAGTCTTCAGGTGACTCCTCGCCTTCTGCCAAAAGAGGTCAGTCAAACTCCTCTCATCTGTCCATCTCCTCTGGATACAGTGCTAATCCAGATACTGCCATGTCTGCTGATAGCTCAAACGACGATCTGTAAATTGCCGAGTCTTCAGCAAAAAGAAATATAGAATGAAATTGCACCTTTTCAAATTTACTTCTATTACCCGAAAGTATCGAAAAAAACCGGTGCAAATGGTGATGGCGAATGCCAGCATTCTTAAGACGAGAGCTTAAGTTAAAGTCGGCCCTGCCGGACTTCGATATATCCGCTTCTCAGGTCCAGAAATGCTTAATCGCCTTCCCTTATGTTAATTAAAAAGTATTAACATTAATGTTAACATATTAACATTATGTTAGCAGACAGAGCTTGCCGACTGTGTTCCTTAAGGTAGGTAGGTAGTTTCGCTTTTGTAGGGGCCACACATAGACCTTACGGTCCTTAGTGATGCCGGGTGGTTTTTTTCTGGGTACCATTAGAAATCCAAGAGGATGTTTGACGTTTTGGCAAATGCCAATAGTTGTTTGGGAGACTTCTTTGCCGCCTCTTCAAGAGAGGTGAGACTTGGGGAGTGCAGATGGCTTAATATTGTCTTAGCGATCGCTGGACAGCTGCAGATGAGGTGTTTCAGAGTTTCGACGACTCCAGGTTCCTTACATTTCCTGCAGTTGTCCGCTGTCGTGATGCCTAGCTATTTCGCGTAAGCAGCTGCTAGGCAGTGACCAGTTAGTATGCCTATAAGCAGCCTACAGTCTCTTCTTTGGAGCTGTAGCGTATAGTGCGTGAGTTTTTCTTCTTTGCTTCTTTCTCCGCTATCTTCTCCATCTTGCTGTATAGCGTCTGTACGGACATAGATATATGTTTAGTGTTGCTTCTTTGCTTAGTGCGGTTCCGGCTTTTGCAAGAGTCGTTTCCATCAATGCCCCGGTGGCTGGGTAATCCAATAGATTTGCACCTTTCTAGAGATGCTGAGAGAATCTATTGCCTCCCTGCTTGCCAGAACATTTTTGGAGTTAATAGCGTGTCTCTGAATTACTTTGATTGCCGCTTGGCTGTCAACGTATGTGTTTATTTGGTTGTTTGGTGCGTATTGTTCTGCCAATTTCGCTGTTTTCCTCATTGCGAAGACTTCCGCCTGGAATATGATGCGGTGGTCTTTCAGTTTATAGGAGACCTCAATTCGGCTCCGACTCCTGAGGCCATCTTTGAGCCGTCTGTGAATAGATGCCTTGCTTCCTGGCCCAGTCCTGTACGCCAGTCTTCTGGTCCGAGTAGTGCTGATGCGCCTGTGAAATTGGTTTTTGGGATCATGTAGTAGCTCACACTACCCACCATGCTGTGTCCATAGCTTTGTAGCTCCATGGTGCCTGCCGCGCAAAGACCTCCGAAGATTTCATTCTCATTTCTTTGGTGAACATAGGCCATAAGACAGTGATGCTCAAGCCTATTCCGCAAGCTGTTAGCTGGCGCTTATACGCGCCGCGCATGCCATAAGGCTACATAGAGCAACAACAAATTCATATGCTTTCTCTTCTATCTTTTTTAACGAGTGAAGGATTTGTTGTTGGCGCGTGCGTACCTGCAACAACAACTTCATATGTGTCTCTCTTCGCGATCTCTCCTATGTGTCCTGCAAATTCGAACACAACAACAAAGATGTATATGCGTCGTCAGCGTAGGTTAGCGATTGGCCGAACGCTTTTTGCTATTCACGCAGACACACACAAACATAGATCGGGTTTCTCTTTCTATTTCTTGTGCGTGTTGTTGCTTGTTGTAAGCTCATTCTGAACACCCCTGCCATGAGACAACAAAATCGCAAAATTTTAATTTGAAATAAAACTAAGCCAAAATGTTTATGAGTAGATCCTCCTTAGCTTTGACGTCTTGGCATGCTGTCCTCAAGGCAGTCCTAAGCCCTTTCCTTTAGTTCAGACCTTAGTCAATGAATTACTCAATCCATGCCTCTACAAAGCAAAGGTTATGAAGGCTGTCTGTGTGATTTCAGTACCATCCCTTCCAAATCAGCGCTCTGTGTTCAGCTTTTATTCCTTACTGAGCCGAACTGAAGGGTTATAACTGCCGTTTTGAGGCCAGAAAAAGAAAATTATGTAAATTGCCTTCTTCATATCAGGTTAACCAGCTGTCCAGTCCAGAGTTTCGTCATATTTACCACTCGAGTGAATCGATGTTTTATCAGGCTAAAAAATGTATTTTGTTATCTGAGTTTTTCTTAATAACCGATTATAAACTCATTTAAAGCACTTCAGACCACTCGTCCAAGTTCATACGGCAACTTGTGAAGGTCAGTTCCAGCCTTAAACCATCAAACCGCCACCACCAAAGTTTATTACTGACAAAAAAACGTACCTTGTTGCTTAAATCTCTCCAGCTAGGAACTAAAACCATCAGGAGTATACCAAATAAATGGATTTTTCAAATCCTAACCCATCAGAACCGGTTCGGTCAACCTATTTCAGTTACAAAAGGTGACACCTCAATGATTTGGCAAGATTTGGAGAACGAAGGTTCGCACAAAAAACTGTGGTTCGACAAGCTAATAACCAATCAGCGAACAGAAGCTTAGACTTCACGAAGAGTTCGAACACTCGAAACGAACCTTTTACAGAACTTTAGAGGTTGGAAGCTTTGGCTTTTTGTTTTTTGAGAGCTCATGTCTTTTACGTACGTTCGACTGTGGGACTAAAACTAGCAAAAATGTTGTCTTTACATTTTGTATTTACAAAGTCAACCGCTTTTACCATTTGCAGTAGCAGCAGGAGTGGGAGGAGGGTGCGAGAGTGGAAAAAGGGGTTAACAATGACTTAACAGTGACTACAATGCCTTCAACCGAAGGTGTTCTGCTATCGCGCTCACTGCGGTTGAACACACAGCACTGATCGATCTGATAGCAACCCCTTAACAGGCCCAAGTCAGTGAATCGGTCATAAAATGTGTACTTCTCGAAGACTAAACTGTCAAAATGTTAGTTGAACAGGTTGCAGACTTAAGCGTGCTCTGGAACTTCGCATAAGCAGAGAAAGAGAGAGAGAAAGTCAGTGCGAGAGAGAATAAGAGAGTGCTTTTATTATATGGCATACATACATATTGTTAGTCGAGCATTATAAGCCGGTGCATGCATACGAAGAAGAACTTTTGAGTGCGTCAATTTTGCCAAAAGGGCGGAGTCGTCGTATATAACTTATCAAATTACATTGCTGTAGGATTTGATCGACTTTCTCACCTCTTAAGCTCTTAATATAAAGTATTACGAAACGAAACGATTATCGACAATTGATTCTTTCAGTTTGAAGTCAATTCCGCCACACAGTTTTTGTCCTCACTTGTAAATGGCTAAATGAAATCCTTATTCAGCTAGTGCCTAGATTTGAGCCACTTTGTGTGTAAAAATTATGTTCATGAATGTTTGTCCAAAAAGCGCTTGATTGCTGTCATATTGTATTCAACGTGTACATCTCACCACAGCTCGTGTCGATGTCAGCACAAAAACATAAACCAATCCAATCACTAAACTCCTTAGGAATAATAACCCCCAAAGCAGCTTGCTAATCTACAATGAGAACACCTGCTGGATGAGGCGGCAGAGAGAATCCCCCCCCCCCCCGTTAAATGTTTATGAATTTTCTCTCTTCTTTCCACTAATCACTCAGGATGCACCCGCAATTAAACATCAGCCAGCTGTGAGCAACAACAAGAATTCCGCATTACTAACGCCCAATCAAATCCAACACTTGTCTGCGTCCGCCACTCACCACAATCAGCAACAACCACATCATCTTCACCACCACCACCACAACAACAACTATCATCATCAGCAACAAGCTAGCACGCCGCACTCCTCACCCGCATTCCTCTCCCTACTGCCGCGTTCGCTCTCGTCCTTGTCCCTGGGTACGCGCAAGAATAAGATTGACAAAGATTTTGTAACGCCGGAGTTTTTGAATCATCAACGTATGCAGCAGCAGCAGCATGCCGTAATGGCCACCACCCCAGAGGCCTTCAATGCCATGTCGCAATCGTTACACCAGCACAATACGCCGCCCTCCATGCAACAGTCGTCGTACTTTTACCAGCAGCAGCTTCGCTTCAAGGAAACGCCCAAGTCCACTTCCGGCTCCAAGAGCAAGAACAAGTTTACCATTTCCAAGAGTTTGATTGAGGAAGATGTGCCGCCACCGCTGCCGCAACGAAATCCACCCCGTCAGCTGGCCCTGGACTTGAGCAATGGTAGCAATGGCAACAATCTCTTTGCACCCGTTTCGGATTTGGATAGGGCCGCAAGTCCGCAGCGTAATTCGCCACAACTGGCGCCCTCGAAGGACAGTCCCAATGCCAATGCCAAATCGAAGCGCTCGAAAATCAAAACGAAAGCCTTGTCCGATCCCAAAATGAGTACACAAATGTTTTTACAAATGGAATCGTCCAGTGGAGCATGTGGTGCCACCTTGGAAACAGGCCAGACAGTGGGCGGCGGCAATCTTGGTGGTGTGGATGGTGGACCGCCGCCACTGCCACCCCGTCAGCCGGGCATGTTGTCGGAGGAAATGAATCGTGGCAGTTGTCAGAATCTAAGCGCCGGTCCGGGGGGCCGAGCACCACCGAATGCCTTAAACAGTGTCTTCAACTATCCCCTGGTATCGACCTGCACGGCAGTGCAAAGTGACAACATGAAGGCGGCATTTCCGCTCTCACAACGCCCAAACATTGTGCAGCAATTGCAACAACATCAGCAACAACAACATCTGGGTAGTGGGTCAACAGTAGCAGTAAGTAATCATAGAACGATCCTCGTTCATTCATAACTAGCGGGTGCACACTTTCCAGTTTAAATGTATATAAACTACTCGTAATATCCCCTCGCTCATTATCATGTTTAACTCTTGTGCATTATTTAGTTAATCCAAAGGCTTTAATTAATATTCATAAATGCATTTAATGTACATATGTATGTGTGTGCTGTTTGTTACAAGAGAAAATATTTACACTTTTTTTTATCACAAAACCAACTAGTATAGTCAAAAATGGGCGAAATTTAAAGCAGAGTTACTCTAAAAGAGAGGAAAGTGTTGAAAATGACTCTAACCAGACACCTTACGCAGCTTAAATTATAATGGTCCTTTTAGCCAGAGCGTTAAATTCACATTTTTGTATATTTAAGTGCCTATTTCTCTTCAGATAGCTGCTAAGTACACTGTTATTTGTTAGTTTATGTAACAGATAGCTCTATGTAGAAGATATGAAATCGGTACTCTATGTGAGGTCCGGGTACTGTAAATATCATTGGTCCTTTGAGCCGGATCAAAATCATGTTTAGTTTAGAAACATTTGTATACTTTAATTAGGAATACTAACAGCTTGGTAGTAAGTATTGGTTCGTTTCAGTCCCCAACCATGTTTTATGAAACATTTGTGTCACTCGGAAAAGGGTACCTTTAAATCAGGTACAGACAGAAGTCTAATCTAATGAACTTGAGTCGGACAGAAAACACTCTTAAGTTCTGTTTCACCAGTCTACAGTTTTCAAGGAGACAACTCTAGGTCCATTATAGGTTCACTAGACAACAAACCCAGTATCTCTTTCTGTATCATTGTACGCTTTCAATGTAAATAAGCATGTTTTATTCCTTAATCAACAGTTGAACAATATCGAATCGAGATGGGAGCATTCGCCTATATAAGTTATACTTTTGTATAGATACTCTATGTTTTTAGATCAGGGGTGACCCCCACAGCACAGGCTTTGTGTCTGCTTAGGCTGTGGGGTACCCTCTGTTTTGGGTTGAAAGCATGTAATATATTTCCATTCTTTCCTCTCCACTAATTGTCTTTTCTAACTTTCCACAGGCACTGGGACAGACACCTCATTTAAGTCAAATCAAACATCGACGTGTTGGTTCCTCTCCCGACAATATGCATCCCAGACATCCAGGTAAAAAACCTAACCAAAAAAGTTACAGCAAAGTTATACAATTGAACATTTCACAGATCGCTTGACCAAAACCACCTCGGGCTCTTGGGAGATTGTTGAAAAGGATAATGAAATCACACCACCAGGAACACCGCCTCCGCCTTATCTAACCAGCTCGCATTTATCAGTACCTGAGGATCCCAACGAAAGTTGCAGCGAGGCAGCTGGCATTTTTATTGAATCCCATCAGTTTACACCCATGACCGGAGCCACCTCGCCGCTGCCCTCATCTCTACATTCCAGTCACATACAAGCGGCCCAATCGACCGATACACAAAAAGAGATTATATCCATGGAGGATGAGAACTCTTCGGATCAGGAAGAGCCCTTCATTGATGAAAACGGTCCGTTTAACAATTTGACGCGTTTGCTTGAAGCGGAAAATGTTACCTTTTTGGCCGTCTTCTTGAATTACGTCCTATCCAACTCGGAACCGGCGCCACTGCTCTTCTACTTGATCACTGAACTCTACAAGGAGGGCACCTCCAAGGATATGCGTAAATGGGCCTATGAGATACACTCTACATTCCTGGTGCCGCGTGCCCCATTGTCCTGGTATCGGCAGGACGAGTCTCTGGCCCGGGAAGTGGACAATGTGTTGCAGTCGGAATATGATAAAGTGGAAATATTGCGCACGGTCTTTTTGCGTAGTCGCAAGCGGGCAAAGGATTTGATTAGTGAGCAGCTGCGTGAATTCCAGCAGAAGCGAACCGCCGGCCTGGGTACCATCTATGGACCGACCGATGATAAGCTAACCGAAGCGAAAAACGACAAACAGCGAGAGCAAATCATTGACAAGTATCTAATGCCGAATCTACAGTTGTTGATGTAAGTGAGAGGAGAAACGAGATGGGTTCAAACTGTACTACAAAACACATTTGTTCTTACACTTTTATAGAGAGGAGTTTGAAAAGGATTTACCCTTGGAGGATGCACGCAAACTGGCACTGTGCTCAGCCCTATCGACAGTGATACACCGCATATTTAATTCACGTTCCCATCCAAACAGCCTGGTGGATCGTGTGCATCATTTTGTCAGTCGCGAAAAGAGTTTTAAATCACGTTTAATAGGCAAAAATCGAAAGGTAAGTTTAACCAAAACAAAGAAAAAGAATAACCCCAACAACTCGTTACCTTTGCAGATGATTGTACGTGGCCATCCCTTGGTATTGCGTCAATACCACGAAGTGACGCACTGCAATCATTGTCAGACAATCATTTGGGGTGTGAGTCCACAAGGTTATCATTGTACAGGTGAGTGCGTCGTCGCAATTGAAAAAAAAAAACACACACACATGGTGAACCCAAATTTATACACTTTTCAGACTGTAAATTGAATATTCACCGTCCATGTTCGAAAGTGTTAGACGAAAGTTGTCCCGGGCCACTTCCCCAGGCGAAACGACATCCCCACAACGATAATAAAATTAGCAAATTTATGGATAAAATTCGACCGCGTACGAGCGATTTTATAGCCAGTGAGTTGAGAGAAAAATGAATGAAAATTTATAGAAATTTATAATTTTTTGTATAATTTTAGACGAGAAACGCGCACGCCAAGATGAGGATCCGGATGTGGATTTGACTAATGGTGAGTGTTGCATCATTGGTTATTTTAGATCAGGGGTCGGCAATTGGAACAGAGAGAAGGCTAAGACTGTATTAGTATACAGCAGGGGCCGGCAAAACACACATGTACATTTTGGAGTTGTGTGTGTGTGTTTAGCTACGCGAGAGCGCGCTCATTTAGCACGTCTTTGTTGTTGCAAATGAGAGCAGTATAAGCTCGTATACTGTCGGTGTGTCGACGTCGCTGAAGCAGAGCTTTGTTCAATACACTGGAGACTGAGACGTGCCGGCCACTGGTATACAGCTATCGCGCAGAGAGCTTTTAAAAGCTTCTCTCTAAACAGTTTGAGTGCTTTAAATCTGCGTTTCTCAACAAGAGCGAAATAAAGCAAAGTAAACTTGCTCTGACTTACTACATCGACCGCTGGCCAGCTACTGAAAGGTGCTAGCACCTCGGCAGGAGTTTGTCTCGTGTCGCTGAAAACTTGTGACTTGTTATCTGCCTGGAAAGGAAACCCACTATAAAATTCCCAAGCCGGTTTTCTGGACATTATCGATATGTGTGTAACAGAGGAGCCCAGAGCCAGCTTACGGTGGAGTAAAGACATCAATTCATATGAAGAAAATAATTTGTGTGTTGTGTGTCATGCAGCGCTGCCTGCATGAAGTGGCCGCCTCCCTCGGAGAAGCTTCCTTCTGACTGTTACATACATTTGCACAACTTCATGATCCCCTTTTCCCATTTCTAATGGGAACAGGGTATAAAAATCAAAATCTGACGGGAAAAAAGCGGAAATGACATCACTGGACATTGGAGAGAGAGAAGAGAGACATATGTGAAACTATTGTTGCAGATCTTCGCCCGGAAAGAAAGAGAGGAGAGCACGCATATGAAATTGTTGTTGTATTGAGTGCGTGGCTTGCGGAATAGGCTTGGGCAAGGCATACTTAACTAAGTAGCCGAACTCGCCCTCTCACAGCATCTTATAAAAATACAAAAGAGAGCGAGAGAGCGAACTAAGAAGCAGAACACAAAAAATTCGTCCGCGGGATGCGTCGCTCGCAACTGTTGTTTACAGACTGACATCTAAGAAGCAAGCAAAGAGAGCGAGAGAGCGAGTTCGGCTACCTAGTTAAGTATATCTTGGGATTGGGCATCCCTGGATTGAAGCCTTGCAAGCTGAGTTGTAAGCTGAAACAGAGAGCGAGCGAGCTTGGCATACCTTCTTCGTTGTATCATGGCTTTACACTCTCTGTCTCTTTCTCTAGCCGCTGTTTCCAAGCAGCCATGCACGCTATTTGGTAAGGTCGAAAGCCGAAAACTTTGTTTAGCTATTTTAAATGAATCTTTGTCAATTTTTATCATTTTTACCTTGTCGATTTAGCCCCTGCATTTTGCACTGTTTACAAGTCGATGTTTTTGGTTTCCGGTGTTAAACTTTCAACGGTTTTTATGAGAGTTGCTGAGAATAACAACAACAACCTGATGCTGCGCTTTTCGTTTGGCCATATGCTTTGTTGTTGTAAGTGTTTAATAGGCCTCTCTGTTTGTTTGTGTTTCTGGTGCCGCTCTCAATTGTTCTCGCTTAAGTTGAATTGTAATGAGCTCAAGCTTTGAATGTGTGTGTGTATGTGTGGGTGGGAGTTTATCTGCTCCAAATATTGTTTTTAATTATTATATAAATAAATTGCCTTAATTTATTGATCAAAAATAACTTCTCACATTTGAATACTCAGCTTATGCCATTGCATGAGTTGCATCCAACTTGCCTTAAAACGCCAAGTCGAACCTAATTGTCTGTCGAACATGTTGCAGGTTAGATCCAATTGGTTTGACTCCTCGTTCCCATGTAGTAGCCACAAATGAATCGAACGGCAATGTTGTAGTTTCGGAATAAAAATGGAAACGCTAACTACTAAATGCGCGCACGAAAAATGATCAAAGCAAATGGCGAAATTATAAACAATAAACACGGATACTAGTAAAAAAAATATTGCCCACACACATGCATACAAGTGCAAATGCATTGACAAAGCTTGAACTGGTTCCTATTGGATTTCCTTGGGCTTGCCATTTGAGTTTGTTTAACTCTGGATGCTTCCAAATAAATCGCGAAATGTGGATTATGGTGACGCAGTTGCTAACCCAACTGTAAAGTGTGTTCTCCTTGCTAATACATAGACAGATATATGTGTGTGTGCTTATACGAATGTTTTTTTTTGCCTTATCTTGGGCAAGTTCAACAGCTTAAGCCTGTACATATGTGCATGTATTCAAAAAGATTAACTAAACTAAAGCAATTGAAAGTAAATATATATTAAAAGCAAAAACAAAGTGGAAACAAAATGGATATTGAACCTACCTTAGCGCCGCCTTCTGTGCGTCGCAACTCGAGCATTAAGCGGCTGTTGAAATTTCCTTGGGGTGGTGGTGGACAAGGTGAGTGTCACATTATTTCCCCCTATTTTCACAGGGCTTTTTTTTTTTTTGGTTTTCTTAAGAACGCAGATCATGGACATGGACGGCTGCGTACAACAGCACCGTCGTCACCTTGAAAATGGCAAATGGAATTGCGGCGTTCATTCAATAAGCTATGGTACGGCCTCTGCCTCCTCCCACTTCTTCTCTTTTTTTTTTTTATACAAATTATAAACAAATTTAACACGTGCTGTGTGCGCGCATTGCTGCGGTGTTGTTTGTCTAGTTCAAATGGATATGGATCTCTGCTTTGTGTATCAATAAATATACGCCAAATTGTTTTGGAATTTTGTTCCCACAAGCTTGCGTACATACAAATTCTATACACATACATATGTACAAAACAATTATTAAAAAAAAAATACAAATTATTATTTGAAACAGATAATGGAAGTCAAAAGAATTCTTAAAGGTTGCATAAACCAAATCGGGAATCACTTTAATGAATCATAGAGTTACTCAATTTTATGGCTATGGTTTGAATTAAAACCACACATCATAGGCATCCATATCCATGTGCAAATTGGGGGAAAAAAAACGCTGCATTATCAGAAATATTTATTAATTTTTCATAGAAATGGGAAATACAAAAATAGTGACTGGAAACTATTAGAGCTGGATTTCATAAAGAGGGGTTTTTTTTTGTGACACACAAACCCTGAGTCGAAACTCTAGGGATCACACATAGGCCAAATAGGAACTTAGCTGATCCATTGTGCTTAAAACTATGTGGAGATTCTATTTAAAACAGGGTTTGTCAAGAAGAGCAATGCCAAAGAGTGAGAGTGTAATGTTGTGCGACGTAAACTAGCTCTGACCTGCTTCATCGACCGCTGGCCAGCGAATGAAAAGCCTTTTGCTCTCTTGGCACAAGCCTCGGCATGCGTTCGGCTCGTGTCGGTGTGAATAGCGAACTGTGTACAGCTCCAGGCGAGGTAATTGCTGATTAAGAAGACCCACCAGATCATTTTGAAAACAAAACTATACCATATAGGGTTCGACGCACCCACCTGGCAACACTATAACTTTTGGCAGCGATGCCAGATGCGCGTTTGAAGCGTCAGTCCAAGTAGATTATTAACATGTAACAGTACACGCCACGCGAACGCTCTCAAATTGTTGAAATTTACATTCAACCAAACAAGACAATTGTGAAGACTCAACGTGACCGATCATCATGACCGATGATTCTCATTTTACGTTGAACGAAACGGTAAACAAACAAAATTTGCGTATTTTTGCCATTAAAAATCCTCGAGAGATTCAAGAGGTACCTCTTCACGATGAAAAAGTCACTGTTTGGTGCAGCGTTATGCAACTAAAATGGTTATTGGGCCGTTATTTTTTGAAGAAGAAGATGACCAAACGGCCAGGCTCAATCAGGAGCGTTATCGTGATATGATAAACAACTTTTTGATGCCAATTGTTCGTCGAAAGCGCTTGGTGCGCTACTGGTTTCAACAAAATGGCGCTCCACCATACTCACAAGTCGCGCTACAATCGATTTTTTGAGGTCATTGTTTCAGAGCCGATTAATGTCACCTGATTTTACGCCTCCAGACTTCTTTTTGTGGGGCTATTTGAAATTAAAGGTTTACATCAACAAGCCAAGGGACCCTGAAAGACCTGAAAAACATTATCCGACAATAAATAGACGCCATTCCGGCCGAAATGTTGACCAAAACCATGTAAAATGCTGCAAAATTGGCTCAATACGCCGTAGCCGAGCATTGACGAGAAATCATATTCAAAAACCCAATTAAATGGTTTTTATCACGAACAGAAAAAAAATGTTGTTTTTCTTTGATCTTTTTAAAAAAACATGGGTCCGTCGAATATGACCAACCTTTTTGTTCCCTGCCGAGGTAATAACCTGGGGGTCCCAATAAGAAATTTTAAAAAAGAATGTGGGACTTGTGGTTAGAAATCGGACTCAGATTGTGACAAAATTACCCCCCCGAAGGTTTCACAAGAAGAACCAGTGAGGACTAAGCTTAGCATAGAACTGCAAACTATCGAAAAGAATAAATAATTCATTAGTCCCGGCAGTAAAACCATAGATCCTGCTAAGGGACTCCTGTAAAGACTCTCAATGTGATTTCTTGGTAGAATCCAGAGCAATTTAAGCGATCTTAGATACCAGAAATCCTACTACGGGATTCCTCGGTCTAACCCAGAGAATTATAACCTCTACTAGAGAGCTATGGTAGGGTTCCTCGGTGAAACTATGCTAGAGACCTGTGTTTCTACCATGGAGTTTCGCAGTGGAACCCAAAATAATAAATATACTATGCTAGAGACCAGAAATTCTACTTTGAAAATACTAAGTGAAAGCTGGAAGCGGGAAATCAAACCGAATCGTATTTCGGGTTCGGTTTCGTTTGTGGTACGTACCAAAACATATGTTTCGGTAAAAGGTTCTGTTTTGGTTCTAACATTATTGCGGTATTCGGTTCCGTATTGTTGCTACCTGGATTTGTATTTCGATATGCCGGTTTGAGCCGGTAAAATGTAAAGAAAGACCATTCGATTTCTTAGTGAATACATAATTACACCCTAGAACTGCCCTTCTCAAAGGCATATATACAATTGTGGAAACTTTGTCGAGTTTTCTGACCACCATTTAAGTACTAAGTACGTGTACTTTATTTTGTAAACGTTTTAAGCTCTTTTTAGAACTATAAACGAGAAGGCCAAGCTAACTTCGTCTGTGCCGAAGTTTTTATACCCTTGCAAATGCTGTTTTTGAAATAACAGAGATTAAGAACGCTTACATAAAAATCATAAACTTTTGTTACTAAGACCCATTTTCCGACAGATAAACTTTTGATTTCGACCAAATTTCGGGAATCTTTTTGAAAACATATCAAATTAACAATCGCCGAGTTTAAGAACGATAAAATTGAAAACAAAAAAGTTTTCCTCAGTAAGACTCATTTTCCGACCGATCGGTCCTATGGTAGCCTTAAGATATAGTCATCCAATCTCGACCAAATTTGTCAAATTAGTTTGAAAGCGTTTAATAATAATAACCACCGACCGATTTATTTGAAAACAAAAAAAAAAATTCACTAAGACCCATTTTCCGACAGATCGGTCCTATGGCAGCTATAAGATATAGTCATCCGATTTTGACCAAATTTCGCAAATCTGTTTGAAAGCATATAATATTAATAATGGTCGAGATTGAGGATGCTAACATTGAAAACAAAAAAGTTTTTCTCACTAAGACCCATTTTCCCACCGATGGTTCCTATGACAGCTATAAGATATAGTCATCCGATCTCGACCAAAGTTTGCAAATCTGTTTAAAAGCATATAATATTAATTATCGCCGAGCTTAAGGTCGCTAACAGTGAAAACAAAAAAGTTTTTTTCACTAAGACTCATTTTCTGACCGATGGTTCCTATGACAGCTATAAGATATACTCATCCGATCTTGACCAAAGTTTGCAAATCTGTTTGAAAGCATATAATATTAATAATAGCTGAGTTAAACGCCGTTAACATTGAAAACAAAAAAGTTTTTCTCCCTAAGCCCCATTTTTTGACCGATGGTTCCTATGGCAGCTATAAGATATAGTCATCCGATCCGGTCGGTTCCGACATATTAGCAGCGTGCAATAGAAAGAAGACGCCGTGCAAAATTTCAGTTCGATAGCTTTAAAACTGAGAGACTAGTTTGCGTAGAAACAGACGGACAGACAGACAGACGGACAGACAGACGGACAGACAGACGGACGGACAAAGCTCAATCGACTGAGCTCGTCGCCCGGATCAAGAATATATATAGTTTATGGGGTCGGAAATTAATATTTCTATGCGTTGCAAACTTCTGGGCAAAATTATAATACCCTTTGCAAGGGTATAAATATAGTAGTGAATCCTACTGTAAAGTACCACAGTAGAAAGGTGGAAGATTAAAAACTATTCTAGTGAATAGTAGGGATCTCACAAGCAGAAAATTTATAAACTGCACTAGAGACCGGGAATTCTACCATGAGGTTCCTCCGTGAAACACAGAGAATAATGAGTCATTCTAAATAGAAACCAGAGATCCTACATATGCGATTCTTCAGTAGAACCTAGAGGAATATCGGTTCTACTACACAGACTACCCATTATTTTGGCCATTTGGCTGGCCAGTTTGTTATATGGCAGCTATACGATATATTCATCAGATTTGGATCAAACTAGAACTAATTTTTTGTTCACTCTACTTAACAGCATTTACCTAGCTTAGCAAAATTATTAAATTTTTAACGATTACTCCACCCACTTCTTCGTCTTTTCGTGGAATATTGGATATTGCACCCTTCGATTGTGTTTGCACATATTTACGATTCCCTAGAATCGACATGCTTTTATCTTTATTCCCATATTTTATTGCTTGTGGCAGGAAACGACACATTAAGAATGTTAGGCAACTCCTCTTTTATCAGCACCGGGCTTCCCTAGGCTTAAAATTAATGAACATATTGCACAGAAATGAACAATATCATTTCGCACCCTTCAGTTGCATCTAAACGTCTCAGTTCTGGCCATATAACAATGGTGGAGCTGGCTATTTTCTAATCTCTTTGAAATTGCAGTAACTTGCATTTGTGTTTGAAATAATAAACGAAAACTGAATGCGTCCTATAAAATTATTAAAATAATTTTTTATAATTTATGCTTTTATTACTTTGATAAGGTTTTTATGAACTTAAGAATTGGTGGTGCCTTGCTATGTACCAGAGCGGGCAAACAAACGGAACGTTTAACGAACCGTTCGCGAAAGAGAAGAAACTATTCATTTGTTTTGTATCGGTTACTATAGTCAGGGAAAACGAAACCACTAACTTTATATTGCCGAAGAGCGCAAACGAAACGATTGGAATATTGTTCTCGCGACAGCTGCGCTGCCTTGAAACTTTTGGGAATGAAATATATGCAAAACAACAAAGCTGAGAGAATCAAAGAAGTAAAAAAAAAAAGTGTATTCAAATTGAGCAGCAAACGTTTCCGAACTATTCGCCCTCGTTGCATATCGTTCCGATTCCTTATGTTCCCTTCACAAGATGAGAGCATTTCGCTTTACGTTTAGTTTGCTCTCACGAACGCAAACTGAACGGAACTCATTTTTTTACCGTTGCATTTTATCGGGTTTTGTTAGTGTTTCGCTCTGTGCAAAGAAAGAAACGAAACGATTCAGAAACGTTTCGTTTCGTTTGTTTGCCCGCTCTGCTATGTACATATTTTGTTGTGCTGGCAACTTTGTTGAATTGAGTCATGCTTGCCATAGCTCTTCAGAATTTCTAGGCTTTGCATCTAATACTTTTTTCTTAACATCTTTTCATCTTTTAATTTTGCGGGATCAGAATCAATCCTTTGCTTTCTTTGAGATTGAGTTCGAAAAATCCATCGTAAGGGCATGTACTCTTCAGCGTAAGGTAACATGACAGCTTCCAATATGTATCCAACATAGTAAATGGCATCCATGATACCCTCGATTTTGGCTAGAGAGGTAACCCTATTACACGAAAAACATCCCCACAGCACATCAGTCTTCTCCATGCTTAATGGTCTTAGTGGTATACATACTTTGTATTTATTAGCTGGCTGCAGTCAGTGTTCGAAGCATTGTTTTCGTGATGCTAGTAACGTCGCTTCCACGGCTAGATTGAGACATCTCCCCAAATAATAAAGTAGTATTTCACGTAAACCCCCCAGCCTGTTCTTGTTGTAGCTTGAAATACATAAAAGGTTGTCAAAAAAGTCTTGCGGTATTTTTATTGAATTTTCAATTGTTCATAAAATTGGTTATAATAATGCGATTTAAGTCAAATATGCGCCGTTTTGTTCGATGACGAGTTCCCAACGAGATGCCAACTTCATAATGCCCCTCTTATAGAAGCTCGCTTCCCTATTGGCAAAAAACTCGGAGAGCCAATTTTCACAGGACTCTCTTGTGGCCAACTTCCGACTACCAAGCTCGTTCGCCATGGACAGAAATAGGTGGTAATCACTTGGTGGATGCAAAAGAACCTCCCATCCGAGCTCCCGGAGCTTCTGGCGCGTCACCAAAGATGTGTGTGGCCTGGCGTTGTCCTGATGGAAGACAATTCGGCCTCTGTTGATCAAAGATGGCCTCTTCTGCATGAGTGCTGCATTCAAGCGGTCCAGTTGTTGGCAGTACAGGTCCGAATTGAGCGTTTGGCCATAGGGGAGCAGCTCATAGTGGATGATTCCCTGCCAATCCCACCAAACACACAGAAGAACCTTCCTGGCCGTCAATCCAGGCTAGGCCACCGTCTGGGCAGCTTCACCGCTTTTCGACCACGACCGTTTGCGCTTCACGTTGTCGTAAGTGACCCACTTTTCATCGCCAGTTACCATCCGCTTCAAAAACGGGTCCATTTTGTTGCGATTCAGAAGCGATTCGCATGCATCCATACGGGCAAAAATGTTTCTTTGCGTCAAGTCGTGTGGCACCCATACATCGAGCTTCTTTTTGAATCCAAGCTTCTTCAAATGGTTTATAACGGTTTGATGACTCATGCCCAGCTCTTGGCCGATGCTACGGCTGCTACTATGCCGGTCTCTTTCGATCAATTCAGCGATTTTATCGCTTATCAATTTTCGACGACAGGCCTTCCGGACCGTGGCGCATCTTCGATCACCTCTGCACCAGAACGAAAACGTTGAAACCATCGTTGTGCGATGGAAATGGAAACTGTATCGGGTCCATAAACTGCACAAATTTTATTGGCAGCATGAGATGCATTTTTGCCTTTATCGTAGTAGTACTGTAAAATATGCCGTATTTTCTCTTTATTTTGCTCCATGTTTGCGACGCTATAACTCACGAACGACTAAAAACAAACACGTGTTAGCGCGTGAAAAGAGCTTTCCAAAAAGCTCTAGCGTGAACCGATGCGACGAATACAACTAGAACTACGCGCTTGCAAAGACAAGCTTGCGGAAATACCGCAAGACTTTTTTGACAACCTATTATTTTGTACTTAATAATGGGGTTCACATTTTCTCGACTTAGCAGGACGCTTCACGTAATGTTAAGGGCGATTTTCGATTCAGTTAGTTTCAGGTCGATATGATTGCTGAAGGACAGGTTTGGTGTTAAAATCACTCCCAAGTACTTGAACTGCTTCATCGATTCCAGTTCTACTCCGTTTAGTGTCCAACGTTCAACCGTGGCAAGTCGAGTACATTTGAACTGAATTTGAATGACCGCCTTCTGCGCCACGTGTTGAACTCTATAAATGTGCGCCTACATTGCCACCTGTTATGAATTTTCCGACTTTTCATTCTTTACTTAAACTTTGTGTAGCAATTACGAACGTTGATTTATACCAACATTTGTCTCAAACCACTCCGCCGACAATGTTTTTCATCTTTTTAAAGTACTTGAATTTCACCTTCAAAGTCTTTTCAGTCTGAACATTTTACATTGATCCAACCAAAACCGAGAGTTTGCTTCATTTAAAAGCCCCATACGGACATCCGACGTACGTAATTTAGGTAACTTCGTCATATGTTTCGTCACCGTGGAACATAAGAGAAGTGTGACCAGAATTAAGAAAAAATTACGCCGAGAATTGAAGTTTTTGGTTTTTTTTTAGGTCACACTGCTCGATCATCTGTTTTTTTTTGGTTTGATGCCAAGTTCACTTATATTTGCAAGTGAAATTGGAGTAACTGCTGGTTGTGGCCCCATCTTCGATGCTGTCTCCCACCATTGTTGACGACAGCATAGACTCGGAAATTCACTTTTCTATATCCACTGCAGAATTGTCCAGGCAATCAGCAGGAAGCAAGGGGTCCGTTGGAAATGTCCTGTAAAATTATGAATCTTTCATTCAATTAATTTACAAAAATATTATTGATCGGCTTACCAGTGCTTTGATGAGACATTCGGCAGAAACGACATTAATGCGCCGAATTCCCAATCAATGTTAACATATTCCATAAAAGAAGGGCTATCTATTGGCTCACCACCGGCACTACCAGTCTTCATCTGCTTTGCGCTTCTGCCATGATAGCGATAGCTCTCCCGCAAAGACTTAAAGCCTTTTCGACAATCAGCCACTGTAACATATTGGTCAAAGTGTTAATTTTTCACATATGTACATACCTTCTTTTTGTAATATGGCGGGGCCACTTCTCCCCAAGCCTTGTTTACAAAATTTAAGGCCGAATGCTTGTGGTGGGAAAGATCCCAAATAACATCCCGCTCTTTCACCACCAAAATTCAAGAAAATTTTTCATCATGTGAAAACATTTCCAAGCGACTCTTTCGTTTTTGCTTTTCTGCCATGTTCTTTTAGTTCAGTTAATGCACTCCAGCTGATCGATGCGCAGAGTGACTTAACAAGGTGCATTCTCAATGCTGCGTCAGCTGCTCAAAGCACAATAAGGCCCACAGCCACTTTACATAGTCTCCACAAATGTGTTGTTAAGCGTAACATTGACTGTTAAGGGTGACATTCAAATTCAAGTGGTGAAGTTGTAACTTCTGCTTCTTCTTCGCTCAATTTTTGTATGAAACTTCTCGTTGCTTCGGATGCCCGTATGGGGCTAAAGTGCGGTTAGATTTCAGTTGAAGCAGCCTATCATTTAGGGCATAGGGCCCAAAATTTCAAACGATCAGCAGAAAGTCAATTTGTTTAATTAGTCAAGTCCCAAACCGCCAGGTCAAATGAAGCTTTTGCACAGATCACTTGTCATGGCTAAAAAAAAAAAGCCGTTAATTTGCTAGCTTTTGGAGCTCTACCTAGCGCCAATTCTCGCTCTCTGTCTCTTTTGTCAGGCATGCACTCCGCGCACACACACACACACACACACACACACACCGAATGCTCAAAAGCTAATTGAAAAATTGTGAAAAAGTTCTTGGGATCAGTCAGTGTTAGTGCCGATTTTATTCCCTATTTATGCGGATGTAAAATACAACAAAAATCCGCGAAAAAAACTAAAATAATGTTTGTCACAAAAACAAGTTGAATAATATACAACAAAATGTGTGTGCGTGTGTGTGCGTGTGTGTGTGTGTGTGGCACGCGTGTTTGCACAATGAATGAAGCCAAGAAATAATGTGTATAAAGTGCGCGCGCTCGTTTCGCCTTCAAATATTGAAATTTTCAATCAAATGTTCAGCTTTGAGTTGCACATTTAATAATAATTTTGATTTTCAATAGCCAAAACGACGTATTAGCTGAGATTTAAAAATAAATAAATGAGTCAAACATGTGGTTGTTGTCGCAGAGACACACACACACACACACACACACTTGACTACCCATAACGCTTTCCGCTATGCCAGTTGTTGCCCCTAATAATAATTATATTGACACGGCCAAAAACCCAATAAATCGAATTACGTGTGTGTGTGTGTGTTCGCTCAACTAAATTCCTTTGGTGTAAAAAAAAGTTTCACCTTTTTATTTCTAAACACATTATGTCAGACAACGAGTAGTTGCTTTCCATATTCAAAGCCTGGCATTATTATTATTTTGCAGCCCAGCCACATCTGTTTACATTCAGACATTTTGGGATTCTTCACAATTGATGGATATGACCTCATCACAAAACTCAATTCAATTGCAAAATAAAGGGAATATCCCTTATCAATTGTATATATTTGTATGTTATGTACGTTGGCACTTAAGGTGACATACATATACCATTCGCTATTGTAAATATACAAAATAGTTGATAACGTACGCGCTCGTGATTTGAACTTTGTTTCATTGTGGTACCAGACAATTCCCCAAAATACCAATTTCTATATATATATACGAGTATATACACGCACAGTGACTTTTTGTTTTATTTTTCATTATTTTTATCTTTGCTTCTAAGACGCTCAATCACCTCAAACCATTTAACACTATTTAACTTTTTGTTGTGTTTTTTCAATTTTGTAAAATGTTTGGAAAGTGTAACCATTGGCCTGTGCTTGTTCAAAAACCCCAATTTGATTCACCAAAAGGATTTTAGACCCAACTAGAAACCTTGAGCACGGCTGCAAACCGGTTTTATATCGAACCCCGTTCGTAAACCAGTTTGATTCGGGTTTTTAGGGCAGGCTCTTTCCCTAAATCACAGATTTTTGGGTATGGATATTTTAAAAATGAGGAGGATGCAAGAAGCAGACACTATAGCGTCTCAGTTACCTTATTTGAAAAGTGAAGGGCGACGTCCATCTAAAGCCTCTTGTCAACTTCACTTCGAGAATCAAATTAAGACTCTACCCGCGATGTAGGTATCAACGCACAACCACCACCATCTCCCGCATGGTGGCCAACCGCATGGGGCTACTGTTCATCCCGTGTCGCTTGTCATCATGCCCCTTGCGGGACGTACTTTCACACAATAGTTCGCGACAAAACTTTCAAAATTTACGTATGAGCGCCAAGAGTTTTAAGCGCCTCTTTGGATTGTGCACTTGGCTCCAAAGTGAAACACCCTCTCGAGACGCGATACGAATCTTATGGCGTGCAAGATCAACACAGAGAAAAACGAGAAGGCCAAGCTAACTTCGTTTGTGCCGAAGTTTTTATACCCTTGCAAAAGCTGTTTTTGAAATGACAGAGTTTAGGTACGCTTAGATAAAAATCAAAAACTTTTGTAACTAAAACACATTTTCCGTCGGATGAAAATCTGATTTTGACCAAATTTTGCGAATCTTTTTGAAAACATATCAAATTAACAATCGCCAAGTTTAAGAACGATAAAATTGAAAACAAAAAAGTTTTTCTCAATAAGACTCATTTTCCGACCGATAAGTCCTATGGCAGCCTGAAGATATAGTCATCTGATTTCGACCAAATTTTTCAAATTAATTTGAAAGCGTTTAATATTAATAATCACCGACCTTAAGAACGATTTACTTGAAAAAAATAAAAAATTTCACTACGACCCATTTTCCGACCTATCGGTCCTATGGCAGCTATAAGATATGGTCATCCGATTTTGACCAAAGTTTGCAAATCTGTTTGAAAGCATATAATATTAATAATGACCGTGTTTGGGAACGCTAACATTAAGAACAAAAAAGTTTTTCTCACTAAGACCCATTTTTTGACCGTTGGTTTCTATGACAGCTATGAGATATAGTCATCCGATCCGGTCGGTTCCGACATATTAGCAGCGTGCAGTAAAAAGTAGACTCTGTGCAAAATTTCAGCTCGATAGCTTTAAAACTGAGAGACTAGTTTGCGTAGATACAGACAGACAGACGGACGGACAAAGCTCAATCGAATCAGCTCGTCGCCTTGATCAAGAATATATATAGTTCATGGGGTCGGAAATGAATATTTCTATGCGTTGCAAACTTCTGGGCAAAATTATAATACCCTTTGCAAGGGTATAACAAGAAAGAAAGTCTGTCAAGCCCGTCGGTCTATCATCAATGTAGAATTTCTACACGTTTTGACCGGGATTTTCAACCCATAACGTTTGTGTAGCTTTTCTGCACGCCGCGTTTAGATATTGAAATCCTACACTTTACGTGTAGGTTTTCTACACGAAACGTGTAGCGTTTTCATTTCAACTTGTGGCGTGTAGCTTTTCTGCACGCCGCGTTCAGCTTTCTTATTTCTAAACGCGGCGCGCAGAAAAGCTACACGCCACAAGTTGAAATGAAAACGCTACACGTTTCGTGTAGAAAACCTACACGTAAAGTGTAGGATTTCAATACACGTGTAGCTTTTCTGCACGCCGCGTTCAGCTTTCTTATTTCTAAACGCGGCGCGCAGAAAAGCTACACAAACGTTATGGGTTGAAAATTCCGGTCAATACCTGTAGAAAATCCTACATTTTCACTTACACAAGCTCAATTATTTCGCTATGGACCACCAACCCACACCCAAACCCACCCACCAAGTTTAGTACTGAAAAACATCACATTAAACAAATTTTTATATTTTTTTTACTTACTCTGGGGTGGTTTCAACTCGGGGCCCTTGGACTGAAAAACACGGTTGGAACGACGCCATAGACGGTTGAGCTACGCAGCGCCTCTGAGTCAAAGCATCTAATAACACATTAGATGTACTTGTATTGAAAACATACACCAATCTTTGCTTGCTTGTAATTCTTAAGTTCGAATTCAGTGTTCTCATCATTTATATAGGGGAATGAAATTAGCGCACGTTTCGTGTTGATGTCTAACATGTAGCATTCAGCATTTGTAATTCTAAACGTTTGTTGAAATGAGAAAGCTACACGTTTCGTGCAGAAAACCTACACGTCGCGTGTGGAGATCAGTTTTCTAAACGAAAAATGTAAGAATTCAGTACTGATTTAGAGCTACATTTTTCGTTTAGAATTTACACACGTATTCAGTATGCATTTGAAGCCCTTATACTTAGGCAAAATTATACTTAATTCGGCTTAGCAAACTGCCGAGCGTCAATCAATTAATGGGTAATCAATTATGGTTTTATGTAGTTTAAGGGTTCATGATCGTATTGTCTGAAGTGTTATTGTGTATTTGTTAATTGTTAAGCTCATCTTCTACATAGAGCTATCTGTCACATAAACTTCCTAATAACAGTGCAAAATTGAAGTTAATCTGACACATAGCAGCTAGCTAGTAGATGAAAAATCGGGCCTTAGTGTTGAAATTATGCCAAACAAAAGGAAGCTACTACTTTTTATATGCAAAAGAAAGCATTTTCATTAAGAATGGCGATGAATTAAAATAAACATTATTTAAAAAAATGTACAATAAATTCTAGTTTTATTAGAAAATTAATTTTGGGAACAAGTGAAAATTAAACTCGTAAAACTGTCGCTTCAACATTTGCGCGCGAATTCGATTGCGTATGTTCGCGTTCGAATGTTTGCATGCCACAAACTGAGCGACACAAGTATCATAAACGAATGTCTGACGAATTCGTAAACGAATTTTTTGTTCGTTTTTCATTCGCTTTGAGTTTCGCTGAGCGCAAACTTTTGGTCGGGTGGGTTGTTTCAGATTTTGAAAATTCTTACTCCTCCCCCTTTTAAAATGAGATGGATTCTGAAAACCACAATAAGATCCGAGCAAAAACAACATTACTTGGAACAGGATGTTTTGCAGTCGTGGTACTCGACTCTAGAACTCTTACTTGTTATTTCATAAGTAACGAAGTATTGCTGTAGTTGCTCTTTATCGGCATTGGCTCGGGCAAGCAAACAACTCTGTTGGAGCTCTTTCTGCACTGCAGGCTGCTGCTGGAGGTTCTTAATGTCAACTGCATCAAAATGCTTTTCATTTGTCAGTTTTCAAATAAGTGGATTTGCCTCTACGACCTTTATAAACGCAATTATTTCTTCCTCTTGGAATGTGCACCAAACGATTTTTACGCTCCCCTCTCTTTTGGGACATTTTTTTTTTCGCTACTGACCGTCAAAATAAAACAATTTAATTAGTTTGGCAAGGGATTGTACTGCCCGCCGTTTGTTTGTCTCCGTACCCAACGTAAAACTTATGCCGTCAAATCTTTTGCGAGTGGTTTTACAATGTTTTTTTTTTATATGGAATTTTTCGTTTGCGATAGCTTTTTAGCGTTCACCGTACCGTGCTTAAACCGAAACCAGTTTTGGAATCAGTGAACAGAAATCAATCATAATTTTAAATTAGAATTTGTTTTCCTTTTTTCTTGTAAAAACTTGCCTTGACTGAGTTTTAAAGCAAACTGTAAGAGGGGATTTGTATGGACAGCGACTTTAAACTGGATTGCCAAAGCTTTAGAAAACTATGGTTTCAGTTTAAGAACATTTTCTCTGTTGCTTAGTGTACTTAGCAATGATGTAAAACTGTATATCTAAATTAATGCATAGGAATTGAAATTTACCTGAAAGTGCGCACTTGTAATTACGTGCATAAGCGTAAATACGTGGGTCAATTAGTCAGTTTTTCACAAAAATGAAATACATTTTAGAAATGCTAAAGGGGGGGGGGGGAGGACTGAAACAAAAGTGATATCATTATGAGAATTCATTTTATGAATGAAAAGCAGTGTAGAATCTAATATATTTGCAGAAACTTTTTTATTAAACAACAACAAACCTTAAGAAAGAGATGGAAAAAGATAAGGTTATTTAATATTTATTAAGTTTCTTGTTCTTGTGGTTGTTGTTGTTGTGGTTGTGACCTATGTTGTGTATACGGGGGGTTATTGCTGGCTCGAGGTCAATGTTTTTAACGTGCTTCATTATAAAATAACAAAACACGATTTTTGGTTTTCCAATATCATTTCAAACCCCTTCGGGATTCATCTTCAAGGCTGTAACAATATATAAGTTTATTGCAAATGTTCGTCAGAAAACACAGTATTTTGGCCATATAAAAACAATTGCGCTGCTAGGGCATAGTCTAAGAACTCCTTTGAACTAAATAGAGAATCAGTCTGAAGTTTGGGAACAATTTATAGCTTAAATTTTTGAATTCATTACTTGCTGATGAAGTTTTCTTGCATCCTCCGCGTTTGTAAATGGTTTTTTCTTTCTTTCTGATTGTGTCCTAGGAATTGCAATGTCTTCGAATTGGATTATAAATGATTAGTTGGAGTTTTACCAAATTTTCAACTCGAAAACACATAAATGCATTCTCTCATTAAAGAAAGCAGGAAGTAGAGTAAGACGACGCCTCAAAAAACTTTTCCCTAGGGAACTTCCCAACAGACAAATATACTAACAACTCGCCCATAATCAGACACATTACACCTGAAATCAAACTTACATAAACAGATAAGTTATGAGGATATCTACACAATCTCAATTAAGTTGCCAAATTTACATAAGGTGACAAGAAATTTAGAAACAAAACAAATAATAACCTAATGTAAACGTAAAATTGGATTTACAGCCTCAAAGGGGGGCCAAAGCCAAGCTTCTCTCAATCAAAAGCCAATACCATATAATATTTAGGCCTGTTCCCGTTTTCGTTTTCGATTTCGATTAAATCATGCGGAAGTGGAATTGTTAAATGCTTCCGCTTTTAATAACCAATTGTTTTATTCGGTTTGATTTTAAATTTCCATTCACAATTGCCACTAGGAAAAAAAATTTAAAAAAAAGTACAAAAAATTAAAATAACAAAATCTTTATAATCAAAACAATCCAAATAAAGCCCAATTACTTTTTTAACTAAGTTTTGGAATGCTTAGGCATGACGTTCATTTTGTATTTTCGACACTTTATTCCAAAATAAGCCTAGTTCAATTTCCCTTTATATCTGATCAGTTAGTTGTAGCTTGCTCCATTGTAAAGCAGCTGTTTCTGGATCCGACTCATAAAGGTGATCAAAATGGTTAAGAAGTTGCACAGTATCATTTTGTTTTTGGACTTCAGGCAAAATATGAAGTAGATGTTTCAACAAAGTTTTTCGATATCAGTTGGAAATTTTTGAGCATAAATGAAAAGAATGGCAAGTGTATTTGAGATAAAATAGATTGGTATCCATACTTAATGTGGCTTTGAAGACCATTTTTTTTTATCGGTTGCAAGGCCGATTAACTTTTTGTAAGGAAAATTTATTTCTTTCGCGCAAACTCGTAACAAATTGGGAATGACTGATTGTGTATTACAAGAAACATAATGAGTGCTCAATAAGTTTTGTCTTTTCTGTATTAAGACTTTACAGTTTCGCTTGATTTTACTTCATATTTCTGTTAATGTGAGTTCCCGTTTAGTCATGCCGAAGGTTGAAGGTTTTTAAGTGATTAAAAACAACATTTTTCCAAGTAACACAAAATGATCGACCTTGTTTCCTAACACTGCCAGATTAGACTCAAGCTTAAAAGTGTCTTCTTACCCCGCTAATTATTCCAAGCCTGTTCCCTTGGCTGTGGTTTCGCTACATAGTAGACAGGGACAGTAGGAATCTCCTTCAATCAGAATTTTCAAATTTTGAAATATTTGTTTAATAAAAATTCCTCCTCGAACTTGAAATTAGTTTACTTTTGAAACACCTCTCGCATTTACGCATACCCACACCTAATATACACACACATACGATTTCGCAGTCACACATGTACTTTTGGTATAACTTGGCGCTCGTCCATTTTTGGGTATTTCAACAACAAAAATGTCATAAAACTTTTGCTATACACACGGAATGTGTATACAAATGGTTAATATACATATATATACCAAATGAACATTTTGGAAGCGTTTAACAACAATTTATACAGTATTACAGCGAAAATGTGGCCCGTGAAGGGAATTATTTCTGCTACCCATTGATTTTTAAACAAAAACAAACACAAAAGATATGTGGTTCCGTTCGAGCAATTCGGTTTCGAGTACCACTCCCGACAAAGAAACAACTCCTAAGGAGGGTTCACCCGTTGAACTATCCAAATTTCTCAAGTTTCGAGGTGGCAGTTTTCGACGTAAGATGGAAACAAAAGAGGAGCCAAATTTGCTGAAACCTCAGAGACCGCAACGCAAACGCTCCAAATCACCGCATAGCATAATGAAAGCCGAAAGTGAGCTAAACGAATCCTTAGAGGAGGTGAATGAGTTAATGGAGCGAAAAGACTTAACTCCAGATATTTACTGCAGTGTCTTAACTATCCCTTTGAGTGCCATTACAAATCCTGAAGATGACTTGACCCTAGGTGATAGCAGTGAGGATGATACTTCCGATACTGAAGTAAGCACTAAGCCCTTGGAGCATGATCTCCTACGCTCGAAGAGCAAAACTCGCGTACTACTCACCGATCCCAAGTACAAACACAATCGCATCGAGAAAAGCTCCTCCAAGACCAAAGTTAACAACGAGGGATATGGCCTAAATCGTTCACGTAGTGCCAGAAAAGTAACCAATGTCCAGGCCTCGGACAAATTGGCTGCACTGGAAGTCAACAAAACGGAGCATCCCATAAAAAACACGCTCAATTTGCAGGCGATTGTAAAATTTGTGATGAGCAACAAAAGGTTTCTGGGTTCAGAGGATTTCTCGCTCATCCGACGAAGATCTTCCATTAGGAAGGGGGTACGTCCAATTGCTTTGAAATTTACACCCACACCTGCGGGCGTAATGATACCAGATGTGCCACAAGATTGTGATGCAGCCAAAACCGATAAGAATGTGTTGCTAGTGAAGAAGACAAAGCTACCAAATACTCTAGAGAAAACCAAGAAGAAGAAGGAGAAGCAGCAGCAGGAGAAAGTGCCTCCTTCGCCTTCTCTAAGCTCCCGAATGGCAGCCAAGTTGAATGAAACCACTACAAATATTTATAAGACTCGGCCGCCGGGAAAGCAATCAATAGTTGGTGCAGCCAAGAGAGCTGAACTCTATAAGCAACATAATGGTGGTACTTATAGCCCTCTTCATAACCCCTAACATAGCCCAAAATCTAAACTCTTTTACCCTTTCCATGTGTCTCTTTCCAGAACGCGTACCGTCTGCTGCCATTGTGCGTCAGCCCTCCGATCGTAGAACCGATGTCAACATCTCTTTACGCTCGAATGGCAATGCCTCCATTAGCAGTAATGCATCTAATGCCCTCAACACCAGTGAATTGCAAAACTCATTTCATGCCGCCTCCACCAATGCCAACGATAGTATTAATGCTACTGCTGGTCCCAGCTGTGCCCCAGATTTGGCTACACCCCACCCGGTGGCGGGATCCGGGTCACTAGCTGTTGCCGGCGGTTTCGTCGAGTTAAATTCAGCTCCAGATTCAGCTGAGAAAAAGGATGCACGCAGGGATCGGTAAGTGGATATCAGATTGTTTACTCATTTATCCTCTACTATTCAAGCTCAATTTACAGCTATCATCAGTATCCCCAGCACAAGAGTGCACCAGTCTCGGTGAATCGTTCGGAATCGTATAAGGAACGCTTGTCAAACAAAAGGAATCGGAATAGTCGACGCAAGACCTCTGATCCAAGTCTATCGTCTCGGCCCAAGTAAGTTGTGCTCGGTATATTATCTTAATTTGTGTTTTAACTTTGACAAATATTGACCTAGGTGAATGAAAATATTATAATTAAAAACAAACGAATTTTTCAGTAATTGGGCAGCTAGGTACAGTTGTCTAGGCTTAAGAGTTTGTACCATAAGGCTGAAAAATGTGGAAAAAAGATGGGATCTGGGGAATAACTGAATCAACTGAGAACTGCCCAATTAGAGTTAGACTCCGAAGAAGGACAGGATTAGAGCTGTTTTACTATCTCCAACGACCGTGGATCTACCATTGAGAATGGATAGTTGTAGTATTATAAACCTACGATGTTTCTGACATCTTTACTCTTTATCCTCTAAGGACGACTCTAGGGAATTTTGTACAACCACAACCTGCTCGGGCGCCACTGTAACGATACTTTACCGGGGTGTAGCTCGACGGGGCCAGGAGTCACAAAAATTTGATTTCCTTTTGTATAGGTGGTGTTTGCTGTATAACGATTTCTCTTAAGTCCTCCCACAAAGAACAATATTTGTGAATCAATCGAGTGTTCACTGAATTTCTTTATTCAGGGGGGTAATCTGTTCCAATTTTATTTCTTACTTGTACTGTGCGTGGATAAGCTGCTGGCTGCTACGAAGAAAATAGAGAAAGATATACTCTGTCCTCTTGGCTCCTCGCTGCGTGTCCCAATGTTTGGTGACTTCTAAGATCCTTAGTGGGCGGCGTTGCGCATTTCCGGAAAAAAGGGTTGATGATCCACAGCACGTTGGGTTTCGAGATGGGCTACGAGGTGCACTCCATGAATCGATGCGTGGACATTTGCAAAGGTGCACTCTGAGCCACTAGATATTATAATATTATATTATTATATAAAATGAACAAGAGCCTGGATTAGATTGTAGAAGATGGACGAAGACAGACGCTGTAAATAAAATGACGACAGAAAGAAAACCGCGTATCGACAAATCTGTATAGAGACATTGTAAATAGTAAAAACGTGTAAATAGTGTGTAAATCAAAGTCCAAAAACCAGGAAAAGCACTCGTTTACACTATACAAACTTTTCTGGTCATGTTCACCCACTTTGGCATCGAATTTTTCAAAGATCTACACTGAAAGAAAAAAGTATAGTTTTTGATGATCCTCAGGATGATTTTTCGATATCCATTTGAACAACTATCCATTTGAACTGTTAACAACTATCCTTTTTCTCATATCCATTGGACCTTAATGAAATATCCTTTTGATCTTTTGTTTAATATCCAATTCTTAATATCCATTGGATCTTAATGACATATCCCATGGATCTGTTATTAATATCCTTTTAAGATCCTTTGGATCTTAAAGACATATCCCAAGGATCTGTTGTAAAGATCATTTCCAAATAAAAAACAGCACAATAATTTCTATCAATTTATTTAATTTTGATAATATAAGGTTGTCAAAAAAGTCTTGCGGTATTTTTATTGAATTTTTATTTGTTCATAAAATTGGTTATAATAATGCGATTTAAGTCAAATATGCGCCGTTTTGTTCGATGACGAGTTCCCAACGAGATGCCAACTTCATAATGCCCCTCTTATAGAAGCTCGCTTCCCTATTGGCAAAAAACTCGGAGAGCCAATTTTCACAGGACTCTCTTGTGGCCAACTTCCGACTACCAAGCTCGTTCGCCATGGACAGAAATAGGTGGTAATCACTTGGTGCGAGATCCGGACTATACGGTGAATGCAAAAGAACCTCCCATCCGAGCCCCCGGAGCTTCTGGCGCGTCACCAAAGATGTGTGTGGCCTGGCGTTGTCCTGATGGAAGACAATTCGGCCTCTGTTGATCAAAGATGGCCTCTTCTGCATGAGTGCTGCATTCAAGCGGTCCAGTTGTTGGCAGTACAGGTCCGAATTGAGCGTTTGGCCATAGGGGAGCAGCTCATAGTGGATGATTCCCTGCCAATCCCACCAAACACACAGAAGAACCTTCCTGGCCGTCAATCCAGGCTTGGCCACCGTCTGGGCAGCTTCACCGCTTTTCGACCACGACCGTTTGCGCTTCACGTTGTCGTAAGTGACCCACTTTTCATCGCCAGTCACCATCCGCTTCAAAAACGGGTCGATTTTGTTGCGATTCAGAAGCGATTCGCATGCATCCATACGGGCAAAAATGTTTCTTTGCGTCAAGTCGTGTGGCACCCATACATCGAGCTTCTTTTTGAATCCAAGCTTCTTCAAATGGTTTATAACGGTTTGATGACTCATGCCCAGCTCTTGGCCGATGCTACGGCTGCTACTATGCCGGTCTCTTTCGATCAATTCAGCGATTTTATCGCAATTTTCGACGACAGGCCTTCCGGACCGTGGCGCATCTTCGATCACCTCTGCACCAGAACGAAAACGTTGAAACCATCGTTGTGCGGTGGAAATGGAAACTGTATCGGGTCCATAAACTGCACATATTTTATTGGCAGCATGAGATGCATTTTTGCCTTTATCGTAGTAGTACTGTAAAATATGCCGTATTTTCTCTTTATTTTGCTCCATGTTTGCGACGCTATAACTCACGAACGACTAAAAACAAACAACAATAAATCAAACACGTGTTAGCGCGTGAAAAGAGCTTTCCAAAAAGCTCTAGCGTGAACCGATGCGACGAATACAACTAGAACTACGCGCTTGCAAAGACAAGCTTGTGGAAATACCGCAAGACTTTTTTGACAACCTATTATAAAGGTAATATTTAATACACACAAATGCCAAAAAGACATTTTTGCAGCCTGATTTCGGTTTTGTGTGCCAAATCGTTAATCGTGTGTAGTCTACAAATGCAGCTGTTTACTGAATCCTGTGTGTTGTTGGCTCCCGAAACATATGTGGTCTTCAAAATAGTGTGAAGCAATATAAGAAGGTTTGTCCTTTTCACCTAAGAGAAAAAAAACATAAAATATACAGGGAGCCGTACCACTTTAGTTCGGGAAACATTCCCATAAAGTCCTTTTGAATCTGTAACAGAGCACAAGAAAGATATAAAAATACATTAGTATTTGTGAATTACATGTTTACTATACACTTATACAAGTACTCTAAAATGCGAAAACATCACAGACAATATGTATGCAATTATACGTCTGCATGCATGCAAAAATTAACATACATAAATATGTATGCACATGAACGCATGCAAAGCATGTACATACCATATTTACGTATGAATACGGAGAAAAAGAAATGTGCGTGAGACTTCAAAAACTAAATTAATACATATTTTAATGCATTTACGTATATGTACATATGTAAATTTCGTTCAATTTCACTCTTAACTTCTCTTCAATTGTTTCACATCGAATGACGCAGCGCTCACGACATCGAAATTCGCAATATGTCTTTCTCTTTCTCACCAACGGGGCCTACTTGACTTGCTCGCTATCGGGCTATCGCTTGCCGATAACAAAATTCGATACTTCAACTAAAATAAGATCCCGTTCACCCTTTGTTAAGGATGTAACAAAAAAAGGATAGTTTTTTTATCTTAATTCTTCATCCAAAGGAGCTGAAAAATCTGAAAAGGATCACAATGTGACTGTTTTAGCGACCTTAAGATTTCAATCATAGAACTTTTTAGCGGGCTCTAGGTCTATTATTTTTTGGTTTAATTGTTTTAGAAAATGTTATGATGAAAATCATAACTAATAGACCTAGAGCCCGCCTAGAGCCCGAAAAAAAGTGAAAAAGTGGATCTTAAAGGTGATATTTCGAATATCCTTTCTTCGGGGATCTTTTTTCTTTCTGTGTACATAACTGAACGAAGGTCTATGTCAAATCTTTGAACTCTAGGATGAGCGGTTCTTTGCTGTGGGTTGATAATTAGTCAGTCAGTTGGGCTAAGAGATTGATATATATAAATTAACTTCAAATATGGTTCGAAACTCGTTCCATCACAGTTTTATTTTGTTCAAACGTAATTCAGAGTCATATCTTACACCTTTTTCTTCATGCTGTTAACTTAAATTTTTGGTGTTTTTTATATTTTTCAGTATCTAATCCGGTTCCAAAGCAGAGTAAATTTTGATATGTAGTTAAGTTCCGATACAGTTTGAAGCATTTCATATGCATTCTACCCAGTGGAATGCGATTCCTGTTAGTCTCTTATCTTGTTGTTGTTGAAAATTCTCTATTAGAAAGCTCCATTTTATGGTTATAAATGAATATGTTGAAGTTATAAAGAGGTTTTATTGTTTTAAACAGGCTCGAAAAATTTTCCCACGACATTGTTCAACAGTTTATCATCTTTGTGGTCTACCTCTAACTTAGTGTTTTGCTTTTTGACCGCCAAAAGGTTATTTTTCCTTGAGACGGACTCCGTTATAACAAAGACTCTATAACTTTCAATGATGAGTAACGGCCATACAAATGATTGTGCGGGAAATTTGCTATGTGGACCTACGATTTTGCATTTGTATGCTGTGTTCGACCGACCTGGCACACACAAACACACACTGCACATATATGTAAAATGGAAGATCCACATTGATATTTCCACTTGTAAGGTAGAACTATCAAACTATCATTACCTTTAGTAAATGCTACCCCCCCCCCCCCCCTGTCTTTGTCCCTTTTAAAATCTGTTTTCTTTGCGTTTATTCCCATCACGCGCGCTGTTGACATACAAAATATTCCTTATTCTGTTGGAAAGTTTTTCCATACTTTCATTTCCTACGGCCTTGGACTATGCCGCCACTCCCTAAACATTTCCACACTGAACGTATTTTTCTTTGCTTTTGCTTTTTTCTTTTTAGGTCGAAGTAACCGGATATTAATTATCCTAATTAATGTGCATCAGGTCGCAGTGCCTCGTGTCCGTTGCCCTTCCTTGTCATGCCATCACACAATTTTCCATTTACTTTCAATTACAGTTTACCCTTCAGGGGTAGACTGACGAGCTTGAGTTATATCGAAAGGAGTGCAATTAATCCATCTATCTTTGAGTTCTTCTTCAAAACAAAATCACCTGTTGTGTTTTTTGGAAAAACTTCCACGAACACACACAGGTGTTTGGGCTGGCGAAAGCCTTACGCCATTTGACTTGTTGTTGTGATGTTTGTTGTTGCTATTATCTTACCAACATTCTCTCTCTGTGCTAAATAAACATTACGTTTGTCTGCGCTGCACCTTTCGTTTATGGTTTAATGGCAGTTTACGCGCTGAACTTGACTCGAGCACTACTGCAACGGCTCACAAGTTCCTTTCGAATTCGTTAGCCAAACTCGGGGGTATAAACAATAATGAGAAGTAACAATAAACTTTTCAATCGTAGTACAAGTTTTAAGGAAATTCGGAACTACAGCGATGAGAGGTACATGCATGAATTACTTAAAGCAACCCAGCGGGTAAAAACAATCAAACAAATTGCTAAATTGTTGCAAACGAACTACAAATCGAGCTGTATATAAAATTTGCAAAACAAATTTGAAAAATCCAGTTTTTGGGACAAATAAAAAAACATTTTACAAACATTTCCAAAGTAATCCATATGCAAACTGTCTGTTTAATAGTTTAACCCGCTTAAATTTTAAATAAATTAAAACTTTGCAAACAAATTTGGCAGCTGCCGATTCGCAGTAGATGGGCAAAGACTGCTGAAGATGGAACCGACAGGTTCTTGAATCAGCTGTATGTACAGTCTACCAAACTGACTTGCTCTGTGATTTTCCTGTTTTTTAAATACAACATGACCTTGAGACAGCTAAAACTTGCTAGTTTGCATTTGAAAACGGTACTTTTACGTACAAAAAACTTTCTTTGAATAAAGTTTCGCTAAATATGTGCAAAATATATTAACACTATTGATAACCTACATAATTGTACCCGTTTAAGTTTCCACATAATATCGTAAGCAATGTTTTTGCCCCCTGCGAAGTTATTAAAACCGTTTTAAATGTTTAATCTCATAGATAATTTGGTTTAATATGCCGATATTTGGTGTCGGACTGGAATTCTACCAAACTTTGAGTTGTTTTATATGGATCTTATAACTTATTAGTTGTATAGACACCATCAAGTGTAATATATTGTGTGAAAATGCACCATAATTAATTTAATTTTGATACAGTTTAGATCAGCAAAGCAAGCCGCTCGGTATGATGGACTGGTTCGGTTTAGTAGATCGCTCTTAATTTATTATAAGCTAGCTGTTCCGGCGGGCCGTCCCCTTACATTACAATTGCCATCTATCATATCTTCATGATTGTCTAAACTAATTATAAAATTTCTTTTTGAGCTGTTCGTTCCAATCACTCAAGCCGTCTATGAAATCTTCATGATACCTAAAACTCATAAAATTTGTCAAAATTCTCGATTTTTTGTGCCCTTTAGTCTACAATCAGGTATACCATTGCTAACTATCTAAATTTTATGATAATCTGAACTCATTATACAATTTTGCAAGTTTCCAGATTTTTTTGACTATTTGCTTTACACCTCCTATTTACCCGTCTATTTACTCATTCTTACGATAATCTAAACTGGAATAAGAATTTTGGAAGTTTCGCTACTTTTTTTGGACAGTTCAGTCTACACCTCCCATAGTTACCCTCTACTATTGCCGTCTATTAAATATTTATAATAATTTTACGTTAAATAAAAAATATCAAAATTTCGCGATTTTTTTTTTTTTTTATCGTTTGATCTACACCTTCTATTTACCCGTCTACAAAGCCATAATCCAAGCTCAAATTAGTATTTTTTTTTTTGCAAATTTCGTTTCGTTTTTTCGTTTTTTGGACTATTGGATCTACAACTTTTGCAAATTTCGCGATTTTTTTTGGAACGATTGTTCTACACCTTCCATTTACCCATCGACAATTGTCAACTATTAAATCTTTACGATAATCTAACCTCATAATTAAATTTGACAAATTTCTCGATTTTTTAGACAAACTGATCTACACCTCCTATTTAGCCGTCCATTTCTTCATCTGATTACCCTTCCTTACAATCTAAACTCGAGATTTTGAGGACTTTTTCAACGCACACCTTCTATTTAGCCGTCTTCATGACAATCTAAACTCAATATAATGTTTTGAAAATTTCCCGATTTTTTTTTTTTTAGACTAATTGGCCTACACCTCCTATTTACCCGTCGTTAATTGCCAGCTATATTATTATAAAATTTATCAAACTTTATCAATTTTTTTGGACCGATTGGCTTATTGCCAGCTATTAATTGCTATTCTGCTATTCGGGGCGTAAAAAAAATCCTGCATATCAAAGATCTTACAAATCCGTCCAACCATTTATTTATTTATTTAAATTTGACAAAGTTCTGTCAACATTGCAGTGGTTGCTTAAAAAATGACAGTAAATTATTTCTTACATCTAACACAGAAGAGTGAGCAGAGAAAAGATGGTAATACATATTATAATTAAGACACAAATTTCAGAAATGGTTCATAGTTAGCATAATTTGTTAGGCAAGGCTGTAGATAGACAGCAAGTAGATAGAAACAGCAAGATTTATTTGGCTTAACAGAGCGCAAGAGTCAATATCACCTGATAAGAGTTTGTGAATGAAAAGCACATAATGGCACGTCCTGCGGTTCTTAAGAGATGGAAGATCGATTAAGAGTAGTCGATGCTCGTAAGATGGATGGTGGGATCCCAGTTGAGGCCACGGAGGGTAAAAATTTCTTGGACCATCTTTTGATAAACCCAAGAACACCCATAGCTTTATTATAGACTAGCATATAACCCGTCGCGCTTCGCTGCGCCGCCGTGAGTTTAGCCTTTTTAATTTGTGTTCCCCGTAGAGCCCACAAAGTGAATCTTACATACATCAGCTTGAATTCAACGTTTTACTACTTTGTCTTTCCCCGTAACGACTTTGCTGCTGAGTTTTCCCTCCAATTTCCACCCACAACCTACCCACTTCCCAACCACCGTGACCGTTCCGCTACCATAACCGTTCCGCTCCCGTTACCGATGTCGTTATCGTTATCGTTACATTTCAAATTATTTCGTATTCTATCCTTAAAAACCGAGTTTCAAGCCAATCGGATGAAAAATAGTTTTTGCATGTAGAATTTTCCGGGTATTTTCACGCCTGGGGGCGGATTTTCCGACATTGTAAAATCACATTTCAAATTATTTCGTATTCTATCCTTACAAACCGAATTTCAACTCAATCGGATGAAAAATAGTTTTTAGCATGCCGAATTTTCCGGTCATTTTGCCCCTGGTTTCCTGATTTCCAAAATCGGGAAAACACGTGTCGAATTATTTCGCGTACTACATTTACAAACCAATTTTCATGTCAATGGGATGAAAAACAAAATTTTTTCCGTACAAACTTTTCCGACGCTTTTCCGGCTTTTCCAGTTAGAATTTTCCAAAACCCCGTCTTAGTACTCACTTTCACCACTAATGGAAACTCCTGTCCAAATTGCAGGCTTCTATCTCTTACCCTTTGCGCTCTGCTTTGATGGCCAATCAGTCAGTCAGGAGTTAGAGTAGAAGTAGATGTAGATAGATGACAGAAATATGACTATTAAAGCTTAACTTGGGGACAAAGCGAACTCCCAAATCATCAACCTCGTAAATGCGTTCAAGAGGATTCTCATCTATCGAAAACTCGTATAAATACGGTCATCCATTTACACTTTTCAGCGTTTAGTGGGAGGGAATTAACAGATCACCATGTATGCAGAGAATTTAAGTCCGATTGAAGAAAGAGAGGAGACATCGGGTCCTTGTAGGACAAGCAGAGTTTTAGGTCATTAGCGTACATCAAAGCATGCGAATGAAGCAGGACGTGAGGGATGTCGTTAATGAACAGATTAAAAAGAAAAGGTCCAACGATGACTACCCTGAGGTACCCCAGAGAGTACGCTGATGGATTCAGAAAGCGACGAATTGAAACGGACACACTGCGAACGGTCTGTCAAATAAGCCTTCATCCAGTTAAGCAGGTTCAGAGGAAAACCAAGCAGATACAATTTGTGAAGAAGGAGATCATGATTGACAGACATTCTCAACATAAAGGTTTTGTAACTAACACGACTTTGTTTTATATATAGATATACTATATATTATGATGGCCCGTTTTCGAATATCGGAATATTATGACTTCTAAAGAGATTTTGATACTATTCGTACACTTTCGAAATAGAAATTCTAGAAATACAGATGTACAAATGCTAGATATCTTACAGAATAATGAGAACATCGTCCCTTAGAGGAAAAGGGATACTTACAAGGAATATAGTCTGATGACTGCCATATTGTGGTCATTGGGAAATTGTTGGAGATACTCGGACCTAGATGTCTTTTAATGGTTGACAAGTCTTCGTTCAAAGCTACATCAGTCCGGCATCGGTAGGGACCAATTCGGTCCATTAGCGAAACTTAATTGAACCTAAATTCGGATAAAACTTATCTCAAAGAATTGATGAAAATTGTAAATTTTTTTCAAGTATCAGCTTTACGTCTTAAAACTAGTTCTTGAACTGAACCGAACCAAAAGCCTGTCAATCCGATCAAAAAAAAAAAGAGTAAATCACCAAAATTCAAACAAATTAGGAATTACAAAGGGAATTTTTTTTTGAAGGAATGCTTAAAAATGTATTTCAAATACTGACCATCTGTGATTTAGAGTGGATTTTTTTTTTTCAAACAAGGCTCGAAATAAGCGTTGATTTTCGAACAAATCAGTTTTTAGAAATATTCAGTCTTTTTTGGGATTCTAAGGCGTACTTTTTTCTGATCAAAATTTCAAGAAATTTATGAGGCCCATTTACATTAACCTAGTTCATAACGCACGTTTTTATCAAGGTCAAAATTTGACATAGTTTGTGGAAAGTACAGTTCAGAAGCTTGTGTATTGGGATTCAGAGTGTTTTTTTTTGTTATGCTCCGGAAAAGTTTTATTACGGATCGATTTTAAGCAAAGTAGTAGGGGGAAGTATAATATAGATTCCAAGGAATCGATATCGGTAATTTTCCATATTCAGTACTCGTTTCTTAGTACTCAATACTCAGTTCTCGATACTTAATACTTGATTCTCAGTACTCGATTCTCAGAGCTCAATACCAGATACTGTAAACCAACTTTCACAAGTACTAAATCGCAGAAAACATCACCAAGATCTGCTTCTGAAACTATTAACATGTTTTGTAAACTTTCTAACCTCAAAAAACCTTTGCTCACTTTATCTTTTAGCGATGACCAACCGGATTTGGGCCTCTCGAATGCCAACTATACAGCCAGTTCCAATTCTAGTCTTTCGTCGGGCGCCGGCTCTGAAAGTCCAAGCACTTCAATGGAACAAGTTGCCGTAGGTGGTGTCACTGGAGCTGCGCATCCACATTTACTCATACAGCAGCATGCACATCAGCATAGTCAGCAGGACTCGTTTCAGGGGAGCGTGGGTAGCAGCAGCAGTGCAAATGCTAGTAATGCCAGCTTTTGGAATGCCGGACATCCCCTGCCCCTGCAACGTCAATGGAATTTTGAAAGTGACGATGAAGACGATCTCAATGAGGCCGATTGGAGTTCAATGGTTGCTGCCGAAATGCTGGCTGCACTCACCGATGCTGAGAAGAAGCGTCAAGAAATTATAAATGGTAAGTCCAGCTCCCACAGGCTTATGGTCTCATCTTCTAACTCACTGTGTATCCCTTGCAGAAATCTACCAGACGGAGCGGAATCATGTACGCACTTTGAAATTGCTGGATCGTCTGTTTTTCTTGCCCCTCTACGAGAGTGGTTTGCTATCCCAAGATCATCTCTTGCTGCTATTCCCACCGTCGTTGCTGTCACTGCGTGAACTCCATGGCGCTTTTGAGCAGCAACTAAAACTGCGACGCGTCGAGCACAATCATGTGGTTAATCAGATTGGAGATCTCTTGGCGGATATGTTTGATGGCCAGTCCGGTGAGGTGCTGCGCGAATATGCCGCACAGTTTTGTGCACGACAGCAAATTGCTCTCGAAGCGCTTAAAGAAAAGCGACACAAGGATGAGCAATTGCAAAAGCTGCTCAGAAAATCCGAATCCCATAAGGCATGTCGTCGTCTCGAGCTGAAGGACTTGTTGCCCACGGTATTGCAGCGTCTGACCAAGTATCCATTGCTGTTTGAGAATCTGTATAAAGTGACGGTGCGTGTCTTACCTGAGAATACCTCTGAAGCGGATGCCATACAGCGTGCCTTGGAATCGTCCAAGAAGATATTGGTGGAGGTGAACAAGGCGGTAAAAACGGCAGAGGATGCACACAAGTAAGCCATGATTAGAATAACTTTTAATGTAACCATTAACTAATGCGATTTTACTTGGACAGACTTCAGAACATACAGCGCAAGCTGGACAAATCCTCCTATGACAAGGATGAGTTTAGGAAACTGGATCTAACGCAACATCGCCTTATACACGACGGCAACTTGACAATGAAAAAGAATCCCAGCATACAGCTTCATGGATTGCTTTTTGAGAATATGATTGTGCTGTTGACCAAACAGGTAGGTCGTAGATGGGGTGTATGAACTTTACTGGAATACACTAATCAATTTTTCTATATCTTAGGACGATAAATATTCGCTAAAGAATCTACATACCCCGCTGGCTGTCAACAATAAACCAGTTAGTCCTATAATGAATATTGATTCAGAGACTCTGGTGCGTCAGGAGGCTGCCGATAAGAATTCATTTTTCTTAATCAAAACAAAGACATCACAAATGTTGGAGTTGCGTGCCCCCAGTAGTTCAGAGTGTAAAACGTAAGTGGAGACTTTATGATAACCATTAATAGAAGGGGGAATACTTTAAAGTATGTACTCAATTAATTCTGGAAGTAGAATTTTAAAGATTAAAGATATACAACTAGGCCGAAACCCGCTTGAAGTTTTAGTACGGAGATTCGAAGGTTTTGAAGGCCTAAGCTTTGCCTTGCAGACCAATTTTTAAAAGAATTGAAAGGTTTCTCTCAAATTATGGCATGCAAACACTTTCTTGCTTTATGAACTACATACAGTTTTCTCAATAGGTGAGAGAATGACGGGCGATTCTATACCAGGGGTGCCCAGGCAGGGCTCTGACGCATAGCTTATGGCTAAGCGTAGTGCAACAACAATTTCATATGTGATCTCTTTCTCTCCAAACTAAGGTTTTGTTGTGGGCTGCGAAGGATTTCGTATGCGCATTCGTAGTTGTTTTTCGCATAGGGAAAGCCGCGCGTATAGTCTCTTACGCATAGCTTATGGCTAAGCGTAGTGCAACAACAACTTCAGCTGTCTGATGACACCCACAAACAAAAATCAATTATATCTTTCTATTTCTTCACTTGTATTGGTGTCTACGCGGCCTTAATTTGATTCTGGGCACCTTGACAGGTATAACACCGTCTGGTAGCCCACTCAAATAGGCATACCTACCAATCGGAAGACGTCTAAAACAGCTACATTGTTCGGCCTTTCGATTCCTCAATTGATTCAAAAGCAATTGGCTTACTTTTTATCTGTTGTTTATAATGTTATGCTGTGCCTAATCTTTGAAATACCATCCTATATCGACCGATCTAAACTTTTTATTCAATTCCTTTAAACTTCTCTGAAATGACAATGCGACTGATTTAGTGACCGCTTTGAATCATAGAACTTTTAGCAGGCTCCAGGTCAATAAGTTATGTTTTTGTTCATAACTTTTCTAAAACAAGACACACACACCACCAAGGAGACTGGGTTGACTATATAGCTATTTCATGAATCACCACAATTCAATCATTAGCAGTCTTTGCCTATCTTCAGCGAGTTAGCAGAATGTTTGAAAACATTTTCAGCTCCTTAAAACAAAATTCAAAATAAATCTAGTCAAGACGTAGTAACAATTCCATAATCACCTCGCACCGCCCAAAACAGAAACATTTTATATATTAGAATAAAATTCGTTTGATAAACCGCCATCAAAGGCGGCCACACTCTGTCGAATTCCTCAAATTTAATGTTTCCTTTTCCTGAGTTTAATCATTTTGTTTCCAATTTTAATTGAACAACTTTATTAAATCACCTTAAAAGGTGGGCAAACCATTTTCGATTACGAAACTGTAATTGTTGTGCAACATTTTGTACATGTTTAGCCTCCCTCAAAATGGAAAAACAACTGCAACGCGATATTCACAGCCCAATCAGGTGGCATTATTCATAAAATCAAATTTAATTGAAAGCGACAATAAGAAACGCTAACAAAACAGCGCATCAATGCGTACATTAGATTGGTAATAGCTAATATCAAGGTCAAGTTCAAAACAGATTAGTGTAAACATATTTTATAGCTTACATTATATTAGCTTGTGAGATGCATAATAATTTATAAACAATTTAACTATACAATTATTTATAGCCCAGAACGAAAAGAATGTCTGAAGGCCTTGTTTGAGAACTAGTAAATACAACAATAGAATTTATCAACCAACTTTCTATCCAAAAAGTCGAATACAATCAAAGTCAGTTAGTAACTAGATGAAAAATCACTCAAACGTTTTCCAAATGGCTGAGTCTTAGAGCAGAACCAGTCACGTCGCTCACTGGCAGCAACGCGTCGAAGCAGCGACAGTATAAGCTAGTCGCTGCGCTGCTTCGCCCACAATGCCGCCGAGAAAAATGAACTACGCAATCCCAAAATATGCATCGGATGCATTTGTGATGTATAGTTCTTTCATATCCTTTGGATGATTTTCAGATACATTGGATGCAAATCTAAGATCCATCTAACATTAAATGGATATTATTATTATGCCCTTGGAAAGGGTATTATAATTTTGCCCAGAAGTTTGCAAAGCATAGAAATATTCATTTCCGACCCCATAAACTATATATATTCTTGATCAGGGCGATGAGCTGAGTCGATTGAGCTTTGTCCGTCCGTCAGTCTGTCTGTTTCTACGCAAACTAGTATCTCAGATTTAAAGCTATCGAGCTGAAATTTTGCTCAGAGTCTTCTTTTTAATTCACGCTGCTAATATGTCGTAACCGACCGGATCGGATGACTATATCTTAAGGCTGCCATAGGACCGATCGGTTGGAAAATGAGTCTTAGTGAGAAAAACTTTTTTGTTTTCAATGTTAGCGCCATAAAACTCGGCTATTACTAATATTATATGTATTCAAACTGATTTGCAAGTTTTGGTCAAAATCGGACGACTATATCTTATAGCTGCCATAGGAACAATCGGTCGAAAAATGGGTCTTAGTAAGAAAAACTTTTTTGTTTTCAATGCTAGCGTCATAAAACTCGCCCATTATTAATATCGTATGCTTTTAAACAGATTTGCAAATTTTGGTAAAAATCGGACGACTATATCTTATAGCTGTCATAGGACCGATCGGTCGAAAAATGGGTCTTAGTAAGAAAAATTTTTTTGATTTCAAGTACTTCGTTCTTAAGGTCGTTGATTATAAATATTAAACGCTTTCAAACTAATTTAAAAAAGTTGATCGACATCGGGTGACTATATCTTCTGGTTGCCATAGGACCGATCGGTCGGAAATGGTTCTTAGTAAGGAATTTTTGTTTTGTTTTTAATGTTAGCGTCCTTAAACTCACTGTTTACCAATTCTACATGCTCTCAAAAAGATTCGCAAAATATGGTCGAAATCGGATGACTTTATCGTAAGGTTGCCATAGGACCGATCGGTCGGAAAATGAGTCTTAGTGAGAAAAACTTTTTTGTTTTCAACTTTATCTTTCTTAAATTCGGCGATTGTTAATTTGTGGTCGAAATCAGAAGTTTGTCTGTCGGAAAATGGGTTTTAGTTAGAAAAATTTTTTGATTTTTATGTAAGCGTTTTTAAACACTGACATTTCAAAAACAGCATTTGCAAGGGTATAAAAACTTCGGCACAGACGAAGTTAGCTTGGCCTTCTCGTTAAAAGCTCTCTTAACCTTTCTTCAGTTGCTGGTGGCAACTTCTCTGCTCACCTTGCCGACCTCTGCTATGAAGTAAGTCTTAAGCTAAGTTCACAGAAGCAAATAATTTGCCCAAATTGCAAATTTTGTAGGACTTAAAACTTAAACTGTGATTCCATAGGCAAATAGTTTGATCAAATATGGCCGAAGTTCACCAATTTTGACTAATTAGCAAAATTTGCATTAAAATTTCATTCAATTATTTCCCTGTGGCGTCCAGTTACTAACAAGGGACTTTACTCTTCCTCCAGCTGTGAGCCCGAAACCAGTTATTAGACTTCTCCCTACAGCAGTGACAGTAAAACAGCTTACAGCAATGCGCTGTCGGCTCTTGTAACGCTGTTCGCTGCCACTTCGACTAAACAAAATGAATCATTTGCTGAAAAGCACACCTTCCTATGACAAAATGTTTTGGTATTATGTGCCGACCACTGTTCTTAAGTCTTTGATGTATGCTGGATACCATTTACAGAACTATTCAACATTTTGTTAAAGTACGTTCGTTTTCCTGCTAAATCTTGGTGAAAACACAGGTCATAGGTGAAGTAAAGGTAGCCAACAAGCCAATCGTTTGTGAAGAACATCGATTACTGGCTTCAGCGTTATCCTATTTTCTAGACTTCCAATGAAGTACTCAAACTTCCTATGCTTGACCCTAATAATTTGCTTCAACCAAATGGTTTGCGACCAAATGGTTTCACAGTTATTAAGTTCTTCTCTTTCCATTTTCTTCTACTCTAACGAGCAGGACACAATGGGCAAGGGTTAATACCCACCCACTTTTAAATCCATTGAAGCATTTTTCTGTATCCAGCAACAGATTGGCAGTAGTTAAAAATAAATCTCTGCCTTCAACAGCCACAAAGGGCCAAGGCTGAGTATGGGGTAGTTTGTTTGTCAGCTATAATAAAAATTTATATTTAAGTATTTGTTAGACCAATTGTCATGCAAGCGGAACATTTGCCTTGTCATTACTTTTACCAAACAAGTCCTACTTATAAACCTTTGCCTGCCCTATGAATCAAACAAATTCAAATTGAACTGAAAAACGAACTAAACGTTCAAATATATACAAATATTAGATATCTAAATCAAAAAGCTAAGCTAAAACCAGGAAAAAAAGCAATTATTTATTGATAATTTGAATAGACTGCAAGCACAACAATGACAATATTCTTCCAAAGACTTGATTTTAATTTGTGTTCTTGTAAACTAATAAATTTAATAATTGTAATAATTTAATTTGAGTTAGGAAAATTGATGAATGTTAAGGATAAAAAAACTGTGACTAGCGCGTTAATTTATAAGTGCCAATGTACTTGTTGCGCTGGGAATAACATAAATAAATAAATAAAAACTATAAACAGAACAATTAGATCCATTAAGATCCTTTTGGAATGGATAGTTTAATCATATTGGACGATTTACAGCTCCATTGGATGAAAATCTAAGATCAATTTAATATTAAATGGATATTATTAATATTCTTTGTACGATATTCAAACTATCCAGTTCTAATGGATATCAAAATCCTTCAATGGATCATCAACAAATATTCTTTTCTTTCTGTGTAATGTTTTGAGCATTATAATAGGGCACTAGGTGTAGTTAATAGAAAGGGTGGAGGTGATTCTAGACGATTTTCGTATGTAGAACACGAGTCTGTTTTTGGAAAAAACTCCATCACGTCTGGATTTCAAGTAATTTAAGCTTAAAGTTGCTTCAAATGCCCATTTTGACCATTTTGAAGGCACGTTTTGTGTGAAATTCATTCTTTTATTGATATTTTCGGAATTTACTACTCCTTAACTTTGAAATAAACTACACCAAGCTTTTCTTAAATTTTTTTAAGCGAATATTTAACATTTTGAATACATGTGCTGGAAATAACTTAACACTCCAGACGCTCTTGTTGGCATAAGTTAATGATTCGACAGCTTCTAATTGTGTGCACACCCACAAATTCTCGATGATATTGATATTTTTCGGTCTTTGCCCGCCCCTGTCTCCACTGTGATTCGAAATAGACACCAAAGAAATAATAAAGATCGGTTGAACTATATTTTATATTTACAATTTTCATGTATATGGGGTTTAGTGACCTGTTTTTGATTTTAGTCAAAGTTACATCTGGCTGGCTCAAGGTCTTTGGTTGAGTATAAATCTTTATAACCAACACAAATCAACAGATATTAATTACAACATTTTGGAATAGCAATTGGGTATGTCCGTACAACGATCGCTGTTCGAGAATAACCAAATTCTCTCATCAGCGGACTTGTTTTGCTGTTCACACTTCAAACAACCAATTTTCTTTTTCTTTTTACTTATAGCATAGAACCCAGTCGTATGTTAAGCACTCAGCAAGCAAATAGCCTGGTGGTGCAGCTAATTGCCTTAGAACGGCGAGGTCGATCTATATTTTCTATATTTTTCATAAAGTTCTATGGTCGCAAAATTGATTTAAAATTATCAGCTCCCTTCTGTTTCCCCTTTTCTTGTGCTCCCTTCGCTTTTATGTCCAAAAAGACTTAAATCATTAAAACATAAATATATTTTCTTTTCAGTTTTCATTTTATTTTATGTCGAATGAATTATGTGAACGAAATATAAGAGCAAGACTATGAACAAATTGTCATGATTTTAGAACGCCGTATTATACTCAGTTTAGTAAAAAATTATCTTAGCATCACTATTAGATATGGTAGGGAATCTTTTAGTTTCAAGAAGATTATAAACTTTAGTAAGCACCGCGGGCCCTCATGAGCTGAGGCAGCTACAAAAGCTCGAAGACGCGCTCATTCTTCAGTTTCTTCACATTAATTCAATCATGAATGTTGCCTGCTGAAGCAAACTTGCTCGCCAGTTCCTGCAATTGCCTAAAACCTATCCTTAATTTCTACGATGATTTCGTCTATGAATTTTAAATGTTTTCGCATTAGCTCATCTTCGTAAGACAAATTAGCGTCTACTGCCATCGATAATGACAAAATTTATATTCTTCGCCCAGATTCCATGGATGCCAAGGTCTTCAGACCTACCTATAATGACTTCAGCAAAGCTTTTATTTTCTTAGCTCTTAATGATATACTAAAGTCCTTTGCCTGCAGACATTTTTGGGCGTCATTTTTTGCCAAAGACCTAAGCATCGAAGGGAGGAAATATGACTGCGTCGGAACTACCAAAGTTTCAGCGACTGTAATACTATAAATAAACTGGCTAGAGGGGCTATCGTGATGATCTATCAGGCGTAATGTAATAGAGGACTAAAAAGAGGGCGATTCTTGAGTGTACGATACATTCAAGCTTACGAACGAAATTTTGAGTGATTCCCTTAACATTAATGTGAAAAAATTTCTTAAAGATTTTTATTTAAGAAGTATCATCAATACTTGTTTTGTAAGAATTTGCTGCTCCCCTCCGCATCATCAACGCTACGCCACTGATGTTATGACCAAAAGAAAGCGGTTGTTCCAAATGTTCATCCAGCTCCAATCACAGTTCCAGTCACAGTCACAGTTCCAACTGGTTCGCACAATCACTGCACATTGGTTTTTATTTGCCTTTTTTTTGGGTATAAACTCTAGTTGTTAAGATATTATTAACCCAAATTTGGTTTGTACGCATATTTTGGACCTCAAAGACGACTTGCAAGGATTCACTCAACTTAGACCAATATTTTATATAGCTGCCATATAACCGATCTGGCAGATTTGCTCCAACCTTGTTGTTTCCTATGCTACTGAACTGAAATTTGGTTTGTACTCGTATTTTGAGCTTCTAATACGACTTACAAAATCGGGTTCGATTTGGACCATTACTTCATATAGCTCCCATATAGCTGATCTGGCCGATTTGAGCGAACTTTGTTGGTTTTGGCGCTATTGAACTGAATTTTAGTTTGAACATGTATTTTAAGCTCCTTAAGCGACTTACTGAACTATGTTCAATTCAGCATACTATTTCATATAGCTGCCATATAACCGATCTGGCCGATTTGCACCAATTTAGTTGGTTTTAAAGATATTGAACTGAAATTCGGTTTGAACACGTATTTTAAGCTTTTTTTTAGCGACTTATCGAAAATGGTTCGATTCGGCATACTATTTCATATAGCTGCCATAAAACTGACTTGTCCGATTTGCTCCAACTTTGTGGTATTTTACGCTATTGAGCTGAAATTTGGTTTGTACTTTTATTTTTAGCTTTAAATACGACTTGCAAAACTTTTGAGTGTTTGACGCAACCAAGCAAACAAATTTTATTATCTCTTTCTCATTTAATATTTTCAACTTATGCACGAATTCAGCTGCAATAAAGCCGATTTCCTCGAAAAGTCGCACGTTGTATCAAGCAGTGTTAGTTACTCACAAATCTGCACACTTTCGTTAACAACTTTGCATTTAAAAACCCTGTGCAGCGTTGTGCCATGCTTAACTATTATGCTACAAAACAGAGCAACACTGGTTAGGGTCAACCTAAAATTACATATTAACAACACGCGGAACAATTGGGCAAGCGAAAACATAAATAACAAACGCGTTATCAACTTATAATCTTAAATATCTGGACTACAAAGTTTCATTTTTACAATTTTTATTTTGTTTCTAACTTTTAAAGCAGACGCACTAAAAGTTATAAAATATTTGCTGCCAATTTCACAAAAAACACGTGGTGTCAACAAAACAGTGTTGGCACAAAGTTTGAATATGTTTTGTTTTTTTATCTAATAGGAGTATGTAAAAATTAAAAACGAGTTAATATTTGAAATTTGAAAAAAAAAATTGTTGGGGCTTATGCCAAAAAAAGGTCAAAAAAATCGAAGGGAGCCCGCTCTTTTATCTACATCTCTAACTGACACACACACTTAACTCTTTGCATTCTGTTAAACTCATTCATATCGGCCAGACTCTACTGCAATAATCCAACTAAACCAAGGCTGCAAACCGGTTCGGAACCGAACCCCTGAGAACCATTTCGGTACGGGTTTTTTGAGGTTCGCCAACCCGACCATGAACCAGGCGGTCTATATTTTTGATTCCTTGAACCTGAACCCGAACCGGACCGCTTTATCGAAAAAAGAGGTTCGGTTCACCAATTTAATTAATTTATTCAATGTGAATGATTTTTGATGTAAAGTGACAAGATAAAGTGTGATGATGATGATAGATTATACGTAAAGAAACCGTTGATGATGATGAATCAACTTGGTTTTGAATGGACGGTATAGATCACAATTACTACATTACGCTTGGTTTTCACGCCCAGCAATTGTTCTAAAATCTTCAGCAAATCATTGTTTATTACCATCTAAGTCCCCCGACAAACATTCTTCTACTATGAGTTCAGTACCTGTATTGGCTGCAGTATTCTCAGACCCGAGATTTCATATTTTGCTTACAAAAAACAGTTGCAAAGCAACTGACTCAACATCTAATTGCGAAGAACTTAAGACGTGAAGAAGTAGTGAATATTATGATTAAGTAATATGAATAGAGAGGTATATAGATTTCATTATCAACGTAGAATTAATAAATCGAAAGTCAAACTGTTCTTTTTTGTTCAAGCGCACCAAAACCTTGGGTACAGGGGTTCCAGGAACCGGTCCGCGAACCGAACCTTGGACTTTATAATGGGGTCGAACCCTCGGACCGAACCTTCTGCACAATTTTAGAGGTTTTCCAGTCTTGAACTAAACCTAAACTGTGTTTTACATTAAGTAAACAAAGTGGCCTAAATCGCCACATGGTCACAGCACTGGCGCCATCTATTGGCATCTATATTTATTGATCCACCAAGTGGTGAAACAATTCAATAAACTAGCAGTAGAAAATTCGTAGCCACAGCGCTACCAGCTGCCACCACAATACCTTGCAGTACCTTATATTAATGAGCTGTCTAAAAAGACCTAAAATGCCTAAAAAATACTTTAAACTTAAAAGTTAATTTAGCTTACTTGATGGGTGATGCATCAAGTTTAGCCTTTTCTTTGCAACAAAACAATTTAACCAAGTATACACTTTGTGTCTCTGTGTGTGTGTGTGTGTGTGTGTGTAGATCTTGGCATGAATACGCATAATGAACTGGCCTGTCGGGGACTTACAATATGTGCTTCGGCTGTGTCATCGACTCGGTTTGTCGGTTGCCTGCTTTACAAACTGTTTCGTTTCCATCAGTTGAAGCTTTAATGTGGAACAACAATAACGTGTGTGTGTGTGCTCGGTCGCTTTCAAGTTGAATTGTCCCATGTAAAATGGCCATATAAGGATAACTGCAAATGCAAAGCTGGCTAATAAAATTCAAAAAAAAATAAAAAGAATCAAAACAAAATTCCAATTGATTTCTGGCCAGGCCAGACAAAACACATGTCTCACACAATTAAAAACAAAAGAACAAAACGGAAATAACAGTGTGTGTTTACCTCGTGTGTCTTTTTGTACAGATATATATAAATATGTAGATCGATATATATATGTATATGTATAATATTTTCGTTACGCTATTTATATTTTTTTTGTGTTGTGTTTTTTTTTTTTGTTTTACGTGGGCATACAAATGCGTTACTCTTTGTGCTTAGCTCGAATCTAAATGTAAACGAAAACTGAAATTCAATAATTAACAATTGAGATCAATGTTCAAAAGCATTGTTTGTGCTGTTATTATTATTTTCAAACAAAACTTTGTTTATTGTTTAGCTTTGATGGATGTTCCTTTGAATAGAGAACTGTTGTGCTTGTTGCTTTGCAGGAAGCAAAACATTTCAAGTGCATTTGTTTTGGCTACGCAAGCAGGCATAGGCTGGGCAAACGATCTAATCCTTGCTAATAATTCCGTCAGAATATTCTTCAAAACCAGATCCATTATCTCTCTCTTTACCTTGTATGCCTGAATTTCTAGGTATCCAGTTCAAGGAATGAAAGTTATTTCGCTGGTTCTTGTGTTCTACAACAACACTTGCTCTCCCAGAGCAAAACTCTACTCCTAAATGGATCTTTCTCTTTTCAACTTATTAACCTACCCTCGCAGTGTCACTTACCTTACCCATTGTGGGTTGTCTATCCTAGCTAAAGACCAACAAAAGATCAATTTGCAGAGAGTTTAAGTTAAAGCTCAAGTCATCCTCAAGTGGACATAAATTAACTTTAACAAAGTGCCTCAAGATCAAGTCATAAAGCAATGCAACCATGAACTTCCTCACGCCAGACGCCAATTTTACCGGCGGTGTGCGTCGCAAGAGTCTCTGCAATGGCGCCCTTGTAATGATAGCCGGTAAACATGGTGAGGGGGGCAAAGCAAACAAGGAATGTCGTCGTGGCAGTTTCAATGAAATTTCAAGCAATGGACGATGCAATGGTGCTAGTACAACACGTCGATCATCGCTGGTATCCAGGTGAAGTACATTTTAATCAGAGATTTTGGGGCAAAAAACAGAGTTGATTGTGGTTTTCTATATATACCCTTGTAAAGGATTTAAAGGAACTAAAGGAATCAAGTTTACGGTGATTGATCTGGCTTATAGTACATATTTTTGAAGTTTTAGCATATATAGAATTGTTCATTCTAGTCGTCACTTTAAGGAAAGTTTCAATTGTGCCTTGTTCTATTAATATACCAGGAATGCAAATCGATCGAGAATTAAGACTGGTTGGATTAAGTGGTTAAGTTTATAAGATGGTTTATGAATCAAACCAAAACGCGATTTCGGTTTAGTTCAGTGGTTCACTCTTAATTTTTGAGCACTATAATTCTAATAAGAAATTTTGGGGCAGGGCATAGGTTAGGTTAGGTCAGGTTACAATGGTTGAAATGGGTGAAAATCCCATTTCATCACTTAGGCCAATGAAGGCCCGTTGTGTTACCATATAACCCTTTCTACGCTGCGATCGTAGAGAGAGAGGGTCTTTCCCGTTAAACCATTTAGAAAATATCACAAATTTGAGTAGAGAGGCTAGATCTATTTCAGAGATGTCTGACAGATCGTTTACAAAAGGTCGACCCAAAATTGTGAGTCGCCTTCTGCTAAGAGCTGGGCAATGACAGAAGAGGTGTTGTACACTCTCCTCCTCGTCCACTGAATTGCAGCTTCTACAGAAGTCATTGTGTCTGATGCCGAGCCTAGCGGCGTGTCTACCTAATAGGCAGTGTCCAGTAAGGGCCCCTACTAGTAGGGAAATAGGGGCAGGGCATTCAAGGAAACAAAATTTCGGATATTTTACTCTATTCTTAAAACAAGAAAAACACTTTTCAATATTTTTACAACAACAGCTAAATATTCCAGTAGAAAATACATTCCCAGCTTTAGTTAGGATTTTCAAATTATTTAGGAAAATCTCACAATTTCAATCTGCAACTTCCATAGAAATAATGCTGATATACTAAGGCTGCCTTCACACTGACATGATAATCGAGTAGTCTTGCTTGTTGTTATGTTTTGAAAGGTGAATAGTTTGCAAAATTATGATAAAATCTCTCATATACATGATATGGGCATTTCCAAACTGACGTGACGTTACGTTTATACGATAAAATGTTTTTAAAAAATATGAAAATCTTGAATTTTTAAAAAGATTGTTTTACATTTGGGTAGCAATTAAGTAGCACTACAATCAGCAAAAACAATGACATACATCGATCATAAGGAGTTAAAGATATAAGCAATACTATGTGCTGATGTGACGTTACACAAAACGGAAGTGGGTTTTGACTTGTTTTACAAAATTGCAAAACTCTGCGAATTAGGCAAAGCTTTTTGTATAAAATTTTTTTATGGTAGGATTTGAAGTAATACAAGTTTATTTTCCAGGCAACCTTATTCAAAAATATTTTCTCAATTTTTTTTTATTTGCATAAGTATCTGACGTGACGTTACCTGACGTTACGTAACTAAAATTTCCTCATTTTATTTATGTTGTTTTTGTTACAATATAAGGTTGTCAAAAAAGTCTTGCGGTATTTCCGCAAGCTTGTCTTTGCAAGCGCGTAGTTCTAGTTGTATTCGTCGCATCGGTTCACGCTAGTGCTTTTTGGAAAGCTCTTTTCACGCGCTAACACGTGTTTGATTTATTGTTGTTTGTTTTTAGTCGTTCGTGAGTTATAGCGTCGCAAACATGGAGCAAAATAAAGAGAAAATACGGCATATTTTACAGTACTACTACGATAAAGGCAAAAATGCATCTCATGCTGCCAATAAAATTTGTGCAGTTTATGGACCCGATACAGTTTCCATTTCCACCGCACAACGATGGTTTCAACGTTTTCGTTCTGGTGCAGAGGTGATCGAAGATGCGCCACGGTCCGGATAAATCCACGGAAGATGCGCCAGCGATAAAATCGCTGAATTGATCGAAAGAGACCGGCATAGTAGCAGCCGTAGCATCGGCCAAGAGCTGGGCATGAGTCATCAAACCGTTATAAACCATTTGAAGAAGCTTGGATTCAAAAAGAAGCTCGATGTATGGGTGCCACACGACTTGACGCAAAAAAACATTTTTGCCCGTATGGATGAATGCGAATCGCTTCTGAATCGCAACAAAATCGACCCGTTTTTGAAGCGGATGGTGACTGGCGATGAAAAGTGGGTCACTTACGACAACGTGAAGCGCAAACGGTCGTGGTCGAAAAGCGGTGAAGCTGCCCAGACGGTGGCCAAGCCTTGATTGACGGCCAGGAAGGTTCTTCTGTGTGTTTGGTGGGATTGGCAGGGAATCATTCACTATGAGCTGCTCCCCTATGGCCAAACGCTCAATTCGGGGCATAAGAGGGGCATTATGAAGTTGGCATCTCGCTGGGAACTCGTCATCGAACAAAACGGCGCATATTTGACTTAAATCGCATTATTATAACCAATTTTATGAACAATTGAAAATTCAAAAAAAAATACCGCAAGACTTTTTTGACAACCTTATAAAAAGCAAAAACTTACGGTTAATTGCAATCACATAGTTTCTTATGGTGTCTTATGTAGGAATATTTTAGAGACCAAAAATCAATGCAATCTAAAGGCATTTTTATGATAGCAAAACGTATCCAAATGAGAAAAATTTCGCTTGCGCGACTTTGCATTCAGAAATCTCGAATTGGGCTATGAATATATTTAAGATTGGCTCATATTAGTTCATTTTGATGGTTTCCTCATGAAAATATGATCAAAAAAAGTGTTTTTAAGCACTAAGTTTTTTGGTCTCGGTGGACTTTTCTGTGGAAATTCCCATATCACTTTGAAGGCAGCCCAAGAATAGAGGAGACAATTGACATATTCTGGGAAATCGACAGTTTGCTGTTCTTTAGGATGTGGTTGGAAAAACTTTACAGCACTAATAGTTTAAATTGATCTTCCTAAAGGTATTAGGATGAAATTACCCGAACCGAACCGTTGAATTTTGCGGTTTTCGTTTCGGTTATGCATTTTGAAATAGACGCTGCAGCGCGCTAGTTCGATTAGCGGTTTGGTTGACGCGCGGACGAATGAGAAAACTAGTCTGCATTTCTTATTTGGAAGTTGTAGATTGAATTGAATGATTCGCTCAATAGCAAGCGTCCTTAACTTAAAGGCGAATCTCGTAAAGGTACACCAAAAAACAGTTGTGGGGTCACGACCAATCGATGTTATAGACATGAAACCATGACACACAGCTGTCACGTTAATTTAACAATAGCTCACAACAAAATGCTAGAAACGCCCGGTGTTCAAATGGGTATATAATATAGTCAAAGTTGACGAATCATGGATATATACCTATAATCATTTAACAAATCAGCAATCCATTGTAAGAGTGTTACCAAATGAGTCAAATCGTGAGTCAAATTCGCGCACAAAGCTCATTCAAGCGAAAAACCAAACATGTAGCTACCATATCATTAACAAATCCTAATAAGGTCAATGCTGAATGATATTAAACCGATTGTTTGCCCAAAGTTATAGAAGAATTAACCGCAATAGACGGATTTTTTCTTCTGCGCAATAGTGCTAGCTCCGAATTGAGAGCTAGCTAGCCAATTTGAGACGTTGGGAAACTGGAAAAAACCTTAAATTTATAGATCAGCCCAGAGTTATAACTTCTTATTGTTCCCGAGTTCAACCTAGTCCAACTGTTGAAACCTTCAAAAACCAAGTTTTGAAGGTAGCAAGTTTTCAGTGGTAAAACAATTGAATTAAGATCCATTAAGATACATTTGGAGTCTATAGTTTTATCGTGTCCCTTTTTTGATATTAAAATATAAATTTTTCATATCCTTTGGATGATTTTCAGTTCCATTGGATGAAAATCTAAGATCAAATTAACATTAAATGTATATTATTAATATCCTTTTTATGATATTAAAACTAAACAGTCCAAATGGATACCAAAATCATCCAATGGAACAAATATCGTTTTATTTTTGACCACAGAATTCCTTCCTTAACCTCCTTTGCCAGGGTTTAAAAAACAATTGTAATATTAAACACTTGAAAAATTTCCAAAATTGTTTCCTTCCTATTTTCCAGATGGTTCAAGCACATATCGGATGCTGCGGCTCATCAGTATAAGCCACGCTCGAAGAATCCTTCAAATAGCAACGAGGCGACTATTGATGATCCTGCTCTCACCGCTATACCACATTCCAATACCAAGGAGTCACTGGAACTAACGCCGGAGCGTTCTCAGCCTTTGGCCGCTACCGCCACGGTGACCACCACACCTTTGGCCCCACTCTTACCCATAGCCACAGTCACCCCGGCTCCGGTAGCCAATAGCAATTACGATAATGGCGTACAGCTGCGCAATGGACGTCGTGACACCACGGCCAGTGACACCGTCAGCTATTACAATATTACGGATAATAAAATTGGCAATCCCCCGGTTAATCGTACCATGTCAACCCGTAGTTGCGGTGAATCAAACAATAACTTTTCACCAAATGAGACGGATCAGAGTGGCGGCGTTGTTACCCTGAGGCACACACAGTCGGCACGTGAGCCCAACACAAATAGCGAGGCAGATTTGGCGGCAGCCAATTATGGCATGATTGTGGGCATTACGGGTCATTCGAAGCGTGACAGTGCGAGCATTGTTTGCTCCAACAATTCCAATAATACGCGTACATTACTCATGCAATCGCCGCTCGTGGATCCCGCAGCCATACAGATTAGCATTAGTCCGGCACATACGGCGGAACCGGTGCTAACACCGGGTGAACGACTCCGCCGCTTGGATGCCTCCATACGTGATGGTTTGCTGGAGAAGCAGAAAATTATATGCGACATCTTCCGCTTGCCGGTGGAACATTTTAATGAAATTGTGGACATTGCCATGATGCCGGAGGCACCCAAGGATAGTGCCGATATAGCCCTGGCGGCCTATGATCAGGTGCAGACGCTAACCAAAGTGTTGAACGATTATATGCGTGTAACGCCCGAACAGGAGGTATCGGCTGTATCCACTGCCCTCTGTGGCCATTGTCATGAGAAGGAGAAATTGCGTAAAGTGATGACAATTCCGATTCCGCCGCCACCGTTGCCACCACCCAACAAGCAACATGCACAGGCTCAACAGCCAAGAGTAATGCCAAAATTGCAGACCCACGACATGGATGAGGTAGCCATACATGAGGATGATGATGGCTATTGTGAAATTGATGAGTTACGTTTGCCTGCCATACCCGCAAAGTCACCCACAGCGGTGGAAACGGCAGAGCCCACAGCTATGTTGGCTCCATTTAAAACCAACGAGGCGCAAATAGCGGAGCACACAAGTCCCACAAATTCCACGAGTCCAGCGCATACAGAGGTGTCCAAACGTCAGAGTATAATCAGTGCGGATAGTATTAAAGAGGAATCGGTAGAGGATTTGAAAAACGATCTAAAACGCGAAGAGAAGCAAGCTGATACCGAACCAAATCCCAATCCCACAACAACAACAATGGCGGAAGCTAAAGAAGAAGCTGTAGCTGAGGAGCATTTGGAAGTCATCAAAATTGAGGAATCTGTGGAGCTCAAGTGTGAAAGTGTGACCACTGATGCTCAGGTAATATGCTTGAATAATTTTAGTAATATCGTAAAAATTGATCCAATGGAGCTGAAAATCATCCAAAGGATATGAAAAGTGCTCAAATGGATCTTAATGGATCCTTCTAAGAAAATCATGTTAATTCCATTTATCATTTCAGGCTACCCTCTCCATGGTTGACATTTCAACACAAACCGCACAGCCATTGCCTTGCGGTCCAAATCGCATACAACATGCCAGCTCATTGGAGCCCAGTGTGCCATGTCATGCCCTCAGTAGCATTGTCAATGTACTAAATGAGCAAATCTCTTTGCTTCTGGTAAGTTTACACAAAATATGCGCGCTCTAGCAATCTGTTTTTATCTTGTTTCATTTCATTTTTGTAGCCAAAAATCAATGAACGTGACATGGAACGAGAGCGTTTGCGTAAGGAAAATCAACACCTGCGAGAGCTTTTAAGTGCCATGCACGAGCGTCAACGTGGTGATATGGTAAAGGTAACTAATGCACATATAAACACACACTATTATAAGTAATTTGATCCCCAGGTGTTGGGGGGGCGAAAAGCATAACAATGCCTTAACAATAGCAAGCACCATGGGACAATTGACAAGCAAACGAGTTGAAATTTTACATTTGAAATGATAATTTTATGAATTTTTCTAAATACTTAATCCAATTGTTGAGCTATTCCCGTTTAGAAGTCATTTAAAAGCGATTCTTCTCTCTTTTATTTCGCGAAACCGCTAAGCGAATCTGGGAACTTTCAAAACTGCAGAAATCTCTTTGTTTAGGCCAGAATGGAATCGGGAATGTAGGCTTAAGCTAGTTCTAAGTTCGTGAATAAGGTCAACTTATCTGATTATCTGGCTACAGGACCATCCCTTCCGAGTCAGTATATGGCCGAGCAACAGTTCTTAATAGCATTTACACATTTTCTGTACTCTCTTATTGGGTAACCCTGCTGTAGAAGTTGTAGGTGTGAGAAACCCGGTCAACTCTACCTTCATAATCACTCTGTGGTACCCGGGTTGAATTTATGCTGTGCACACAATGGTTCATTAAGGAACAATAGGAATACATGGAAACATTCTCTTCTCTGCTCTTTCTATTTTTTGTGGACTTTCGAGCGGCCTTTAATACTATAAACAGAGGATCCTTGGATGTACAAATTGAGTAACATTGGTATATCCACTAAGATGGAAGAGGGCGACGGCCCGAAAATAAAAGATGGATACTTGTTGGTTACGCACTGGAGGTTGTTAAAGAATACATTTACTTGGGAGAAATATTAATACAAAACATGAACTTTAAAACACATCTTAACCACAAACTGAAGGATGCTACAATGGCGGTGAACAGCACATGGAAAAGCTTCATGGGAAAGAAAGGCATTGAAAATTCGGCCAAATATCAGCTTTTCCAGGCTACTGCAATAGCGATAATGCTGTATGCGCGGAAGTATGGGGACATCAAAGTTACGATGACGTGGAAAAATTGATGAGAAACTTCCTTAAAAAGTTATTTCGACTGCCAGTGAATACCCCAAGCATAGCTCGTAAATAACTCTCAACCCTTTTTTCAGTTCGCTCTGCTCATGTCACTGACCGAAACATCAAATATAAAATGTTCTGTTATCCCGCTCACTGTTAAGTGGCTGTGGTTGACCACACAGCACTGATCGGTCTGACAGCAATCGAATAGCAGGCCCAGCTCAGTCAATTGCGTGCTTCTTGAAGACCAAACTCTCAAAATGTTATTTAAAAAGGTTGCAGACTCAAGAGTTGCGCCAGAGTTTAACATAAGCAGAGAGAGAGTCTATGCGAGAGAGAACGAAAGAGCGCGTATAGTTCGTCGCATACATTCTTATCGTTAGCCGAGCCTTACACACCGGAATTAGGCCAAACGGTCCCAAAAAGACCTAAGAGGAAAAAAATCAAAAAAATGTGTTTCTCTCCTCTTACAACCAAATAGAAGCAGAGAGCGTAGTTACAGGTTGTTTCGGTACCTCTTTTCAAAGTGGTCGCACGAAAGCTGTCGTTTTCTGACGAAGGCAAACGGGGGACCTATTTTTGCGGCCTCTGACCCTAAGCTATACACTATACCTAGAAACAGGCCTATCGACGATGTACCTCAACACGCTGTCGACTCTATTTAGGTATATAAACAAAATCATGGGACTGCCGCAACATCGACTGTCGAAAATAGTGGCGCTAGAAATACTCAGGGAGAAAATGCAGTGCTTCAAAAATTGTCAGCAGCTTTCTATTGCACACAGTGTAGAGTGCAACGTTCTAAATACTGAAGAATGGAATGCAGCGCAGGAGGCTGTACTTGTTGCGATAGACAAAAATCATAGATTTCAGTGTGAAGCTTAAGCCAGATGAAGCGAATCGAGAATATGGTACAGTCAGCTCAACTACAACCTTGGCATAAACAATTATTTTAGTGAGCAATACAGCACGGAACCATTGAAACTATTTTCAATGGGTTTCTATGGGTTTTTTTTTGTTTTTTTTTTTGGCATCAACTACAAATTGAAAGATAGGAAGTGAAGTTTTGGCACATAAATAATTCAAATTAAAGTATAATTTCGGTTTTTGTTAATTTTATGATTCGACCACGCCTACATCCCCTTCCCTGAAGATGGTATCCAAAATTATTTGGAAAATTCAAAATTAATATGTTTTTCCATAGATTTGATCTATTGTGTGCAATTGTAGAGACCGAAACAATTGGTTATATGTAGATAAGAACATTTAAAATTACCAATTTGGGCCAAATTTATTAAAAAAAATGTTGTCCTAAACAGCAGACCAAAGGTTCAAGGGCGAGCTTCTCAATTTTAGCAATTTATAACAAATTTTTTTATGTTAACCAATTTCAAACATGTTTGTTAAAACTATGCTTTAGTTACAAAGGTTTTTGTTTTTAAACTAGACGAACTCTAGCAGCATGTACAAGCCAAGGCAACAAGTAATTATTAACGTCTGAAAGCTCTGTCGCCAACTTTCGTTTTTGTCAGGAGCTAGCATTCTCATAATCCATTTTTGGACGACCTCCGCTATTCATAGATCCACAATTTACTTCGATGTCAATTACTATATTTTAATCGAGCCATTCAGAATGCTTTTTTTTTAAATCTTAGTATTTGTCTCCCTCAATTTATCCATTTCCTTTCAAAATATTTGACAAAAGCGCGTAGCTTTTTATTTACTTGTGTTTCGGTGGTGTTATTTAGGTGGCTTTCGCCATTTTTTTGCAGTATATGCTGTTTGACTGCGGCCTCTGAGCGTTTGTGGCTGACAAAAATGTCTAGCAGCTGTGCATGTTCAAATTAAAGCTAACAAATTTAGTTGCATATTATTCTGGACACTTCAGTTGGTAACTCCACATGCAAAAGCCTGAACACTTCGGAGTGCCTTGAGAGTTCTACTCCACGAAACACATCTAAACTTGCAAAAAATTAATATTTTTTGAGTTAATGCCATAAAAAACGAAAAAAAAATACCCTTAATGCACTGGGATACCAACCCCACTACAGCGATAGTATTTGTACTTTATGTAATACGCGATCGAGAGTAGACATAGTTCACTTTATAGCATTATGACATATCCTGACGGAGTATAGAGTAGTAGCATATTTTAATAAAATCTATTTGGAAACGAAGGAGGCAATTTAACTACTCAATGGGAAAAATTGGTAGTAATTTGCGAAATTCGTCAAAGCTATAATAAATTATAGAAAAAAAATATACAAGAAAACTTTTTAATTTAACATATAAATTAGTTAAAAATGGTTAAATAAATCTAAGAAAAAAACAATTTGAATTCAATTTTGTTAGAATAGAAGGCTAATGGGTAAATTAACCCAGCCAAAATTTAAAATAAACAAACAACTACTACTACTACTACATGGAAACATGCGCTCGGTCAGGCCTAAGTGAAGTAGCGACTTATCTCTTCCAGCTTTCATAACCTATCCTAAACCACAGTTTGTGAATAATTTTATTTGGGAACAAAATCTTGTAAAAATAACACGTTTTTTGTTACAGTTTTTAAAGTAGAAAGAACTGATAGCGATTGTGGGTTCAAATCAAAATGTCTTTCAGTAGTGCTTCTAACAATGACTTTAAACGTATTCCCGATCAGCTTAAAATAGGACTTTTCTCTGAATTAAAAATGCAACTGACTAATTTGTATTTCTTTACCATTTTTCTTCAGGAAACGCCAACCGACACTTTGACCATTCTGCAGGCAGCAGATGCTGAATTCGAGGACGATATTGACTCCATATCAAATACATCACTGACACCAACCCCAACCCCAACGCCATTACCAACAACTCCGACAAGTAGCGGCAACATCACCGAAATATCAGACATTCGGCTGGAACAGTGAAGCTTTTCCATTTATATATATATATATATTACTATATATACTTGTTATGCCACTCAAATTGTCCAATTGAATTGGCGGCGTCTGTGGTTAACTTCTTTCCCCCCTTTCCCCTTTTAGCACTGTTGATAAGTGATTTGCTTTTATCAAGCTGAGGTGTGTTTAGATAAGATATAAGATCAAATCAAGCAAAGTATGTATATGGCATAAGGGTATTCAACATTTCATTCAATTTCAGCTGCGAAATGAAATTTTGTTATGCTATGATATTTTTGTAAGCTGATCCTGGTGTGTGACAAAGATTTGATGGTTGGAATTGAAAAATTATGGGTGAATATTCTCACATATTTATTTATATAATTACTTAAAAATGTATTTATATTTGTTATAAAGTTTATAACAAAATGAAACCAACAAACAAACAAAAAATCAAATGAGGTCCAACACTTACTTGCCTTTGAAAGCATCACACTTGAATGAAAAGGACACAAGGATTGGGCTTAATATACAGGAAATTAGTGAAGTTGAAATTTGTACCCTATTTTCCTTATTTTCTAAACGCATGTCTTATTTTTTGTTCAGAAAACCATTTGTCACCACAAAGAGTTGGAAATACACTTTACAAAAACAATTGTGCTGCTAGGGCAGTAGCTATTAAACTTCCATTCGCTTTAAATTGCAACTTCACTCAATTATTTGTGTATTAAGACCAAAAATTATTATCCCCAAGTCGAAGAAATTGTGTGTTTTGCTTTCCCCATCTCAAAAAAAAAAAAATCAAAATTTAACAGCAACAACAACAAAAACAAAAATGCAGTGCACTTTGGAGCAAAGCTATTTAAATATATTATATACAATTTATCTTACAATTTACAAAACTTTGTATGCATATATTAATTTTGTTAAGAGTAAAAAAAGTATCAATTAAATTTATATAAACCACACTTAAGTTCAGAGATGCAGAGATTGTGAACCAATAATTATGAAAAGTCACATTGGATTCTGAATATATATATATACATACTTTCATACACACACAAATATATTCATATATATATATATATATATTTTAATACAATTGAAATGTTTGAAAGAAATTGCATTAACTTCAATCTTATTGTGGCAGATGAAGCATGGAATTAGTTTTTAGGGATTAGATCATTCTCCAACTGTCTCTCGTCTGTTGAACAATCCTTTATGTATATTACTTGATGTAATCTATAGTTGAGCGTAAATAAATAAATAAATAACATATTATATAAAAACTATAACCCAGTAATATTCAATGGGCAAATTTGTGTTTTCAAAGATTTTGTGTTATAAATTCTTCAACGGGTTTTTGTTTGTTTGAAATTGTAGAGAAACAGCCGTGCGACTATTTTCACGACTCAAATCATATTGCAATTGGTTCGAAAGCGATTTGTAGAACGCATGGCAAACCCGCAAAATTGTTGCGAAAGTGAAAATGGAAGCACGGAGCAACCAGCAAATGGAAAAATGTGCTCTCAAAGCTGTTTTGTTTGTAAAGAGCCTTTACTTTTCTTTTATATCTCTAGATCAGCGTTTGTCAACAAGAGCGAGGTCTAAAAGTCTACGAAAATAAAGCGACGCAAAGCAGCTCTGACCTACTTCATCGAAAACTTGGCACAAGACTTGGCATGCATTCGTAGCGAAATGTATTCGGATAGATATTTATAAATTTAGCAAATGAAAATGAACTGATTTGGAGAATTTTGACAATCGACTTTGCAGAGTAAAATGACAAGAGTCAAGTCAGCAAGTGACTTTAACAAAGTCGCTGTAATCGCACTATCAAGACTCGCACGGAAGAACAAGCTGCTTTAAACATTGCCCAACTTGATTTTAAGCTCTAGAAGTCTGCACTTACCAAGCAGTGACAGCTACTCTGCACTTTCATCAGGAGATATGGAAAATGGTAAGTGCAAACATTTCTGTTTTTTTGGAGTTTGGCCTTAGTACAGCCAATGTTTTTACTTTACCAGCTTTGCTGAATTTGTATACAAAAGCCAGAATTTGATTACTGTTTCAACTTGTACTTAAGGCTTATACCAAAGACACTACAGTAGTATGTAGATACCGCACCTCATACAACCTTCTTTATTTTTTCGTTTTGAAGCTTCATGCCACGGGCGGGCGGGAAACCAACGAATAAAGAAAGAAAAAGGCTACTTAGATTCGATTTTAATTTACTTCAGCATCATGGCCATTTATGGTTCACATTTCCACAGATCCAGCTAAAAGTACAAATTGGGATCTACACACAGAAAAAAAATTTGCAAAAGCTACACGAAAATGTGGGATTTCTACACGTTTTGACCGGTATTTTCAACCCATAACGTTTGTGTAGCTTTTCTGCACGAATTCTTCTTTTAGCTTTTCTTCTTAAGTTCAAATTCAGTGGTCTCATCATCTTCAGCATTCAGCATTTGTAATTCTAAAAGTTTGTGCAGAAAAAAGCTACACGCCACGTGTTGAAATGAGAAAGCTACACGTTTCGTGCAGAAAACCTACACGTCGCGTGTGGAGATCAGTTTTCTAAACGAAAAATGTAAGAATTCAGTACTGATTTAGAGCTACATTTTTCGTTTAGAATTGCTGCATGAAAAATGTAGAAGTTATTTGGAAACGTGTAGATTTTGCATTTGACCACGCAGTATTTAGCTTTTCTACATAGCAGGGCGCAACACGTTTCCTTTAGCTTTGACGTTTCTACACGCGCCGTGCAGCCAATTTTGGTTTCTCTGTGTAATGTCAGCTCCCAAGAACAATACTCTCCAAAATAAAATCAATCTATACGGGATCAAATCATTCCCAATCGGTAATGAAAACAACGTAATCCCAGATATTCTTGACCCGTTCCGAAAAAGGATTGAGTTGATCCGACTTTTTGAATCCTAAAAAGGATTACATTTATCCCGGTGTAATCTTAAAAAAATTTGAATTAAGCAAATAATTCGAGAACAATTTAATCTCAATCCAGGATCATTTTAAGTAAGTTCAAGATTGCTACTTAAACTTTGTCGCTCTCGCTCTCTTAATTATGAACATATGATCTCAAAGGGGATTGAAGTAAGCACATTTGGAATGATTCAAGTTCGACAGGCTTGGGCCATTGTGGCGCCATCCTGTTAAAACCAAAGATGGTCAACATTAATGGCGTCTATTTGAGGACATAAAAAGTTGGTCAGAATGGGTTTGTAGCGTTCGCAATTGATGGTAACGGCGTTTCCAGCATAATTTTCAAAGAAACTCTTGGAGGACCGGCTTCTCTATGATTATGTGTGGCTGTTCCGAACACCAAATCCGGCAGTTCTGTTGCCAATATGGAATCGTATTTCATCAGAAAATATGATTTTTCTCGGCTTAATATTTCAAAGCGTTCTTCGAGCGAAAGCATATTCATTTAGTGAACTGGAAGGTATGGCAAATGAGCTGTCAAAATATCGCGTAACAGGGTTTGCATCAGGTGGCAATGCCATGACATTGATAAGACTATTTTGCTACTGATGACAAAACTAAAACAGCTGCTTCTGGAAATTCTTATTCTCAGCTCGCTAGTATTTCGTTTGCAGGTAAATAGGTAGCTTTTAAACCAAATTTGACAAATATATGTTAAGCCAAGATTTGAATTTAATCGATTTCGGTGACAATTTTCAGCATTAGATCATTCCTTTGCCTGATTCCGATTGATTGGAAGCAGGGTTGACAACTTGCATTGTCAGATGAGTTCAAAACAAACCTGAAGAAGCGAACTTCATTATGTAAATCAGCGATGCCCAGCCGTATGCTCTTTGAGAACGTTTTGTTTTTGTAATTGCACCGAAGATAGGAAATCAATGATCGTCTACATGCAGGGCACGACGTATACAAAACGACACACATGCAAACGATTTCATGTGCGTGCGTCGCGTAGAACAAAAACCGGTTTTGTTCTCTTCTTTGATTGGTTTTTGCGCATGCAAGCAAACTGACCAAAATCAATATCATTATTGGTATTGGTGCTTTTCTGTGTGAGTATTGGTGAGTGCTCTGTCGTATGCTGCTTTTGGGCATGCCTGGCGTCACTGGCGTCACTCGGACGCACAAGCAGACAACGCAACAAGTGCAAATGCCTCGATTCAAAGTGTGTTACAACAACAAAGTCCATTGTTTTGGGGAAATACTGTTTTGCATCCCCTTTCGGATAAAACAATTAATTAATATTGCGAGCGTTTAATCACAAGGAAAAAGCGGGGGTGGTTTTAGGTTATTTTCACTATGTATGATTTTAATGTGTTTGAGTTTAGCGATAATGTTTTTGTTGTTTAATCTGTTGATTGTTTATATGTTGTGCGCAATGTATATGTTTATTTTACAATGTTTTATAAATGTTGCTGATGTGAAATGATCGAGCGAGATGCGTAAGCGAGTGATTGATTAGAGATAAGGCAAGCGACAGAATAAGCAAAAAAGAGAAATAGAAAGCTTACATGCAAGCTTTGGAAATGATCGTATGCTTATGCATATTTGAATGATTAAAATGTAATTGTGACAGTGCTGAGCTATTAGCCGATATGATTTTTCACACCAGGTGTACAAAATTAGGTTTATTATTTAAATTAAAGTCTTTTTCCTTTAACAAATGCAATGGTTAACAATAAATTAGGAAATAAATTAGATATTGGAAAAATGGCGACATAAAGATTTTCGCGGACTTCTACTTGGTGGTACTGCCATTGGTAGTCTTCTTCTTTGAGTCCTTCTCGTCTTCGACTGCATTCGTCTTGACATTAAGATGAGCCGGACCCACTTGCTGGATTTGTATGACACGCGCCTTTGAATTGTCCTCCAAGGGCTGAGGTTTGGGAATGTTGACAGTAAGCACACCGTCGGAGGACAGCGAGGAGGCCACCTTGTCAGCCTCATAACCCTCGGGCACTTTATAGCGACGCACAAAATGACGCATTATATGACCATGATCATCCTGACGCTCCTCATGCTTGCCCTCCACCAGTATGGAATTGTCCTGAACCTTGACCATAAGCTCATTGGGCTTAAATTGCGACACATCCATGCACACCTGGAAGCCATCTTTGCCCAATTGAGGAATCATCGACCATTGGTTGTTTGAGTGTTTGGCCAATTCCCGATTGTATTGCCTTTTGGCTACCATTTGAGCCGCCGGCGAGGCGGGACACACAGGTGAGGCACAGGGGCACCCATTGATAGAGAGGCGCTGTTGACGGTCATGCGGATGCAGACCCAAACCGAACTCATAGATGCGTGGCTCCTGCAACTCGTCGACCAGAGACAGTAATTGCGACAAAAACATTTTTTACACAAAGAAAACTTTTCTTTAAGGTTAAATTTTACGGAGACAAGAACTTGCGGTGTTATTCAGACAACGGTTGTTTTTGATTTTGGATTAGGAGAATATTTACATATAATTTAGGCAATCAATGTAAGTTGTTAGGGTGACTATTTGTTGTCGCCTTCTGCTCCCGACATCCATGAGAATCGGCGCACTGCGACAGATCACAGACGCAGGCGCAACAGGTGCCGAGTGCGTAATTGAATGTATTTCGTGACTGTGGTATTTACGCTTCTCTCCTTCTCTCTCTTGTTACCCCCATTCCATTTTGTTAATTAAAACAAAAAGTCTCCTGGAATTTTGACGTTTATTCATGGTAATATTTTTTGTCGTATTATCATTATTGTTTTTGTTTTTTGTTTTAGTTGTGGTTTTTGTGGCTGATTTATCATAATCATTCCAATTCGCTCCTGCACCAGAGAGTACAAGAATAAATAATGTCTTTAGGTTCAGTTTGTTTTTTGTTGTAGTTTTATATGTAGATAATTTGCCTGATTTCCAATAAGTTCAATACATACAAACACTAGACATATTCATGCTTTTGTATAATTTTGTGTGTATATATGTATGTATGTATGTATGTTTGTATGTATGTATGCATGTATGCATGTGGTTCTATTATGGTTATGCGGGGAATACAATACGTGTACTTGGGTTATGTCTGTTTGTTTTAAAAAACTCTAGTTTTGGGGGATTATACAGTACAGTACACACACACAATAATGGTTTTTTTTTTGGTTTAGAGTTTTATCTTTCAAGTTTTGAGTACACACAGCAATAATTCTTCAATATGTTTTTGTTTTTTAGTATTCATTTAAATGACAACAATGTAGCGCAAAAATGTTGGCTTAATGAATTTAACAATTGTTTCGATTTTTCGATTTTAATTATATGTATATATATATATATATATATGTATGTATGTATATTATGTATATATATGTTTGTGTGTTTATGTATATTTGTAATTGTCTAAAAAGCAAATTCACATACAAATACAAATTACATGAAGAGATTTTCCTTATTTTTGTTGTTTTATGCAAGTTTTATGATTATTTTACAAAACAGTTCGAATGCCAAATCAGCTGTCAGTTGGTTTAAGGCATTTTCGTATCATCTTCTTCATCGTCAACCTCTCATCTTCATTCATAATCTATAAGCAACTCGTTGTGCAAATTGTGTGTGTGTTTCTTTTTTTTTTTAGGGGGGAGGCGGGGAGGTTTTTTGGGGGGGTATTTATAATACAGCGATATGCCTTTTAATTTTTCATAATTCAAGTGAAACTCTGCAGATTTGATTAATTAACATTAACGAGCATTTTCGGCAAAATTTTGTAGACTTTGAAACAGAAAAACAAATGTTTTGACAGTGTAAAATAAATGCACCGATCTCTGTGTTGACTTTGCACGGTGGGTTAATTGTCAGAATTGCGCGTGGAAAAGGGAAATCAAATCAGATTTGTGCGTAAGAAAATCGGTTTGCTTATATCGGGGCCTTATTGTCAAGAAACTGCCTTGCAAAGATTTTAAGGGAAGGTTGGGGTAAAGAACTGCATTTGCCTTTTGTTTATTTTTGTTCACTAGATACAATATAATTTGTAATATTTTTTTTATGTATATATATATATATATTTCGTTTATCAGATGCAACACATTAAAACTTTTTATTTTTTGTATCATTTTACTACATAAATACGTACGTACATACATAATAGTCATAATAATAATCGTAATTCATGGTACATAATAATAATATTCAATAATCATAATAATATATATATATATGACTTACAAACACGTTTCAGGGCACTGTAGTATGGGGGGGGGGAGGGGTTCATTATGAGTAGGTGAACAATAAAGAGTTGCTCACTAAGCGGAAACAAGTATAGCATGTTATTCAATTGTTCTTTTTGGTTCAGTTGCTCACTTTAGCTAGTTTGTTCAGTGGCTCACTTTAGCTAGTTTGTTCAGTTGTTCAGTAGAATAAAGGTTTTTTAAGAAATTAGAACTCTTCTGTTCTTATTAAGATACTAAACCACAGGTTTGATTCACCAATTGGTTTTAAGCAGGGCTTAATACCGAAACGAATTTCGGTTCCGGTACGTACCGAAATGGATGTTTCGGTTAAGGGTTCTATTTCGGTTTTCAATTAATTTCGGTTTTAGGTTTCGATACGGTACCCGGATATAATAAGTATAAGAACTACCTAATTTTGAAATTGGAAAAATTAAATTCTTAGATAAATCTAAATCATTTTATTCCTGTGTAATAAAACGAATCAAAATTCAACACAAAATTAATGGTCCAACATTCTTGGGATTTGCTCGCAGTAACATGTGGTTGAATCCATACAACTTCTTAGCGGATTCATTATAAATTACGCCAGAGAATAGGCATTCCACGCTAATCTTTGTAACTGGACCAGACTTTCTGGGAAGTTTGTGGAGGATTTTCGTTTTCTTAACCACCAGTTAAGAATGTTTTCATGGTTTCGAACACGTTTAAGTGCGAGAAAAGTCTTAATGGAATCCACAACACACAATTGAAGTGTTTTTATCACCAAGTTTCTTTTCCTGCAATATCATATTATATATGCCTCAACTTTGTCGGCGTTTTCAGATGAACTAGTATTAGAGCTGCATTCATCATTAAGCAGTAATTGATCAGCAACCGACTGAAATTTGTGTATAAATATTTTGTAAAAGATTGATACAAGTATTTTTTTACTCAGTACTTAGCGTTACGTTATATCTAGGGTCCAAAAATTTGCTTTGTTTTCAAAAAAAGGATTTCCCAAGCTAGAGAGGACGAATTTTTTGAAATTTCCAACTTACAGTGTATCCAAATGGAATAAAAATCACCCAAAACTAGATTTTCGGCTTGAAGTTTAGTTAGTCCGCTGGTTCTAGTATGCGTACAATTATGTGAACTGGGTCCCACACATTCCGGTGCAGAAGATAGTTGTTATTTGCAACCGCAAAACTGGAGCAAATGTTGAAGATGTCTTTCGCCAGCAAATATTTTAGCATCCTGTACCAAATCTACGATGCGCTGTGGAAAGGTGAAAAAACCCAAAACTGTACCGGTGCCAACGTTTCGGTTTCGTTGCGATTCTATCGGTTCCATTAATAACGGTAAACGGTTTTCGGTTCTCAAAACAATATTTGTATCGGTTCCGGTTTCGGCACGTGATTTGAATCGGTTTATTTCGGTTAACGGTTCTGGTTGCGGTTCCAGTATTAAGCTCTGGTTTTAAGTGTCAAACTAACCGCGGTTTCTGACTTGAAAGTCAACATTAATCGCTTAGTTCGCATGGTATACGAAAAAAAGTGATCGAAAATTGGGTCTTCCAAATAAAAGCATTTATAAATGACAGAGATTCACATACTTTCGGGTCATAGGAAAGAATTCAACGTACAATTGATTTTTAATTGTTTTGTGTAAAATTAAATATAAGATCATATAAGCTTATCACTGTCCAAGCGATTTTGACGGCCAACTCATATGAGAATACAGACAAGTGAAATAATAAACTAAGTTCCAGAATTATCTTGGAGAGCTGGTACTCCTCATAGCACCTCGATTAGATTTCCTGAAAGCAGCGCAGCGACGAGCTTATACTGTCGGTGTTTGACTGCGCTGCCGCTGAGCACTTTTGTACGCACAGTAAAGATCCATTAAAACCCTTATACTTTTTATATCCCTGCAAAGGGTATTATAATTTTGCCCAGAAGTTTGCAACACATAGAAATATTCATTTCCGACCCCATAAACTATATATATTCTCGATCAGGGCGACGAGCTGAGTCGATTGAGCTTTGTCCGTCCGTCTGTCCGTCTGTTTTCACGCAAACTAGTCTCTCAGTTTTCAAGCTATCGAGCTGAAATTTTGCACAGAGTCTTCTTTTTACTGCACGGATGACTATATCTTATAGCTGCCATAGGAACCATCGGTCGAAAAATGGGTCTTAGTGAGAAAAACTTTTTTGATATGTTTTCAAAAAGATTCGCTAAAATAACCTTTTGTAATAACCTTTGGTATACCAGCAAAGTACGTTCGACTTTGCATGATGACGTTGAGAAGCACTCGAAGCTCCGTCAAAATAGGAAAGAACCTCTCCGAACCATTTGATACCAAGAGAGGTTTTAGGCTGGGTGACACCCTATCGTGTGACTTCTTTAATCTGCTGATGGAGTATATACGGCGCCAGTGCCCAAATGCCAACAGATCGGGCTCATTTCTTTATAAAGATCTAATGCTACTCGCATATGCCGATGATATTGACATTCTCGGCAAAAACGTACGGGCGGTAAGCAGGGCGTTTTCAGAGATTGAGAAGCAGTCTAAGCTGATGGGCTTAGCGGTAAACGAGGACAAGAAGTCTACGCGTCTTGGACAATTTGTTACTATGGGGGAGTTCAACTTTGAGGTTGCAGAGGATTTGTCTATCTCGGGACGATGATTACCGGCGACAACAACATCAGCCTGGAGATCCGAAGAAGAATTACTCTTGGAAACCGATGCTACTACGGGCTCAGTAGGGAGTTCAAGAGCAGAGCCTTTTCTCGAAGAACAAAAATAGCGCTATACAAGTCGCTCATCATCCCAGTCCTGCATACGGCGCAGAAGCATGGACAATGACAGCAGCGGATGAGGAGGCGTTCGAGCGAAAAATTCTTCGGAGGATTTATGGACCTTTAAAATTTGGCGATGGATACCGCATTCGAATGAATCACGAACTGTATGAGCTCTATAAGGGACATCAGTCTAGTCAAGCGCATAAAGCAACAGCGGCAGCGCTGGTTAGGACGTAATCCGGATGGATGAAGAAGCTCCAGTAAAAAAGACGTACAAAGCGAAGGCTGCTGACTTTGCAGGACAAGGCAGAAGGGGTCGCCCACCACTAAGATGGGATGATCAAGTGCGGAAAGACATTTCCAACCTTGGTGTGAACAACTGGTGCCAGCTCGCACAATGCAGAAGCGAGTGAAGGGCATTTATAGCGGAGGCCAAGACCGTCAAGCGGTTGTGATGTTGTGTGTGTGTGCAACATCGGGCCAATAAAGAAGAAGAAACATTATATTGTTAATATCCTCTTTGCGATATTAAAACTATTCAAATGGATACCAAAATCAACCATTGGTCACCAACAAATATGCTTATCTTTTTTTGTGTACCCATCGGAATTCAATCAGTTGTTTATACGAGACAAGTTAGCGGCGTCATGATTTTTTCGATGGGAACAAATTAAACTTTAAGTTTGTCTGAGAACTGACCAGTCGAAGTTAAACAAATGTATTCCGTCACTCTTTTTCCATCAAAATCGATTTAGTACTAGGCTTTAAGCCAAACTTTTGAAACTTTTGAAGAACTGACCAGTCGGAGTTTAACAAAAGCATTCCGTCATTCTTTTTTTTCCATCAGAATCGATTTAGCTGATGTTAAGTACTAGGCTTTAGGCCAAACTTTTGAAAACCTTACAGATTTTTGTTCTATTTATCATCTTCTACTTAGAGCTGCCAGATAAGCATCCGGTATTTTTTGCCGATTTCACTTCTTTTACATAGCACTATCTGTCACATAAACTTACAAATATCAGAATAAATTGCTAGCTTATCTGTCACAAAGCAGCTATGAAGATGTGAAATCGGCCCTTAGTCTGGTTAAAAGGACCCAAAAGAAACAGATTTTCAATTTATAAACAAATATTCCCTGGTAGGGTTTGAAAAAAAAATAGCAAAACTCCTAGTAAAAGCCGATTTGATTCAAAAACTGAGCAACAGAACAAAAAAGAGCAAGTGAGTAAAGCTATTGTACTAAAAGCAAATAATTTGGTGTAAATAGGAAACTGTTCGTCCTGGTAAATTTTGCAATCAGAAATGTTCATACAAATTTGGTAAATTTGCACAAGCAACAAACTGAGTAGAGTGTGAACAACTGAGCAAAGTGAGCAGCTGCACTTCGCCATCGCAATGGGCCCCATGTGGCCTAAGTGTGAGAGCGACTTGTCGCTCTCAGCCATTGCAACCTTACCTAATCTAACCGAGCAACTGCATTTGCTTCTTACAGGACAAAGCCTTCCAGCCAAGGCTTTTCTGGGAAGTAGGAGGAGTAGGGAGTTAGGGGTGCATCATACACTAATAGCCATAAGTCATGTTTTATATAGTTAAACATATTTGTTTAATTTCACCAATTTCGCTAGCTTTTTGTGCGTAAGCATGTCAAACTGTACAGTTTAGCCAGCATTATGTATATACAAATTTGAATTGAAATGTGAGGAAAATTTTCAAAAGCAGCACAAAAACTGTGCACATTTAATTAGTGCACTTGCAAAAGTACATTTAACAAAAAAAACAAAAAAACACAAAACAAAAAGGAATTGAATTTGGTTTTCCCATTTAGTTTAAATTCTTTGCTCTTGTTCATTTGCCCATTTTCACTTTTTGCTAAGTAAATTACAAATTACGATTCAAACATACGCAAAATATATAGTATATATATATATATGTATGTATGTATATGTGTGGGTATTGGTATACGGTATGCTTCTGCTTCTTCGTTTTTTTTTTTGTTTTTGCTATATTTATATATGTAGTAAAGTTTACTGGGGGATTAGTTGCGGTTGCTCTGTTTTCCGTTTTCAAATTTTATGTGTGGAGTGAATCGATCTCTCTTTCTCTCTCTCCCTCTCTCTCTCGCTCTCTTGGTTGCTTTAACAATTACAATTGGCATTGGGCGTGCCCTGCGGCTGATCTGTCAAACGTTGTCCCTTTTGATTGGCACCCACTAACGTTGGATCGGCATCCAAACTCTCGGACATCTTGTCGCAAATAATATCCACCAAACGCTCAAAGACAGCCTGCAAAAGAAGGTAGAAAGTATTATAAACAAGCTCCAATGATGCCGCTCTGTCACAAAGCTTACCTTAACATTTACATTCTCCTTGGCGGAGGTTTCAAAGAATTCCACACCCAGTTGATCGGCCAGTTGACGACCACGCTCGAAGCTAATCACACGCTGATCCTCCATGTCGCATTTGTTGCCCACCAATATGACCTGAGCATTGTCCCATGAATATGTTTTGATTTGTGTGACCCTGGAAGGAATCATTTGGATTATGTTAATTTTCTTCGGCGACAGCTTTAAGCTTTCTTACTTAATCTGCGTCAGCCTAAAAGCTCAAGCGCTACAACAAGGGGCGCTCTTCGATTTTGCTTATATGAAAACTTACCAATCCTGCACCGAATTGAAGCTGTCCTCGTTGGTGACATCATACATCAGAATGAAACCCATGGCACCGCGGTAGTAGGCTGTGGTTATGGTACGGTAACGTTCTTGTCCAGCCGTATCCTGCAAAACAGGCAACCCACAAATTAGTCAACAGACCAAAACACAATTAAAACCGTGCCCGCCCCCCCCACCCCTCCCCACTTCCGCCCAAAAAGAGAGAGAGAGAGGAAAGGACACTATTGAGAGGCTGAGAACACTTGCCAGTGCGCTCACCTGTGAAACTTGTTGCCCCTGGAAGGAAATGCGTTGACATTGATGCACCAAAATAGACACAGGCAATAGCTCATCAATCAATACAGCTTGTTTAATGGCCAATGCTCTCTTTCTCTCTCTTTCTCTTGCTCTATGTGTGTGTGTGTGTGTGTGTGCGACCTTGGTTACTGACAGATTTCTTAATGAAATGCCAATATATAAAATTCTTCAAATATATTGAAGCACTTAGAAGGGCGAGAGCAGACATAAAATGTAAATGCTGCAGCTAATTTACATCTTGACAGTTCATTATATGCTGTATCCTTTTCAAAATGGATGGAAAGTGGTATCATAGAGGATGAAACAGACCGAGGAAAACCTTTTCGCGTTTCAAAAAGTGCGATAATAAAGCGACCCAAACCAGCTCTGAACTTCTTCATCGACCGCAACTGGCCAGCGACTGAAAAGCAAAATAATGAATAGAGAGAATTCAAGACGAATTCAAGACGAATTCAAGCGAAAGAAACCTGTTCTTTGATATATGGACTAGCATCTCTAACGACTGCTGCGTCAGTAACGACTATGAAAACCCATTTACTTTGCCCAAGCAAAAAGGAGCACTAAGAGAACTCTGTATAAATCTCTGATACTCAAACCTGGATCGAAAAACTACTTTGATGACAGACTAACTGCGCACTGAACTTACTCTCAGCAGGATAGTAGCCTCTGCAATATGTGTACCAAGGAAGATATAAAGCTCACTTGGTTGAAATCTGCCCCATCCTAAAGAAGTTACAAAGTTTCAGCGTTTGTCAACATCGGAAACTAAACCTCAAAATTGGATAGCTCTTGTAGCTTTCATCAAAGACGCTTTGAAATACCGCAACAGCAACATAAGTGAATTATTCTAGGCCCTACCTACCCATAACAGGCATCATTCACCAGCTACATTATGCGTATTTCAACGTACGGTTTGTATAAAACCATGTTGAAACAGTTAAGAAAGTCGGTCAGTCGATTAGCAGCTGAAAGCAGCGCTGCTAAACAATAGATGGCGCCTCTACTTGTATTGAACAATGACAGATTTTCAAAACTGACCAATAGATGACGCCTCTACTGCCGGGGCTGCGTTAGTTAGTTACAAATTGAACCTCGTAGCCAAAGTGGTGACCCCGACTAAGTTAAAGCATACAAACAATAATCAAAGCAAATTCATAGCAAATGAATTTCAATCTCTGACGTAATTCATACAGTGACGCCATTGTGGGATTCATGTCGACATGCAGCTTTCGATCAACATATTCAAACAGTATTAAGCTACTTAAAGCAAGAAGCACTATTTCGACAACAGCCAGCCAGATCCTCAACAGCAGCAACATAACCATTTCGATGTTTTTTGGTCATTTTGTCCCACACGACAGACGAAACACGAACAGCCGGCGCCATGTTTGTTCCACGAAAGCAAATGTGGCGGTTTTCGAATTGCGGATCAATTACCAGGATTCATGCCTCGACAACTGGCTACATGACGACTCCGGTGGTCACACTATTCATCGAGCACCATCCACAACGCGTGGCAAACGAAGACCACAACGAGCGGCAAACAAAGTCCACAACGTGTGGCAAACGAAAGTCTCTACTCGGGGTACATCACCCAATACAATTGACTCTGCAACCTCAACCCTGATCGAACGAACTTGCTTGTCGACCACCACTCGAAGCAACGGCCTCAACGCGAGGTTACCATCGACGCAACTACGCAAATCTGAATCGGAAACATTTCGTCGACTCAACTACGAAACAAGCATCATAGCGAAAATTATACACCAGCTTTCCTTCACATTGGGGCTTGTGCAAATTCTGTAGATGCTCACCCCGGACCTACATTCATTCCAGAATCAAAGATAATCGAAGCTAACTGCCTCTTAGTGACACGGAGCATTTGGAGAAAGCGAACATCATTGAAAATGGGCAGCACTTTGGTTTGCCAGTGGACTGATATGGGCATACAAAACTTGTTTTCTCGGCGAAAGCATTCAATTGCAGTTGGATACTCCATAAGTTCGTCCATCACTTCATCGACAGCATCATGGAGATTTTGTATGTATTCACATATCTTCGTGCTCGTATTTAGCTACCATCCATGCATTTTATTTCATGAAGCTTCATGTCCATTTTGTCTTGGCATTTTGATTTGGATTTATATGCACATCTTAAGCTTAGTCTCTCAAGTAACACAGCCTGTCAAAAACAGCTGGTTTACCACAACAATTACTAGGTTAAATCACAAGGGGTCGCTCACTAGCTCATGTGTGGTAAATTTACCAATTACGTTTTAACGAGGGCTGGTTAGTACCCTACAAATTTATATTTAAACGGTTTGAAGCCAGTAACTGAAACGTTTATTATGTAACCAAAACGCAACCGGACCGAAATATAATCAGATAATCCTAAACGATATGTGTTTTGGTTAAACGATCAAGTGTTAACAGCAAAACAAGTACGCCGATGAGAGAATTTGGTTATTCTCGAAACAGCGATCGTTGTACGGACATACCCAATTGCTATTCCAAAATGTTGTAATTAATATCAGTTGATTTGTGTTGGTTATAAAGATTTATAATCAACCACAGACCTTGAGCTAGCCAGTTGTAACATTGACTAAAATCAAAAACAGGTCACAAAACCTCATATACGATCAAGAAAATTTAAAATATTGATACAAATCTTGAGATTTATATAGAAGTTAAAAGTTGACTATCCCTTTTCAAAGTTAAAGCACTTTTAGTAGCCAGAAAAGCAGATCTTTCTTTTCTTCTTTATAAATAGTGGGGCAAATTTTGTAACCAAACACCAAATTCCGAGGGTTTGAGGCATCTTAAAACCGTTCCAAGAACCGTACTTTGAGTTTTACAAAGGAATTGCATACACAGCCATGCTCCCATTTTCGCATTCGCAAATTTTTTTGCAATTTCAAACCGGTTTTTAGACCAAAATTTGACTCAAAATCGTAAAATTTTTGCGAAAGCGAAAATGGGAGCATGGCTGATATTTTCATATTCATCCATTGAGCCCAAAAAAGTAGGCAATAGTTTTCGACATAAAATTTCTTACAGTTTTGCAGCCACTTTACAAATTCACCCATTGATCCCACAAAAGTAGGCAATTGTTTTTCATTTCGACTTACCCAAATCTGTAGCTTCACCCGCTTATCATGACGAAAGACAGTCTTCACTTTAAAGTCAATGCCCACCGTTGACACAAATGCCGATGTAAAACTATCATCTGCATAGCGAAACAGGAAACTGGTCTTGCCCACACTGGAGTTGCCAATGATGAGCAACTTGAACATGTAATCGAAATTCTGATCGGCTGCATCCTTTTGCCATTTGGGATCACCGCCACCAGCCATGACTGAGTGTATGAGAGTACTGCAAACAGAGAGAGAGAGAAAGAGAGAGAGACTAAAGATTAGTAGACTGTCATTTAACTGTTAATATATAGTCATGTCAAAAGTGCCTGGTTATTCCCATTAACACATTGGCAACTGTTGAGTTAACGACAAAAATCTGGAAATTAACCTAAAACCAATATCACAGTAGAAAACAAAAAGTGCATCTTTTGGTACCATTTCCAGTTTTTCTAATCTCAAATGTTTTTATTGCGAGCTGAAAAATGTTCGACACATTGCTTGGCACGTTGCTAGGCTACTTTATGCAGGCGCTGTGGCTAATGGTGAGTCAAATGATGGGACAGATTCTGCAGCATCCGCTGCTGACCAGCGTTATGTGTGTGCTGGCGGTGTTGTTTACCAAAACGGATGTGGAGGCGCTTAAGCAGACCTGGCAGAGGACAGTCGGCTGGTTGAGTTGTTCCGGAGGCCAGCAACGTTCAAACGGTTACGATTATGGCATGACTCAAGGACCACACACATGGATCACCAACCAAACGGTAGGATTATCGGTAGGATTGGAGGAGCAGGCCGGCTTCCAGAGCCCCGTGAACATTGAGGAGAGTGTGGTGCAGCGTCTGGCCATACGGGAACTACTTAATTGGAATCACTATGATGATCTACCGGCCCGCATTGAGCTGGAGAATACGGGACAAACCCTGGTGCTGCATGCCCAGTTTCATGGCAACGCTCCGACCATCAGTGGAGCCGATCTTCTTGCCAGCTACACCTTTGTGGAGTTACGTTTCCGTTGGGGCTGGAGCAACAACGAGGGATCCGAGCACACAATCAATCATCGCAAATTCCCCCTGGAGATGCAGGTGATGCATCGTGCTGGTGCCGGTGTGCCACGTCCTTGCACCAGCAGCTATGATCTCCTGATGGTTGCCTACATTTTCGAGTTGTCGGCCCACAATCCCTTTCTGGATCCCCTCGTACAGAATCTACGCCTGGTGCAGCAACCCGGCCAGCGGGTGGCCATTGCTCCGTTTCCCTTGTCCTATCTGATGTACACCTTCCGTGCCGGCTTCTATTCCTATGGCGGCTCATTGACTCAGCCGCCTTGCTACCAGGGCACCGAGTGGTTCGTTTTCCCGGAAACCCTGGCCATAAGTGACTTTCAGCTGCGACACTTTCGTCAGCTGCTCGGTCCGGATGGAGTGACGCCCATCACACGCAACTCCCGGCCCGTTCAGCATTTGGGCAATCGGGTGATTAATCTCAATTGCTTCTGTCCCTATGATGCCTCACAATTGGCCCGCATGCACGAGGAACTGTGCCAGCAGCAGCGACACGAGGAACAGGAACAAACTAGCCAGGAAGTGGCCACCTCAATGCCCTCGGAGGAGGATGAGGGTCAACTGGTGGAGACCATAGATACCACCACCATTATTACGAGCAGCTCCAATGCCAGCATCTGCTTGACCACTCTCAAGCGCAAGGAACCGCAAGATGTGTCACAGCAGAGCTGTCGTGGACCCGGCATTGTCCTATTCAGCGGTGGCAGTGATTCGAAACTGGCCAACAAATGTTGTGCCCTCCAGCTGAATCCCGGTGACGATACCGCAGCACCACAAGGCCGTGATGCCATTTGCGGTGTGGGCGATGGCGTCAACGTTGGCGTTCGCATTGAGCTGATTGAATAACACGAGCGGAGGAATGTTCAACTTGTTTAGCCGCCACACTTCACACACACGGAACACAGGAACACACAGGTCACAATATATACAATATGGGAAGGAGGAGGGAGGAGGGGGTATACACAATGGATCTTGTTGTTGTTTTTGTTGTTGTGTACGGGAGAACTCTAATTGAATTGCGTGTGCGTGGATTAAACAAGTTGCGTTTATATTTTCTGAACCATAAACGTCCTTGAGCTTTTGGTTGGGTGAAGGGAAAGTAAGTTGACCTTGTGTGTTAGCTGAAATATGCAACAGGCGAAACTCGAAAATGGGATCCTAAAATTTGTGCTCCTGTTTGAGAATACTGCTTAGGCAAGGGGAGAAAAATGTAGGACAAATAAAGGCTTCAGTAGGAAAATCGTATCTATCCTCCGCACATTCATAGTATGAAAACTCGAAAGATGGTAAATTGACTATATACAGCTCTCAGAAGAGGGCCATAAGCCGAGCTTCTCTTAAACTCTCAAAAACTGTGAAGATACTCAGCTTATATAAGCGTTGTTTAGGAAATGCCATAGATTGGACAGTTGACACCAGGGAATCAAACCGGAACCAGAACTGGAACCGTATACCGAAAAGAACCGATTAAAACTCAGACCGGAACTGGAACCGATATTTGAAATTGTCGCAGTTTTCATTGGTGGCAATGTCGCACCAACCCTATATATAATATTATACGCTGTAGGGAGAGCTCGCCGCTCACGTTAGCCAGAAGCTTTGTGGATACAAAGCGTTCTGTTTACAGTGGTCACCAACGAAGAGGTGTGAATCGACTTGAGACGCAGTAAGCCAGGATCGCGCTGGGTTCGCCAAGTTGAACCGATCAGCAGCTTTACCTCACTACATACGCCCCCATTAGGTCCATAAAAACTATGACTAGAAATTTCTGAACGAAATTGATTGTGTAAAAAGATAGAAAAGAACCTAAACATTGTACCGGTACAGTTTCGGTTCTGAGTGCAACGACTAGACTTCAAAGCTGACACTTAGTTTTGGCAGACTTTTAAGCAATTTCCAACAAAAAGGAGTCTGGTCTTTCAAAACATTTGTATTGTAAAATAGAAAAACATGAGAACAGTCTCTTGAAAACTATTGCATCCTTTATTCTTAGGCCCACATTATAATGTCATGCTAATGCTAACCTCGAAACTGAAAAGTACTTTTGTGTTATCCATTTCTGTTGAACTTAAAACTGAATGAGGAAAGCAGCACAAATACTTCAGAAGCAGGACACTACAAATAGTTCAGTATTTTTACACAACTGATTAATGACATCAATCGTGACCAATTTTTCTGAGCTTAAAACGTTTTCCAAATTGAAGTCTTTGGAATTATTTGAAAATGAACGCCTAGATGTATAATTGTATCGATATTTAAGTGTTAAGGTATTGGTAAAAAATCGAATGATGGTCACACTGTAGAGAGAATGGACGATGACGAAACCGAAAATAGAACGCAGTAGATAGTTGAAGATGGACAAAGACAGAAGCTGTGATTAAAATGACAAGCAGACAGACAGAGAGAGAGAAAGATAAATCCATATCGACAAACCGTGAAGAGAAAAATCACGTATAGAGACATTGTAAATAGAAAACCTAGTTTAAATAGTGAAACCCAAAAAACCGTAAAACGTCTCGTTTATAAAAATAATGAAATCTCTACAAAGCTTCCACAATTGTGTGGCCTTTGAGAAGGGCAAGTAAGCGTATAACTTTTATGGAGTTAACTCTTCGCGAAATCGAATGAATGCATAACCAATGACCGCTCTTTCTTCATATTTTACCGGTTCATACCGGTACGTACCGGTATACCAAAATAAGAAAGCAGGTACCGGTACGGAACCGAATACAGAAATATTATTAGAACCAAAACAGAAACTTTTACCGAAACACAAGTTTCGGTACGTACCAGAACTGGAACCTGAACCGAAATACGATTCGGTTTGATTCCCTGGTTGACACCAATGGACCTTGTAAAATTTACTCCAGCGCAAATGCTATCAAGTACGTGCCCCCGGTACGCTGGAATGAGATTGTGTGAGGCAATTTTATTGCAAATTTTGGGAGAGAAGTAGTTGTTGGCCAATCCAGCAAGAAAAGCGCAGGCGTATGATGGTCAAAATGCGATTCAGATTAAGTTAGGCTTGAAAATTTTACAATTAGGCAAATATGTAGAGATTGGCGGAACTCCCTCGACTATTACAGGTGTTCAGAAAATAAGTTGCCGTCAACTCAAAACAAGAGCGAAATATTCTTAAATTTTATGGACAAATGTTGTACATCTTCTTAAAATGAAGAAAGATCAACTCGATCGGAGAAAAAGTGTTCTTGTGCTTATAAATTTTCGCACAAGAGAAAGGGACCTACAGCTTAACGCCGAGAGTCCGAACGGCAATAGTTAGAGAATTTTTGCTTTGTCATGGCTAGTTACTTCACAGCTGGCGCCAGTAGCTGGTGAAGGTGATCGGGTGGGGTGTGTAAAAGCTTTTATCTAAAGAAAGAAAAAACTTTTCTATTAAATGGTCCGAGGCGGCAACTGGTACGCCACACCCTGGCACAAGAACATTGTAGTATAAATGAGAAAATCCGTTTTTACACTTCTTCAAACTTAAACATGAGACTCGACCACTATCCTAACGTTGCGTTACATACATATCATATACCTATTATTCTTTGTAACATTAAATATTTAGCCTTTGTCGCCTATGTCATAAACATGCCACCTTTTGTAATAGCAGACACACTTGACACACTTGAAAAGGATCAATCATGGGAACCACTTGAAATGGTCATCCGGTTCCCACCACTTAATATGCATCGTGTGAGGCAATGTGTATTCCTCTCACGAATGCATTTTTATATTTATACACACGCAGCTATCTTACAAATACTGCCTTAGTTAAGAATAGAAATTAAGGGATGAGATATTTAGAAATAAAAGGTAGAAGGCTCACACTGAGTGTATCAGTACAAATGAAATCTTACAACCGTGCTCAACTAAAAGTGTATAATTCTAAACAACACTGCTTTTGACAACGTTTGTGCTCATCTTGAGTCCAATGTTCTGGAATTTCTTTCTGTGTGTATAAGATAAGGTTATGTTTGGGTGGAGCTACGGAAAAACCCGAGAACATTAACCCAACAATCGCTTATGGTAAGACGCCTGTCGGGTCACTGCCTTATTGGCAAAAAAGCAGCACGCTTAGGCATCACTTATCAGGACTTCTGCAGAAGTTGCAGGTACGAAGAAGAGGAGGAAACAACAGTCAAACATCTTCTCTGCCATTGCCATACCTTGAGTAACGGGGACTAAGGACACTTGTTCAGCCTAGAGATCAGGGCTAGAGACCCCAGCTCCACTTAAATTCATTCTACCCCCACAATGTTTCAGCAACAAGCACCCCCCCGTCAGTAACTGGGAATACATAAGGCATCGCGATGGACCCAAAGAGGTCTATAAGTGGGAGAACGACTTGTCGCTCTCAGCCATCGCAACCTCACCTAACCTGGGACGAGGTTATAAGCGGATTTTCATATTTTTCGTCTTCGGAATAGGGTAAGGGACATATCTCTGTGGATTGGAAGGGAAGGGAAAGGAGGGAGGCGGCGTGCTTGCTCCGCCCATACTCCATAGTATCAGAGACAACAACTTCAACGACCCAACTCCACCTGACTTGGTGCTTTCAAGTCTTTCAGAAAAATAAAAAACAACTTTTATAGTGCTTGTCTGGAACAGTTTATGCGCCATTGCGTACATTTGTAGCTACACGTCTAAGCTGCTACTTATAATACTTTTCTGTGTGGTTGTTGAGTTGAGTTGAATTGAACATTTGTGCTCAAATTTTTTGAGAAATATTCGTTTGTATTTTGAGTTCAAGGCAACTTGTTTTCTGATCAGTTTTTTTTCCTCTGTACAGAAATAGGGTTTTAATGTTGTTTAGGGAAACCCCGGAAGTAGCACCTTCCACAGTGATCTAAGTTAGCGGTGGGCACGCCCTTGCAACTTACGTCACTCAAACGCATAAGAAATTGCGTCGAAACTGCCTCGCTTTCAAGTGTGTTACAACACGACGTAACAGATGCAGTGTGCGCGATCGAGACTCGCCGATAAAGGTTGTTTTTCTGTTGCTCTTAAACTCAAATTTCGTGCCCACCGCTGATCTAAGCCAAAGCAGAGATGTAATCTTCAAGTACGCACTTAATAGATTTCGATAAAAGTGGAAAAACTAATCCGAGAATCGGAAAAATCAAATGAGTTAAAGAATTAAAGTTACTTTGTAATCTGGATTACGGAATATATCTCCCTTGACAGTTTTTACTTTCTCCTCTCCTTTTGCCTGGGGCTGTTAAATATGACTGTCACGTCATTGGCAAAAGCAATGAGACATTTCAAAGGCAGCTGCCATCAACTGAGGGAAGACTGTTGTGGACTGGCCTTGAAACCATTCAGCCTTGTGTCACAGTGGGCAAAGAGAGGACAAAGAAGGACTGACAACACAGTTGCCGCTTCGTTTCAGTTCAACCAAACACAACTACAACAACAATGTGTCGATAATTTGTATGTGTATAGACAACTTCATCTTCCCTTTCCGCTCCGTCCGCTCCGTCCGCCATTTGCTCCAATCAAAAGTTGCGCAGCGGCAAAAATGTTGTCAGCTTTTGTGATGAACATGAACGACGGATGGGATGGCTTTGGCAAAGTGCGCGCGTCATCGTCAAGGACCTGGCAAAAAGACAGGCAACATTTCTAGCTGAGGCTGTCAAGCAGCAGCAGCAGCAGCAGCAGCCCGCAAATACGACTACAAGCCAGAGCTGTTATCAGAAATTCTTTTTATCTGCTTTGCCTTCATGAAAATTATCGATTTTTTTTTGTGCCCTTAGTTGAGGGGGGGGGGAGGGCAATGGGGCTGCCTCTGCTCATGTTTCAAATTTCAAATGATTAAGCCAGCTGTTAAGCAAACAGCAGCTGCTGGTTAGTTTAATTATTGATAGGAAAACTGATACCAAAAGAACAAAACAACAAAAACAAAACAAAAACAAGCATAACATTTGATGTTCAATTTAATTTCAACTAATAGCTGCTGGTGCTGCGCTGCTGCCATTAAAGTTGATCTCTCAATCCATTTTTTTTTTTGGGTTCGGAACAAGTTTTTGGCTAAAGCGTGACTAGCCAAAAGTAAAAAACTAACCACAAATTCTCCAACTTTTGTGTAGGGTAAAACATTTATAGTTAATTAAGCAAGAACAAATGGAATACGTGGCAAATATACATTACTTTTTAAAGTCCGCTGAAGTTTGGGGGTAGCAAAAGATTAAACTTTCACTTTGTAAGAAGTTGGAATGTTAGCTACAAGTGACCTAGGTAGAGATTTAATGGAGCTACAGGGGATTCGAGACATTTGGAGTTTACCAAGTCTACATAAAATTGCTTGAAAAGATTATCAAAGGGTTGGGAATTCGGTATATGGTTTACATCCTCAACCTGAGTATTCAGTCCATGGTCATTCCTAGCACCTGGAAGACTGGAAAAACCATACCAATCCTCAAACCAGTTAAACTAGCAGAACAAGGCTCATCCAATCGCCCAATAACCTGGCTTTCTCCAGTAACAAAGATTATGGATGCACTATTTTTATCGATCCTGAAGGTACACCTCAGCCCTGCTAAGTCCCAACACGGCTTTTAACTGAAAACAGCAGTCACAGCGGGACTAAACTCCGTATGCCCACACTAGAGATCAATAATAGTGGCACATGAACTCTCTAAGGCGCTCGACACGGTTAGCCGTAGCCTTTTGCTTGAGGACCTGACACATAGCCATCTGCCTAACATTGCCAACCTTACTCTCGAATTAGCTACACAAAAAAAAACAAGAAACAAAGTCGTTCAAGCCCGACTTAAACATACTCTGTACCCTTAATGTTGCAGCCCGCATTTGCTCACGAGTTTCTAAGTTTCTCTCTCTCTCTCACTAAGATTGCTTCTGTTGAACGGAATGCTGTGGTTATGGGTGGGTGGGTGACAGTTGTTAAATGCCCGTTTGTTGCTCATAACTTGTGTATCGTTCATCCGATCTTCATCATTCCTTCATCAAATCGTTCAATAATTTTGATAACTAGATATCTCTAAAAGGTACGAACAACCTATCCTCAATGCTGTGGGAGATATGATGTTTTTCCAAACTGCGGAAGAGGGCGGGAGAGGTCGTGGCAAAAATTGAAAATAATCTTGATCTGCCTGCAAGTATAAGAAACATATGTCCCATACATGTCAAACCTCTATCTCTTACCATCTCTGAGATATCTTCGTTCATACGGACGGACGGACAGACAGACATGGCTATATCGACTCGGCTGTTGATGCTGATCAAGAATATATATACTTTATACATCTCAGTGATTCGTGCGCGAGCTACTTTTGTAGAATTTGGTTCGTCTTGGAATAAACAGACGGTCGATTGCTGTATTGTTTCCGGCTCATACGCATATATCCATCATTCGTCACCTGTGATGATTTTATAGTCGTCATTTGAAGCAACGTGATCCTATTTTTTCAGCATTTCTTTGCACCAATCTAACGCGAACCAACCTTATTTACGGCAAGGTGTTCATGGAAAATCTTACATATTCTGATGGAACTAATGTTTAGGGATGCCTCAATTACACGGTATGTCACATGACAATCTTGCATCAATGTTTTTCTGGCACAACAACCGATTTTGGACTACCTTCACGACGAATTCGTCGATGGGCGAACTACGACCAAGATTGAATTCACTATACCAGCGATTTACAGTGGATTTTGATGGTGCTTTATCGCCCTACGTAAAACTGAGTTTATCGACGCACACTTGTTGAGATAATCCACGTCGAAAGTTGTGAAAAATAATCCAACGAAAACCTTCTCTTGAAATTCCATTTTAAAGCCAAATTGATTTTTTCAACTCACCGTAAACAACACAAAAAAAGCGCTAGTACATCAAAACGTGGTGAGATCGTTTATGCTAAAAAATGTCAAACTTTATTTTGGTATTACCAGATTTTAACTATTGACATTAGTGTTACCAGTTCCCGACATATAAATAGTACACCACGTATTTGTTGAGCATCCAATGGATAATTTTCGTATCCTTTTGGACTGTATATCCCTCTACCCAGTTGTAAAATGAGAAGTAATGTAAAATTTTCTTATAAAAATTTTGACAGGAGAGCAAATGTAAAATTTGTTGTATGAGATTTTTACACACTTGAAAAGTGTATTATAATTTTTCTCAGGAGTTTGCAACGCATAGAAGGAATCATCTACGACCACACAAACTATATATATTCTTGATCAGCATGACGAGCTGAGTCTAGTGAGCTTTGTCCGTCCGTCTGTCTTTCTGTTTCTAGGCGAACTAGTCCGCTATCGAGCTAAAATTTTGCACAGAGTTTTCTTTTGGCTGCACGCTGTCGGAACCGCCTGAATCGGATGACTACTTCTTGTAGCTGCCATAGAAACGCTCGTTCGAAAAATGGGTTTTTGTGAGAAAAACTTTTTTGTTTTCAATGTTAGCGCTCTTAAACTCGGTCATTTTTTAAATTATATGTTTTCAAACTGATCTGCGAAGTTTGATCGAAATCTGTAACCTATGGAGCGAGTTTTTTCAAGTGTATTAATACTTCGGCACATACGAAGTTAGCTTTCCTTTCTCGTTACTTTACTTCTCGTTACTTCACAACTGCGTAGAGGGCTTTTAACTAAAATATTGTAAAAAGTATATCAATAATATTCTTTTAACGTTAGATTGATCTAAGATTTCATCCAATATATCTAAAAATGTTCCATAGGATATGAAAAAACTATCCATCCCAAATGGTTTACAAAATTTGAGAGATTTTCGAGTTTCAGAAATTTACAATTTGTAATATAAATGTTTGTATTTCATTTAAAGAGTGTTCACTGTGCTCCTGAGAATTTTACAATGATTTACTGTTTGTCGTCGCCAGGGCTAAACTTTCACTGTCATCAAGTGCTGTTCTCAGGAGCGGGGCCACCTTTTGCAGCTGGACAGAGTCACACATATGTATGCAGGAACAATGAGGCGTATACTTAATATGCAGAATTAAACCTGGGGGTGTAGATGACGACGACGATGATGATGATGATGATGATGCACTTACGTTGTCTTGAGGTTGCTGTGGTTGCTACCAGATCCTGTGGGCTGGGTAATTCCTTAAGTGTTGCAGGTGCTCGTCTCTTTGTTGTTGTTGTTGTTGTTGTTGACGTGCTCTCTGTATGTGATTTGGTGTGTTTGTGTGTGGGTGTACAACTGTATACACAAATCGATAATGTGGCTGAGTTTGTCGCTTTATTTCTTTCTTTTCCCAGTAGAGAGGCAGGTAGTTAGGTGAGTAGCCTTGGCTTTGGACTAGCATACGCTGGGCATAAATGTTCTCTATGTTCTCTGTATTTTGTTTACAGTTACTCCAGTTAATCAATTATTCAAAAAACGCTCACGCACACAAGCACTCGCACACACACACACACACGTCTCGAAACTCGATTTAAATACGTTGTTTTTTTTTTTTTGCAATTAATCAATTATTCAGTTTCAGTTTCCATGCGAAGTCCTGGCAATTGTTTGCTCAACTGTTTCACCTTTTTTTTTGTAAGCTGCTCTGCTCACAGGACAAACGAAAAATTTTCCTCTGCTCTTAAGCGAATGCGGCGAATTGGCTGAGCGCAGAGTTTTGTAGTTTCAATTTAGCCCACACACACACACACACACAGTGAGCTTTGCTGGGAGCTTTTTCTTTTCCTTGCCAGTGGTGAAAATCGATGGGAGGGGTGAGGGGGGGGGGGGATTAAAAGAGTGTGTGTGGGCGGTTAAAACTTTGGCGGCGAAATGACTGTAAGGCATGCGCAGTGCAGATGTTGGTCAACACTGGCCGAGGGCGCCGAATTTGAAATTCTCAAGACCAACCTTATCTCAATTGATTTATAGACCAATTCACCTATATCCAATCACAAAAGTCAAAGATTGCTCACTCTGCTGTAAATGGTTCAAAGATTCTGCGTGTTTCTTAATGATACTCATAAACATTTTGTTTTAATAGCCCATAACAAAAATGAATACATATATTTCACAATGCATTCTCCTACAGCTTGCTATTTCCAGCTAGCATATCACGTACCAACTTTACCGCATACTTGGCTGTACCTGGAGCTGTGGTCACCCCATAGCCGCCATGTCCATAATTATGCACCACTTTTAAGCGTCTTCCCTGCTCATTTGTCAACAATTCGGGCTCCACCCTCACTACTGAACGATGGGGACGCAAACCCACACATTCTCTGACAATTTCCGCTTTCTTTAAACTGGGCAGCAGATCATAGCAACGCTCCTTAATGGCCATGCTGTCGTATTTGCACCACTCTGTATTATAGCTATCGTATTGTCGACATCCACCCAAGGTGACGGTCTCAAAGCCAGGCAATACATAGGTATCGAAATCACCATAGAAAGCTGTCTTTATCCATGGAGCCTTTACCTTAAGCACCTGTCCTCGTATGGGCACCAAATGAGGATCGTTGCACAGTTCTTTGGCTCCCATCCCAGTGCAATTGATTAGCAAATCCAAGTGGGCGGGCACTTCAAAGAAGTTGGTGACATGCTGACGCAAGACTTGGCCACCCTGCTGCAGAAATCTGTTACGGGAATGGGATTTAAAGTAGTTTTACAAGTATTTTGGCTACCACAAAACTCACTTGTTCGTGGCATAGGGTAAAAATAGGCGACTCTCTGTCAGGCAGGTGGTGAAAAAGGAACCATATTTCCAACCGCCTTGGCAAAGTTTCAGCTCTTCCTCCGTGGCCCTTCGATAGACGGGCAACAGCTGCTCGATGAAATGATTCTAGAGAGCAGGAATTATAAAAACACAACAAATTAAAAAGCGATAAGCCTTGCGGCCAGATAAGGTTGATAACAACATACTCGCACTATGGAGGGCGTGGTACGGGAGTAAATATACCCGGATAACTGGCAAACACCTGCCAGAGGCGCCTCCTTAGATCGACGCAGTTCATCCCAATAGTTGTAGGCATCCTTCATCCATTGTCTGCAGAGGGAAAGTGTGAGAGAGAGCAACAGAACTTACTTATACTTTAAACTTACTGCGTTATTTCCGTGGTGGGACCCATAAAACTAGTACCCGGCCGAAAGATGCCAGCTGCCACATAGCTAACCGTATCCTCATTGAACCGATCCGCTATTATAGAAACTTGGGCAGTGGGAAACTCCCGCTGCAGTTCCAAGGCGGTGGTTAGACCAATAATACCGCTGCCCAAGATACCGAAATGCATGTTGAACCGGTAAGAATGTAGGCCTGATACTGAATTTCAGCAATGTGCAGTATGTTTATATAGAGGTGACTGGTCTTGAAGCGTTTCCTTATCAGTTCTGATCAGGGCTGGCAAAGGCATAAACGGCGAAAAAGTTGTGCCATTTATAAATGAAATATCGCAAGCTAATAAAAAGGCATATTGTGGGAGAAGACGGAAGAAGGGAACTAAGGCTGGAAAGAAAGAAGAATTAAGAGAAGTTGAAGCCAGGATATGGATTGTTTGAAAATACTCTTTCAAGATGTGAATACTTCGATACCATAGACACTATATAAAATGGAGGACGAGAAGACGAACAGACAGATAGAGAAAAGAGTGGGTGTCATGGGTCGGGCCGGTGCGAGTGAAGCGCTTTACGACAATAAATCTAATTGTAAATTTAACTGTGACTTGCTAAGTCGCTGCCAATTCACTGTTAAGTAGCTGTTAAGTTACTGGGAAGTCAGTGCTAAGTCACTGTTGAGTCACTCTTAAGTCACTGCTTGGCGACTGTTTAATCACTGTGTAGTCACTGTTTAGCCACCGTTAAGTTCCTGTTTTACTCACTGTCAACCGACTGTTAACCCCTCTTTCCACCCTCGCACTATCCCACTCTACACACCCACAAAAACACAATGATGTGGGTGGGAACAGAGTGGGAAGAGTGTGGAAAGAGTGTGGGAAGAGTGGGGGAAGAGTATGGGAAGAGTGTGGGAACAGAGCGGGAAGAATGTGGGAACATTGTGGAAAAAGTGTGGGAACAGAGTGGACAGAAAGTGGGAAAAGTGTGGGAAGAGTATGGGAAAAGTTTGGGAAAAGTCTGGGAACAATGTGAGAAGAGTGAGAGAACAGCATGGGAAGAGTATGGGAAGAGTGTGGGATCAGTGTGGGAAGTGTGTTAGAAGAGTATGGGAAGAGTGGGGTAAGTGTTTGGGAAAAGTGTGAGAAAAGTCTGGAAACAGTGTGAGAAGAGAATGGGAAAAGTGTGGGATGAGTGTGGGAACAGTATAGGAAGAGTATGGGAAGTGTGTGGGAGCAGTGTGGGAAGAGTGTTAGAAGAGTGTGGGAACAGGGTGGGAAGAGTGTGCGAAGAGTGTGGGAGCAGTGTAGGAACAGTGTAGTAAGAGTGTGGGAACAGTGTGAGAAGAGTTTGGGAAGAGTATGGGAAGAGTGTGGGATCAGTGTGGAAAGAGTGTTAGAAGAGTATGGGAGGAGTGTGGGAAGTGTTTGGGAAAATTGTGAGAAAAGTCTGGGAACAGTGTGAGAAGAGAATGGGAAGAGTGCGGGATGAGTGTGCGAACAGTGTGGGAACAGTGTCAGAACAGTGTGGGAAGAGTGTGGAAAGAGTGTGGGAACAGTGTGGGAACAGTGTAGTAAGAGTGTGGGAGATGAATGATGTAGATCTGGGTACGTTTTGTTATTGTAATTGCACCGAACATAGGAAATCAATGATCGTATACATGCAGGACGCGAGGCATACAAAAAGGACACACATGCTAATGATTTCGTGTGTAAGCGACGCGTAGAAAAAAAAACCGGTTTTGTTCTCTTCTTTGATTGGTGTTTGCGAGCGCAAGCAAAGTGACCAACAACAATTTCATTATTGGTATTGGTGCTTATCTTTGCAAGTTCGCCACTGTAGTTGTTTTCATTTTTGTTTGGAGCAACACAATAAAGTGATCTTGTTGTTGGTCTTTCTACTCCCTGTAAGTTTTCTTCTTTTGAAAGATTGCCATTGCTGATTTAAATACAGTTGAGAGAGCTTGTGATTTTGAAATTAAGCTCTTAAATTTAGCAATCGTGAGTGTTAACGACACTCTCACCTTTTTTTTTTTAGATTTAGTCTCCCCCATCGTACGTCCGTAAAAGATTGGAATGCCGGGTTCAAACCCGTTTGCAGCCCTGTTTATAATAGACCCGTTTCTCGTGTAACAACATTTTGTGCACAGACTTGTGCCATTAATTTTGGCCACCACTGTTGGCATACTTGATTGTTTACGTTTTACTTACCTAAGCAGTAGCAGTCACATTCGAACTAAAGATTCACTCCAGTAAAGTAAACAATATTTTGTTGTTAAATTTCTAGTGTAGACTGCTCTTTTTATCATAATAATTTGTAATTATTTCATGGTCTGCTGTTTACATTTAATTCGCTTAAGCTTGTAACTAGCGCTTATCAACACTGGATACCAATCGATGTCATTGATATCGATTGGCAACATTGTGCTCCAGTCATCTGCGCTTCCATCCCTAAGTTTAGTTATTTACATTTCGTGTTAAAAAAAAAATTAAATTGCAATAAGTTTAGTAACAACAAAAACAACAACAATTGAAGGCACAAACGGCAGGCAAAACGGCTGGACGAAGAGAGGAGTGAAAGAGCTGAAGTAGCAAACGCACCGTCGAAGACGGACAGCGAGGATAATGTCATCAATGTCGCCCAGTGAGGTATGTATATATTTGCGTGTGTGTGTCTGCAAAACACTTGTGTAAATGTTTGTTGAGCACCTGAATTCGGTGGCCCCAAGGTTCAACGCCATCGACTTATCGTCTCGAGAAACCTGCAAATTGTAGCAGTCTTATCAGCGGGAGAGCCCCCACACCCACCCCCCCATGCTTGCCCAGCTTCCCGGAGATTGAGTCAGAGCCGGCTTGTGGTTATATAACATTTTTACTGAATAAGCCTGCTTTGTGTCCAGCTGTAGAGATTGAGGTCAGGCCCAAATGCCACCCACGTTGCCTCCACCCCCTTTCCTTGCCTTTTGTATACATTGCATTTTCCCCTGTCGGCATTTTGTTTATGGCACATAAACAATTTGCTTTTGGAGCGACCTTGAGCTCTGCATCATATCAACAACAATCAAATCCTGTGTGCTGCTTCAATGCCGGATGCCGGCTTCTCTCTCTTATATCGAAACCGAAAACTCAACGCGGTTGATTTTCAGTCAGTTGTCGTTGACACGCGAATTTGCACGCGCCGCCGTCGGATTCTGATTTGCATTTCACAGTGAAACAAAATTAATTCAGAAAAAAAAAACAAAAAATATATAACAAAAGGTTTTCCCACACAATCAATTTCCCAGGCCACACGCCTTGATTTTGGCACGCGTTCAAATTATTAATTAGATATTATAAATAGCCAGCAAATAGCTCTACAAATATGTACATATATATGTTGATATATGCTAGATTTTCAGAACCAGTTTCTTTAGCGTGGGCCAATTTCTGTTTCGAATTCCTGTCTCGATATTCAAATGGAGCAGCTTTTGTTTGATCATGAAATATGCATGAAAACAAAGAGACGACGCTTAAAAAATCTCATAAGGAAGTGAATTGCCTGATAAGCACAGACAATATGCCCTTAATTTCCCATAGAGTTGAACTATATCGACTTGCATACTCAAATGCCACGAAAATGTTTAACCTCCGCATGGTCAAATGTGTAAAGAAACGTTCATTTTCGCACTGTATATTTGAAACTCGCGTAAAGTAAGCCAGGGGTCGGCCATGTAAACAGGGAAGTTTCCACCAGCCACAAAATAAATATTTTCCTATACATAAACAGGAAAAGGGCAGAGATCTTTCAAAAGCCTTTGCTTTTTACTTCTCTCAGTTGCCCAGAGCCAGCTTACGGCCGCGTAGACATCAATACAGATAAAGAAAATATTTCTGAAACAACAACTATCACAAGAAAGAAGACCAAAGGTGTAGGTGTTGGTCGGTCCTTGTTATTGTCAGTCTTGGATGGGTTTTTTTTATATTTTTTGATCCGCAATTCCTGTAAATGACAGTAAACCTATTGACTTCATTCCGTAGCAGTCGCTCAAATTGAAGCATATCTCGCCAAATTCAAAAATCAGTTAGCATTACCTTTCTCTGATGAATATAGACCTTTTAACTTTATCGTTCCATGATAAACCACCCATTTTTCAACACGCGGTATGATTTGTTACAAAAACGTATCGTTTTTGTAAGATTTAAGCCATGAATTGTAGTTATTGATACGCTCAATGAACAGAATTTCCTTCAAATTGTGCAGTATGTGCCAATATATCGTCATTTTCACAGAATGTGTGTAACCTTTAAGCTTCTTGACAATCATTTTCGCCTGTAGAAATCGGCTGAAAGTTTGGTCCGGGAATAAAGTCCAAAGTTCGGTTCGCGGACCTGTTCCTTTACTTTTGGAACATAAGGTTTTGATTTGTTGACTTTGAAAATAACCGCCAAGATGTTAATATGTACAAATATATTGATATTTTAGTGTATAAAGTGTTTTTAAGAAATCGAACGATGCTTGTTTTTTTCAGCTCGCTGTTGTTAATTTCAACCGAGACGAGACGCGTAACTGTAAATGTTTTGCCTTCTGTATTGAGAGAAACTACTCGCCGGGCATAAAGCAAATTGCATAAGCAGAAGAGAGATGCAAGAAACTTCTGTCGCGCTTGCGCTGCTTAGACAAAGCATGAAGCCACGACTCTCAATGACCATGATCGTTTTGTGCTGCTCCTGCCACTGCAGCTTCTGTTTTTCTTAAAAGAGGAAGCAAAAGCAGACGAAATGAAATTTATTGCAGTTTTTTAGACACTGCTTAAAATAGTCAATTTGTAGACGAATAATGCACATTCATTGTTGCTATTACTCATACGTTCTCTATTGGAAGATAGCCTCAACTACGACGATTCTTTTTCTTCTCGTAATCGCAGTATGCCGATTTTGGATATGATTTCTAAGATGCATCTTTATTTTGTTTTCTCCGCCATATTATTTAGACCTGGGGTGCCCAAGCCTATTCCGCAAGCCACGCATTTGTTTTTGCTTTGCGCAAAGGAATAGCCCACGCACATACGATTCGCGCGGCCAAGATATACTTAACAAGGTAGCCGCACTCTATCTCTCACAACTTCTTAAATAAGAAGCTGAACACAAAAAAACCTGCAACAACAACATCATATGTGACTCTCTTCTCTCTCTCTCCTATGTCTCTGGAAAATAAAAAACCAACAACAATGTTGTCTTTGCCTTGTCAGCGATCGCTTCGCGCCCGTGTTCTGGAGACAGCAACGACCTCACACACACACAAACGAAAATCGGTTTTCTGTTTCTTGTGGTTGTTCTTGCTTGAGTTGTATTTTGTGTATTTGTATTGGCTTTCAAGCTCTCGTAAGCTCATTCTAGGCATCCCTGATTTAGACAGTTAAAAGTAATTGTGTGAAACGAACCTCATTTAACATCCCACCTTGCATTTGGAAGATCATTAGGTGTTTCCTCACCTTGGTGAGTCTTTTTCGAGCCCATTTTATGATAAACAAGAAAGAAAGTCGGTCAAGCCCGACTATAACATACTCTGTACCCTTACACTCGCATTTGCTCAGGAGTCAAACGGCCAGTTAACACCCCGCGCACAACGCGGCGCGCTCTCTAAGTTTCTCTCTCTCTCTCTCTTTCTCTCTCGCACTAAGATTGCCTGTGTTGAACGGTTAGGGTATGTTGCTGTGGTTATTGGTGGGGGGATGGGTGGTGTTAACTGGCCGTTTTTTGCCCATAACTTGAGTATCGTTCATCCGATCTTTATCATTCCTTCAGCAAATCGATAAATAATTTTACAAGGTATCTCTAGAAGGAACGAACGATCTATCTCCAAAACTGTAGGAGATATGAAGCTTTTTCCAAATTGCGGGGGCGGGAGGGGGCGTGGCAAAAATTGAAAATAAACTTGATCTGCCTGCAAGTATAAGAAATATATGTCCCATACATGTCAAACCTCTATCTCTTACCATCTCTGAGATCTCTTCGTTCATACGGACAGACAGACAGACAGACAGACAGACGGACAGACGGACATGGCTATATCGACTCGGCTGCTGATGCTGATCAAGAATATATATACTTTATAGGGTCGGAAACGATTCCTTCTCGCTGTTACATACTTTTGCACAAACTTAATATACTCTATGTACCTTCGGTACAGAGTATAAAAAGAGATTAGTTTCATGTGCGACTTAAGGAAGACTTGAAAATGACTCAAGCATTTGCTCAAAATGTGATTCATTCAAAAACGACTCGAAATAGACTCACAAATGACACGAAAATGAGTCGAAACTGATCAGAAAATCGGTTTAAAAACGACTCTTCATGAAGAGTCGCGGCCTGGGGTACCATATTCTCCCGACAAAAGTATCATTTATGATCAGAAAACGATCGCATTAATGACTACTTTTAATCAGACTGAGGACTTGAAAAAGACTCGAGTGTGATTAGAAATTTCATAAAATGTTTGCTGGGATATATAGGGGGTTCGGTTCGTATTCAGGTTGGGCAGATTACAAACTTAGAAGATTGAATTCAGGGTCCGGTTGGGGGGACCCAATAAACCTAAACCGTACCGGTTCTTAGGGGTTCTTAAACAAAAAATGATGAATTTTAAACGATTTTAACTAGAAATTTTAGACTAAGGCACCAACATTCATGTATAATTGAGAACCCAGCCTACCTAATGGTAGTTTTTTGCTGCTTGGCCCAGTTTATTGGTTGGGAAATCGTGCCCAAATCAATCAAAATGTCATTAATTCCATTCAATTTCGTGCATGTTCGTGATGACACGATTTTCTTGGAGTCGCACTTTTTAAAAACTGTTTGATAGGAGAATCAATATGTGGGGTAAGGGTTTAAAATTTTCTGAAAATGTTCTGTTGGTTTGGTTCTAGTTGTAAATGTTTAAGTAGGCTGATTGGTTGTGTTAGAAGGTCACTTGCAGATAATAGAAAAATTCGGTTTCTTATCATATTCTGCTTGGTGGTTGATAAGAAACAGGAAAATATAATTGCCATTTCCTTCTTTAAAAAGCATGTTATTTCAATTAAACCCACTTCGTGTATATAGGCAAATCTTTCTGCTGCCAATTTCGTTTCGTTTTCTGTTGCCAGGCGTCTGTCTGCGCCTTTCAAATAAATAAAAAACAAACAAAAAACCAAAAATTTAAAAGCAATAAATAAATGATAAATTTAGCTTGGAAAAGCTTTGGAAAATTTTATAGACTTTGGCTATATGAAAATGTGTAAACAAAAATTCAACTCTGGCGAATTGTTTTAACAATAAAACTCAAACGGCCACAACGCAAAGTGTAAACAAATAAACAAATGACCGACGGACGGACGGACGGAGGGACGGGAGGGAGCATTCTGTTTTGTGGGGTAAACATTCAAAAAAAAAAGCGTGCCAAAAAGAGCTGCGGCAAAATCTTTGCGGCTGATAAAACTTTTTGTGGTTGGAGGTAGCAAAATATAAACAAGTGTGTTTTGGCCATTGAGTTGAGTCATAGGTAAAAAATTGTTTGTTTCTGGAAATGGAAATGTCGAGCCTTCAAAACCTGAATCACGCCACACCAAAATAAACAACCCAAAAGTGGGTTGGGGCCCAAATTATGCAACTTTCACATGCAGCCAAAGCCATATAAAACGATTTCCTGAAATAAAACAAAAAAAAAAACAAAACAGTGAAATGCTAAGCGCATTACAAAGAGAAGGAAGGGTTTTAACCTTAAACTTGCCAACGAATCAAGAATCGATAATTCATCTCACCCACGTCATTGGTTACCTACCGCCATTGTGACGTCACAGATCAAGTTTCATTCGCATTCAAATTAAACCTGATGCGCCAGTTTTGGCTTTTATCATTTTCGAAAACGACAACAACACACAACACATGTGTCACTCACTCACTCACTCACTCACTCACTCACTCACACTCACCGTTGTCACGTTCGAGTAAAGTGATAAAGCAACAGCCCCCTGCCATCTGTTGTTCCCTTTCAGAGTAATTCATCTCTTTAACTGATTGACTTTCAGGACGTGCTTTAAGCATGGAACACGTGACATGCGCATGCTAATAATTAATACAAAATATAATCAACTAGCAGATAAACGTATTTATAGCAACTGAATAAGGAAATGATGCGACAATTAATTGAATTAGTACAATTAAAAATTGACCCCTTAAAACTAATTCAATTGCCTAGGGAAATAAACAGAAATTAATTAACTGAATCCCACACACACAACACCCATTTTCAGTCACGTTTTTGCAGTCGCAAATGCCCCCCCTTTAATTTAAATATTAGTTTGAGACTTATTTTGAAGACTTTTAAACATTCAATTTGTTCAAAATAAGTGTGCAGCAAGCATTGCACGAAGGCAGACGGAGCAAGCAACAAGTTGTCCCCCCTAATGGAACGCCAAATATATGGTTAGATGTGAGGGAAATTGTATTCAACTGCAAATATCAGTGTAGGCAAACCGGTTATGAACCGAACCTCACATGCAGGCTATAGTGAACCGAATCAAAAAACCACAATTGCGGATTATCTCAACAGCAAACATAGGCAGACATATTTGTAAAACTTATAAAATTTGGCGAATTTTACGATTTTTTATACCATTTGATCTTGAAATTCGCGATTTTCGATTTACACCTCCGATTTTGTGTATAAAATGAACACATAATTATTACACGAGCAAAGCGAGACATTTATTTGCTTGCTTACCGCAAATTCTTTATAACACCGAGAGCACAACACATTAACATTTATTATGCTCTAAAGAGGAGGAGGCTTTAATAACTAGCAATCGAAAAGTTAGCACGCCTAGGCAGAGAAATGAAAGGTCGTTGACTGAATTTGCTAAACTTATTGACTGAAATTCTGCCATCGTCTCTGCTATTGCTGCCGAAAACTAGAAAATGTATGCATGGACATGTGTTTTGCTATTGATGAACACTTTCCTTAGCGATAAGAATGTGACTTGGTGGATAGTCACGATTAGTCACGATTCACAGACGATAATCAAATATTACGCCCTGTTCTCGTTTCCGAATCCGATTGATCGGAATTAATTAGAGTTGTGACTTCCAAGAAACTATTAAAGTTCGGTGTCGAATGAAGCTAAATGGAAATTGGAAGTCCAAAAGAAGTCCATTTAACAATTCCGATTCCGCATGATTTGATCGAAATCGAAAACGGGAACAGGCCTGAATGGAACCTGCTCTTTTGTTTCGATTATGCTTAACCACAATAAAATCCATTTCGGTTTCGGTTGCAGTCACTTAAAAAAATGTATTTCAGTTACTATTTCGGTTTGTTTCGGTTATTCCGGTTACACATAACGGTTGTGGTTTCGTTTAGACACCCTGAAACATAAAAGCTTTCACGTATATAATATTAGTAAGATTGCGGGATTTGTATCATATATTAATATTGATTTTTACCTCTTTCGCTTGGGTTAGACCGAATTGTCACTGTTCCGAAGCATCTCTGCTCGCCATGACCATGCTGAAACTCGTGAAATTCCGCCGAACCTGTTGGCTTTTTTGGGTAATAAATGGGGGTGATCACAATGTGCTTATACCAGGGTTTGTTGTTGCATGACTTCGGCAAGCATTCGCTGTGAATTGGAGAGTATGTTCGGCCGCCAGGGGCTATAGCTGGGGAACTCTCGCGTGATCTACTTCATCGACCGCTGTCCAGTGACTGAAAAGATGTTTGCTCTCTGGCCTCAAGCCCCGGCATGCGAACCAATTCACATGTGTGAACTTATGCATGTGCATAAGTTCGGCTCGCGTCTGTTCAAAACACGAGTGACTTCGGCCACTGGTGGCTATGGGCTGGCCGGTCCTGGATTAGAGTATTCATTCGTTTTATCTGTAGCTTAAATTAGCATTGAAGGTCACCTCTCCGAGAAGGATAGGTATCTGGTCATATTCGTCGCCAGTCAGTCTCATAATAAACTGCGTCGCCGTTAACTCGCTTCAAATTGTGAACAACAACAAAGTCAATGTGAATCTGAGCACGACACCTACAAGACGCGCAAACAGACGGCGCAACAGCTGCATTTTGGGAGATCGAGACTCTCTGATAACGGTTGTTGTTGTTGTAGCGACTGGGTTGACAAGTATGCACGTAGTATGAAAAGAAAAGAAGAAGAAAGAAAAAGGGAGTGAAAAATTAGTAGATGTTAATATAAGGAACCCAAGTTCAATTCGAGGAATGTGGCTGCCTCGATGACATGATTCCATTATGGGATGATTTAGTGTGCAGTTTAACAAGTGTACTGTGTCATGTGGTCCTTGACCGCATTTCGGGCATGTATCCACCATTTCTGAATTGATGCGGCCCAGATAACTGTTTAGTTGCCTACTCTTTCACGGAGCGTAATTGTGCGAGTGTTGTTCTTGTCGATCTTGGTTGTGTTCTCTGGTGTATTCAACCATTGTGGTGTGGCTTCTATGCATTCGGTTTGCGTCATCGGTCGAGAGCAGAGAAGATGCACTATGGAAGGGTAATACGTTTTAAGATCGAAGCGAACTGATTTGTCCCTTCTGCACATAGCTCCGTCGGTACTATTGTGGTTTAGGTGGAATGGATTTCGACAGTTTATTAGGAATGGTTGAGAGAGCATTTCGTTGTGCTGCCTTACTGGTAGCATTTCGGTCTCCTGATGGAGATGGTCCTATTTCCACTCGGAGGGCCGCATTTTGAAGACCATATGGGGGCAGCATAGCTCAGTAGTGACCTGCCAATCGATTTGTATGTGGTGGCTATGGTTTCTTTCTCTTTGCCCCAGCTGCTCCCAGCTATGGCTTTAAGAACCTTGTCTGATAACGGTTGTTTTTTCTGTTGTTGTTGTTGGGCTAATCCCAAACTCAAATTTCATGCCCACCGCTGGCTTATACCATCGCAATATTCCCATTTTCCATTATTTGGAATCACAAAAGTTAGCTCCTTACCAGACTTATGCTACCTGAATGGTGGTAGAATAGACTTTAATACGAATCCGTGCGTACTTTAGTTATGGCAGAGTAAATTTGGGTTCTATTTTCTCCAAAATAAGACTGGGATTTATAAACTGACCTAGTTTTTCTTTCCAAGTTCAGGTACCTTTCATTGTCAGGGTTATTCGGTACTCAGATAGGACCTGTTGGTTCTGAAAACAGCTGATTAGACGACCAGCCTTCTTTGTGGAATTATTATGAATTATAAGAACTTGAATTCTCGAATGACTTGATCTACTTAAATTGCAATAACGATTACCCAATTCTCCCTGAAATCAGTGCAATTTATTTATAGGTAAACTTATTTTGTGTAAAACCAATGCCCAACTCAATTGCAACTGCAAATTGCAATTCCAAGGCATATTTGCATACAATCATCGTTCATACCAAGTCGAAATATTTTAGATGCATTTTCTATATTTGTTGCACGTTTGCAATTTTGCGAAATGCTCAAATCAATTGAAATATATACCCAATTGACGTAGTAGATGCTTGTCCCATTGTCCCTTTTGTTTCCAGTTGACCACCATACACACAGCCGCAGCCGCAGCCGCAGCCACAGCCGCAGCCACAGACCGTGCATGCAATTCGCTATCTCTGTGTTTAATCTTATCAGTGGCTTATCAGGTGGGAGCAGCGTGCCAAAGCCGTGCCCCGATAAGATTGCTGCTGGCAATTTCAGTACCCACCGCTGTCCCATGTTCTCTGGGCAAAAAATAGCCTAAACCAGCTGTCTGTACAATCACACACACAGAGCACATATATTTATAAACTAGTTTGGCTGCTGTAGCCGCTCATTTTCGATAGTGCAAAAAAAAAAACACACACAAAAAAGTATTTTGCGAAAAATTCACGAGTACTACGCACCGCGCAACACGTCGCGTCGCGTCGCGTCGCTGTCGGAGACCGCTTCGTCATGGCGCCTCGCCTTGCAGTCTCTTCGACCAATTTCTCATCGCTTTCCCGCAGTCGTCGGTCGAACGTTAAGGCACTTGGCGGTTCTCGTCGCTGACTTTATACAAACAAAACAAAACAAGCCAAATACAGCCAAAAAAAAGTTTACTTTGCTTGTCACCTGGGAAATTGTGTGAATCTGAATCTAGAAACCTACGATTTAGCTGTGAACCCTGTGAGACAAGTCACAAACAATTGTGAATTCAAAATAGAAACACAAACAAGTGCAAAAATGTTAAAACTATTCAAAAAATCCAAAGATAAAATTCCCAAATCGGAAATAATCACCGAACCCAAAGAGCCCAAAACACCGCCAGTATCCAAATGTGGCAAGCCCTTGCTGTTGGACAACTCACGCTGGGAGGCAAGTATATCCTAGAAATATTGTACAGACCTTGAGAGATTAGAGCAAGTTTGTGAACTTATGTATATATACATAGAATATATATATATATATATGGAGCAGAGGCGGCAATTATATTTATATTCCATGCTCAAATCTCTGTGGTTGCGTCATGAGTGTGTGAATAATTTGTTTTGAAATTGAAAGAAAACAATGCTTGATACGAAGCAAAAGCAATGCCTCTATTCCCGATTTTAATGGGAATTTAATATCGAAGACGTAGTTGTATTTGTACTTATCAGACACACATTTGAGTGGGCAGAGCATAAAAAACTGAATTATTTGGGGTTTTTCCCCTGGTCCCACTGGGATTTACAGCTGCATTTTGGTCATGGGGTTTGATAAAGACTAACAAAGTTCGACAGTTTAAACTGTTCAATGGATCTGTGTCCATCTTGTCTTTCTCTGAACCATGAGAGGCTATGTTTACGTTTTTTTTTTATTGCTATAGGTTTATTCCAGAAGCTTAAACGAACTTTGAGAAGTTTCCTACTGAATTTTCCATAGTCAGTGTTTTGAAGCAATTAAAGTAATCACTAGAGAGTTGTGTGATGATTATAGGGGTTGTTTATCCCGCAGTAAAAACGCTTAGTTTTACTCCGATTTCCTCCTACGTACGTTTCGGCAACTTTGTTGCCTTCAGAGTTGAAAGATATGTCCACTTTGTCTTTCTTGAACCATGGACAATTTTCAGTGATTTTTTTTTGTATGAATTTTGAAATTTCCCCACAGCTTGTGATCTGATTTAGTTAAAGTAATATTATTTTGGAATTTTCAAATCCCCTCAAGTCCCCTCCCGGCCCCTGCACTTACGTACCTTCTTTTCGGAACGCCAAAAAATCCCGACTGAGCTACAACGGGTTCAAAATACGGATTGTCCTTCAACTCCCAAACTGTGCGACTTTGTAGGTGGACTTTCATTATATTTATATGTTCCTTAAACCCGAATTTCATGCAAATGGGCTAAAAAATATTTTTGGCCTTATCGTATCATCATCAACATATTGTCAATATCGTATCGATATATCAATTTATTGGTTTGATATGCAAACAAAGAGACAAAGAAGATTTTACATACCTATATGTCATAGCCGAAGTCAGTCGTGTTTTCACGCAATTGTGTGAATCTGAGTTGCAAGTAAAACGGCTTTAGTCCTGCCATATGGCCGGCACTGCTATAGAAACACAATTAGGGTATTCACCAGCCCTCGTTAAAGCGTAAACTCCAAAAGTTTACGACACAACAACAAAACACATAGGAAAAAAATTACCAACTTTTTGTTGCCCTGGGGGTATGTTTATAAAATCGCTCGTAAAAGTGGAAAAACTTGACGTGTTCAAAGTATCGGCTAAGAGTACTTAGTATCGTACTTATCTGATAAAGAAATTTAGATACATGTTTTTCTGTGTAGCCGTTGGCTGAGTGGATAGGATTGTCGCCTTGCATTTCTTGATAGTCCGGCTCGAATCCCGGTAAAGAATGGTGGATCTTTATCTTTCTTTTTTTTATACTCTGTACCGAAGGTACATAGAGTATATTAAGTTTGTGCAAAAGTATGTAACAGGGAGAAGGAATCGTTTCCGACCCTATAAAGTATATATATTCTTGATCAGCATCAACAGCCGAGTCGATATAGCCATGTCCGTCTGTCCGTCTGTCTGTCTGTCTGTCCGTATGAACGAAGAGATCTCAGAGATGGTAAGAGATAGAGGTTTGACATGTATGGGACATATATTTCTTATACTTGCAGGCAGATCAAGTTTATTTTCAATTTTTGCCACGCCCCCTCCCGCCCCCGCAATTTGGAAAAAACTTCATATCTCCTACAGTTTTGGAGATAGGTCGTTTGTTCCTTCCAGAGATACCTTGTAAACAAAATTATTTATCGATTGCTGAAGGAATGATAACGATCGGATGAACGATACCCAAGTTATGGGCAAAAAACGGCCAGTTAACACCAACCACCCCCCCCCCACCAACAACCACAGCAACATACCCTAACCGTTTAACACAGGCAATCATAGTGCGAGAGAGAAAGAGAGAGAGAGAGAGAGAAACTTAGAGAGCGCACCGCGTTGTGCGCGGGGTGTTAACTGGCCGTTTGACTCCTGAGCAAATGCGAGTGTAAGGCTACAGAGTATGTTATAGTCGGGCTTGACCGACTTTCTTTCTTGTTTTATTAAAAGAGCCCAAAAGAAAAAAAAAATAAAAAGTCAGCTCCATGGTTCGAACATACGTCTTCCCTTCTATGAGTTATGCAAGCAGTGCTCTACGCCACTGAGGCGTCTGAAATTAGTTGTAAATAGTAAGTATTGAATCTCAATTAACAGCAAAATTCACAGCCTGTCAAAAACAGCTGATTTACGCCAAAATATTACGAGGGTAGACAGAAGGGACGCTCAATAACTGCGTCGCGTAAATTTACACAATTACGCTTCGGTGAATACCCTAAATTTGTTGCGTCGGCAACTTTTCACTTTCAGTCGGCTGTTAGCTGTCATTTTCGCTCTCTGAGTTATTATACCCTTGCAAAGGGTATTATAATTTTGCCCAGAAGTTTGCAACGCATAGAAATATTCATTTCCGACCCCATAAACTATATAAATTCTTGATCAGGGCGACGAGCTGAGTCGATTGAGCTTTGTCCGTCCGTCTGTCTGTCTGTCTGTCCGTCTGTCTATCCGTCTGTCCGTCTGTTTCTACGCAAACTAGTCTCTCAGTTTTAAAGCTATCGAGCTGAAATTTTGCACAGAGTCTTCTTTTTACTGCACGCTGCTAATATGTCGGAACCGACCGGATCGGATGACTATGTCTTATAGCTGCCATAGGAACCATCGGTCAAAAAATGGGTCTTAGTGAGAAAAACTTTTTTGTTCTTAATGTTAGCGTTCCCAAACACGGGTCATTATTAATATTATATGCTTTCAAAGAGATTTGCAAACTTTGGTCAAAATCGGATGACCATATCTTATAGCTGCCATAGGACCGATCGGTCGGAAAATGGGTCTTACTGAGAAAAACTTTTTTGGTTTCACTGTTAGCGTCCTCAAACTCGTCCCTTAATAATATTATATGCTTTCAAACAGATTTGCAAGCTTTGGTCAAAATCGGATGACTATATCTTATAGCTGCCATAGGACCGATCGGTCGAAAAATGGGTCTTAGTGAAAAAAAAATATTTTTTTTCAAGTAAATCGTTCTTAAGGTCGGTGATTATTAATATTAAACGCTTTCAAACTAATTTGAAAAATTTGGTCGAAATCAGATGACTATATCTTCAGGCTGCCATAGGACTTATCGGTCGGAAAATGAGTCTTAGTGAGAAAAACTTTTTTGTTTTAAATTTTATCGTTCTTAAACTTGGCGATTGTTAATTTGATATGTTTTCAAAAAGATTCGCGAAATTTGGTCGAAATCAGACGTTTCATCTGACGGAAAATGGATTTTAGTTACAAAAGTTTTTGATTTTTATCTAAGCGTTCTAAACTCTGTCATTTCAAAAACAGCTTTTGCAAGGGTATAAAAACTTCGGCACAGACGAAGTTAGCTTGGCCTTCTCGTTTTTTGATATGTCCGTCTCCCTCTAACCTCTGTATTTTCCAGTCTCCATTATTTTGAGTGAAGTGTTTACGTGTCGCGTTTCAAATTGAGTTTCCATATTAAATTTATTAGCCATTTCCTTCTGTCCGTCTGTTTCTATGCTATCTCCTCTGTCTGTTTTAAAGCTATTTTGACCAAACTTTTCACGAAGTCTTTAGGTACAAATACGCTGCACATTTGTCGAAACCGGCCGTATCGGATGACTATAGCATATAGCTGTCATAGGAATGATCGGTCGAAAAAGTAGTTTTAGTGCAAACGTCTCCAAACCTCGTATTTATAAGTTTTCTATGCTTTTGCAAAATTCCACCAAGTTTAATGAAAATCGGTAAACTAGTTATAGGGTATTCACCAGCCCGCGTAAAAGCGTAATTGTGTAAATTTACTCGACGCAGCTATTGAGCACCCCTGTTTACCCTTGTTATATTTTGGCGTAAATCAGCTGTTTTTGACAGGCTGTGAATTTTGCGAATTTTTTTTTTTAATTGAGACTCAATACTTACTATTTACAACTAATTTCAGACGCCTCAGTGGCGTAGAGCACTGCTTGCATAACTCATAGAAGGGAAGACGTATGTTCGAACCATGGAGCTGACTTTTTTTTTTTTTATTTCCATTTATTATCGTTTGTGATTGGCATCTTTTCTGAGTTTGGAGTTTACGCTTTTTGATTTACGCTTTTACGTGAGCTGGTGAATACCCTAATAGTATAGCTGCCATACAAAATATAGTTCTGAAAAAAAGCCTTAGTAGGAAAAACTTTTTTGTTTTTAACGCTATCGCTCCCAAACTTGTTAATGATCAGTATTATATGCTACCATACAATTCTGCCAAGTTTGATCCAAATCGGATGACAATAGCATATAGCTGCCATAGGAACAATTGGTCGAAAAAGTAGATCTAGTTGGAAAAACTTTTTTGTTTTCAATGGTAGCGTTTTTATACTTTCCACTTATGAATATTTGCTGGTTCAGCACAATTTTGGCGAATTTGATCAAAATCGTATGAATATAGCATCTATATAACAAACTGGCAGGCAGGCATATGGCTGGCTTCAAGGTTATATGCAAGGTTTACGGTTTTCACTTGAGTGAAATCAAATGTGGTACATGCTACCTTTTATGATATAAGAAAATAATATAATAAATTTTCGCCTGCGGTGCAAATCCGCGGAATTTTCTTCTTCATATGTGGTGCATCTATTTATTACCTCTTTAAAATGGACATCTTCATTTATAATATTTTCTTCTGGCGAGTCATAAAGGTGCCCAATAGCCAAGAAAATCGCATGTATTCGCTGGGCCGTTCGAGTAACTCACCCAATCAATGTATACTTCTCTAGCCAATCTATTATTGTGGTCCGGGACCAACCCATTTCGCTTTCAATGAAAGACACCTCATTGCGAATACATAACAGCGAGCACATCACGAAACGGCAAATGGCCTGAATACTAACTTTGGAATCCGCGAAAAAAGTATTTCCGCACGGATTCGATGTAGCCGCACTGTCTCCTGGCATGCTTCTTCTTCCGGCCTAGTTCAACGTAAGCCCAGCATCTGTACATCAAACCGGAATTACGGTTTGTCAGCTTGCATACCATATACATAATTCCGCACTTTGGACACAATTTTTCTTGACGGATGACATTGTGTTGACATAAGAACTCCATTAACTTATCCGAGCTCATACATACAATTCTCAGCAATATTTAGCAGACCTTGACAAATTTGCACGAAACTTATTTGAAATTAAACAAATAATTCGAAAAGCACATTCGATTACACATATTTTGTATGTGCAAAAATGCAAACTTTGAAATTCAATTGCAATTACCTACTTTTAGTTTGACGAATATTCGAATTCGACAAATCAAGGTTTTTCAAGTTTTTAACGATGTTTTGATAAATCGATATATTTTGGATTCGATAAGTTTGTTTTTATGATCGATTAGATTGATATATTCTGTAATTTCATTCAGAATGCTGCCTAGTCTAACCAAGGGAGTGGCTGCTAGCAAAGTCAAAGTCTCTAAAACTCACAAAGATGAATAATGACCTTACAATTGAATGCCAGGGAAATTTTAGGGGAAAATTGCTATGTGGACCTACGATTTTACGTTTTTGTGTGCTGTGTGTAACAAAGTATGTTTGACACATGCAAAATGTAAGATGCTCTTTGAAATATCCCCTTGCCATTCACTTGTTTTGCTGTTACTCATCTTTGTGAGTTCCAGAGGCTTTTGTGATCTCATATTCCACTAAAAATCAACGGGCCCTACTATGGAGGCGTATAGTGTCCTCCGCCAGCTGCTGTTTATACAAGTATTTGACACTATCTATAGGTTGAGGTGTAACACTTTGCCAGATCGTCTGCGTCTCGTTTTATTCTATGTCTTGATGACTGGTAATTCGCAAGATAAGCACCGATTTCGTCATGCTAAGGGTATCTAGTGCTTCCCTGGTCTACAAGACATTTCCGGAACTTAACATTAATGATCTTAACGCTGTTTGGCTCTTTGTCAACAAAGATATTTACTCTCTTGGTGCGAGTAAGTAGTGCGCAGTGCAATTATTGCACCTTTACGATAGCCTATAAGACAGTATTGTCTCTGGTTCTGGTTCTGCTCCAACCATATTGATTCAATACAAGTAAATGTTGATGTTATGGAAACTGGTTGCCTTTCCATATGAGCCACAATTCAATGAACTTTCTTAAGATGTGCCTGCCTTTTCGCGAAATGGCTTCAGTTATCATAGAGTAAAGACTCTTCGGCGTAATTAACTTTACCTTCCTGTTTATTATTTTTTATATATTTATGGCCAAGAGCTCTGCCTGCCTGACTGATAATCACCACCATCCAAAGTTCTATAAATTTCAGTGACATTTTTTGTGGTTTTATCTTATCGGCCCACTTATTGACGTTTGTAAACCAAAAGAGAAATGGCGCAAAGATAAGACCTGCTGAGGCCAGCAGAAAAGTACAAAACAAATTAAAAAAATGAAACAGAAACTCTTTGGTCAGGTTTAAGGTGTGCCCCTCGCGATAAGATATGGCAAATGGAATGGGCACTAATTTATCTTTTGGCCTTTACAGCGCCGCCTGCACAAAGAGCTAATGTCCCTGATTAAGGAGCCACCACCGGGCGTCACCGTTGACACTGAAAGCGTACAGCAGAATTTATCCGAGTAAGTTTCCATTTGCAGCAACTAGGCCAAGTTCAGCAAAAACAAGTTTAAATAATGCAAGCCAAGCTGATTCACACTGTCTCTCTCTGTCTCTCTGTCTCTCTCCACAGATGGAAAATAAACATTAAAGGTTTCGAGGGCACACTTTATGAGGGCGAGGATTTCCAGCTGTTGTTTAAGTTTAACAATAAATATCCCTTTGATTCGCCCGAGGTAAGTCGAAAGAAAGAAAGTCTGTTGATTAACAAAGCCACCCGCTAATTGCCGCCTCTTGGTTTAGGTAACCTTCATTGGCAGCAACATACCCGTGCATCCACATGTCTACAGCAATGGACACATCTGTTTGTCCATACTGACCGAGGACTGGTCACCGGCCTTATCGGTGCAATCGGTGTGCCTTAGCATAGCCTCCATGTTGAGTAGCTGTCGCGAGAAGAAGCGTCCGCAGGACAACACACTCTATGTGAAGACGTGCAATAAGAATCCCAAAAAGACCAAATGGTGGTATCACGGTGAGTGTGACCTAGTGTAGTCCCCCCGCTACATGCACTCAATGTCAGTTCTCATAAACTTTGTTTATTTCAGATGATTCTGTTTAGTTAGCATTGTAAATTATGACTACTGCCTGCTGATATTTGCAACAACAACAACAACAGCCCCAAAGCACACACAACACACATAACACACACACACACACCACACACACACACAAACAGGACACATCCACAACCCACTTGAACTACTTAAAGTCTGGCCCACTTTGAGTGCAAATTAGCCAGAGAGAGGAGCGGCGGCAGCGGCTGCATCCAGCAATAACTATCACTAGCGTACCGCAAACAATCACCACAATCGAACGAACGTATGTGTTAGTCAAGTCAAATCAGAACCGGGCACGTGCGTAACGTGCATGTGTATACAAAATTTATTATTAAATGTTAACATTTTTAATTAGATTGTTAAGAGCGAAAATTATGTCTAAATTAAATGTTATTCTATCATCTAAAACCCACACGAGTGTGGCCAGTTGGTTGGGAAGGGGCACACTACTGGCCCCGACATTCCAAGCCCAACCGCTGCTGGCCAGCACGACAAGCAAGTCAAAGTCCCAGTTAATGTTTAACTCTGTATATGTTTTTCTTTAGCTTAACTGATATCATCGAACATTTAAATTGTATTAAAGCATCATTTGTACTGTCCCCCCCCCCGCGCCCATTTCATCCACCATCTTTGGCAAGGATCATCTGTGGCCAAAAAAAAAAAAACAATCTCGCAAACATATTTACCTCTTAATGTGAAAGTAGTTAATATTAGTGACGAGGCACACTCGTTGAAGAAATTACCATATAATTTAACCATAATCTGCACTGTGTATAAAGAAAACCAATTAACTAGCATATGTGTGTACGCCTATATATTATACTATATATTATACTATATATACATGTGTATATATTTACTGTTAAAAGTATTTAATAAAACAACAAGTCTGTAATCAAAAGAAACCAAGTCAAATATGGCAGTTGATTAGTAGATAAATGAGTCAAGAGTAGGACAAAGCCCATGGCATGAGCAAGAATATACAAAATAAGCTTAATTCAGCGGTCATTGAAGTAGGTCAGAGCTATTGTGCGTCGCCAATAGCTGCGTTGCCAAATGAGCTATATTTCCCACCTGATTTGTAATTGTAATTGTATTTTGTAAGCTCGAAAGCTGGGAACTATTCAGTTTTACCAGAGCCTGCAGATCTAATGGCCGTGTTCAGCAGAACAACTTTCTTTCTTATAAAGTATAAATTTGCAATTATCTTAATACTGGACTCGAGAGATGCGGCCAATTTGAGGTATCAGGTATACAGGAACACAAACAAAAACCGTGTTTCTCTTTCTTTTGGTTGTTTTTGCTTGAGATACATTGGCCGTGTTCAGCAAAACAACTTGCTCCCTGATCAAGTATAAATTTGCAATTATCTTAATACTGAACTCGAGAGATGCGGCATTATAATAGCCAATTTGAGGTATCAGGTATACAGGAGCATGTATCAAAGAAATAGAACGCTACTTTAAAGTGATGAGAGCAGCAGCCAACAGCAGAAAGTATTCGATACATTTTTTTCTGATACCTGCTCGGGGATAAATTATTCTGCTGAGCACGCCCAATTTTTCGACATTGTTTAGATATTTTAAATTAATATTGGTCAATTTAAAGCATATGTAACAGTCGATATCTGGTGGAAAACTGGATAAACTCTCAAATTTGGCCTCGCTTTTGACAAACGCTTTTGACAAACGTATGAAGTCGGAGACGCTTGCCCTTCTATGCGATACAACCCTCTGCAAGGGCTTAAAATATTCTATCTAAAGCTAAGAATCCTTAATTTATCACTTTTCGGCGCAAGAATTTAATAATCCTACTCGTTCCCGTGCCCCTCAAGTGGTTCGAAATTGTGTCCAAAAGTGCCATGGCTTTGCTTCGTTCTTTTCTTTTACTTTTAATTCAATTTTTAAAGTTTTTACGCTGCCTCAAGAATGGTGCGAAAATCTTAAACTAACCAAACGGAACACCAGGTGAACAGCATTCTGCAGCTAGTAGTTTTGCTAAGCCCAGGCCCTTTGAAGCCTGGTCCGTTATTCGGCTCATAAAGTAAACAAAGAAAAGAGTCTGGCAAAAGTTGTAGTCTCAGCAGGGTTGCCAATTTAGCTATTTGCTAACCAGATCTAGTTGTTTTGGCGGAACCTGAAATATGAGCTATTTTGGAATATTTCTCGGGTCTCATCATTTAAGTGTAGCACGTCGTAAACTGTAAAAGGAGTGGGAGGAGATCGCAATTTACTCTCTTTCGTCTGTAAATTCTAACAGAGTTGCTATGGTGGGCTGCCAACTGCAGAGTGCTGATCTCCTGGTGATTCGTTTTGGGTAAATTTAAGATTTTGCACCACTGCTTGGGGGCATTTTGGAAGTTATTGTAGCACTTCGTGATGAACTACGTCAAAAAAGCAACAGGAGATCAGCATTTGTGTGCAGCAATTGTTGGGCAATTCAAATTAATAATGTTGTGAGGAAGAGCGAGAGAGTGCTCTCTTCTCAGCTGCAATAATAGCTGTAATATTTTGTTTGTTTACATTCTGTGCAAAACAACGGGACAAGCTCAACGAGCTACTAGCTACAGAATGCTGATCTCCTGGTGTTTGGCTTGGCTAGTTTAACGGTTTCCACTAGAGATGGGCGCGGGACGGGAATCCCACGGGACCCAGAACCGGATTGAATTGAATATTGTTGGTCTGGATTGTTACGGGACGAGATTATCGGGATGGTCGGAATCGGGAAGGGAGTAGTAAAGAGAAAAAAAAGTGCAGGATCAGGCGTGACAGAATTGAATTGAAAATTGTTGGTCTGGATTGGGACGGGACGGGATTAGTGTAGAGAAACAAACAAGTGCGCGATTGCCGCGGGACCCGAGAAAAAAGTCTGGGATCGGGCGGGACTGGATTGAATTGAAAATTGTTGGTCGGGATCGGAACGGAACTGGATAGACGTGGTCGGGATCGGGACGGGAGTAGTATAGAGAAAAAAAGTGCAGGATCAGGCGTGACAGAATTGAATTGAAAATTGTTGGTCGATGTCGGGATGGGACGGGAACGAATTTTCTTCCAGCGCCCGTTTCCACCACTCCTCGGTTCATTTGGAAGCTATTTGTGGCTCCAAATTGGTGGAACTACGTCAAAAAATCAACAGGAGATCAGCATTTATGTGTGGTAATTGCGGGTAATTCAGTTGTGAGAAAGATAGTGGGAGAGCTCTCTCTCCTTTTCTTAGCTTCAACAATACCTCTCCTTACAAATATTTTTTTTTTTTGTTTACATTCTGTGCCCAATGTAAACTACGGGACAGGCTCAAGCGCTGCAGAATACTGATCTAATGATTAATTTAGCTATTTAATGATTTTCCACCACTCCTCGGTCCACTTTGAAATTATTTGTGGCTCCAAATTGGTTGAACTACGTCAAAAAAGCAAAATTACAACGGCTGTGCAATTTTTAAAGTTTTTACGCTGCCTCAAGAATGGTGCGAAAATCTTGAACTAGCCAAACGGAACACCAGGAGAACAGCATTATGCAGCTAGTAGTTTGCCAAGCCAGACCCTTTGAAGCCTGATCCGTTATTCGGCTCATAAAGTAAACAAAGTCAGGCAAAAGTTATAATCTCAGCAGGGTTGCCAATTTAGCTATTTTCTAACCAGACCTAGCTGTTTTGGCAGAACCTGCAATTTGAGCTATTTTTGAATATTTATTTTTTGCCATTTTCTAGCTATGTCGGAAGTGCAAGAATTGCGAATTGTAGCTCATTTTTAAAATGAATTTGCAATTTTTTTTAGCTATTTTGATCGTGCAACAATATTCAGCTATTTATACTGATCAAAATAACCATTGAAGACCACATCAGCATTTATCAAAAATCGACGAACAAGGCTGTCGAATGAAGATAAAGGCAAATATGTAGTTAAAAGCGGAATACCGCATTCGGTTTTTGGAAGTGTAGAATTTGTGCATCAAATCCGATTGGAACAGTTGTTTAAAATGCTTATTTCACGAAAGATTAAAGACCAAATTATACTTATGTACCAGCAGAGACGTTACAGAAGGCGGATCTTTGTGCCAGCTTGTAGCACAACAGTGTCCAGTTAGCCCTGTAGATCAACTGACCACCACTCACTTCTATAGGAATAAACCAAAATTAAAGCGTACTTTGTTTTTAGCTATCATTTTTAGCTTTATTTAACATTCGATTTAGCTACTTTGGTGCTTTAACATTTGGCAACACTGAATCTCGGAGCTGCATGCTGAGAAGAGAGCGCTCTGTCGCTCTTCCCCACACAGTTATTTTGATTTATACACTATTTTTGATGAGCTCCTGTTGCCTCCTTTTGTTAGTTCATCCTAGTTAGGGGCCACAAACTTCCAAGTGGACCAAGGAGTGGTGGAAAATCATAAAATAGCTAAACCCATTACCAGGAGATCAGTGTTTTGCAGCGCTTGAGCCTGTCCCGTAGTTTACATTCGGCACAGAATGTAAACAAAAAAAAAAAAATATTTGTAAGGAGAGGTATTGTTGAAGCTAAGAAAAGGAGAGAGAGCTCTCTTTCTCACAACTGAATTACCCACAATTACCACACATAAATGCTGATCTCCTGTTGCCTTTTTGACGTAGTTCAACCAATTTGGAGCCACAATAGCTTCCAAATGAACCGAGGAGTGGTGGAAACGGGCGCTGGAAGAAAATTCGTTCCCGTCCCATCCAGATCCCGACCAACAATTTTCAATTCAATTCTGTCACGCCTGATCCTGCACTTTTTTTCTCTATACTACTCCCGTCCCGATTCCGACCATCCCGATAATCCCGTCCCGTTCCAATCCAGACCAACAATTTTCAATTCAATCCGGTTCCGGGTCCAGCGGGAATCCCGTGGGATTCCCGTCCCGCGCCCATCTCTAGTGGAAACTAGCTAAGCCAAACACCAGGAGATCAGCATTCTGTAGCTAGTAGCTCGTTGAGCTTGTCCCGTTGTTTTGCACAGAATGTAAACAAACAAAATATTACAGCTATTATTGCAGCTGAGAAGAGAGCACTCTCTCGCTCTTCCTCACAGCATTATTAATTTAAATTGCCCACAACTACTGCACACAAATGCTGATCTCCTGTTGCTTTTTTGACGTAGTTCATCACGAAGTGCTACAATAACTTCCAAAATGACCCAAGCAGTGGTGCAAAATCTTAAATTTACCCAAATCGAATCACCAGGAGATCAGCACTCTGCAGTTGGCAGCCCGCCATAGCAACTCTGTTAGAATTTACAGACGAGAGAGTGAGAGAGTATTGGAATCTCCATCTCCCACAACTTTTACAGTTTACGAAGTGCTACAATCAAATGCTGAGACCCTGTTAACTCGCTTTGGGTTTGCGGTCGTTGGATTGGATATTTTCGGCAGGCCCTAAAAATGGTTTGAGTGCAAATAATGCACTAGGGGATCAGCAATTCAAAAAAGTGACTGTGGTCTTGTTTAATTATCCGCCATTTGCGAAATGAAAGAGAGAACCTCTTGCTGTTGTTCTACCGTTAGAATTACATGGAATTGGTACCGTTTTCAGCGTAATCTTTGAGCATATATTTAATTAAATTACAAGTTACAAATGAAGGATTCATAAATAGGACACAGTTGTTCAACAAATTAAGCGTGCGTGTGCTGTGGTTGTGTGTGGATGCCATCTTCCTCTACGTTCCCGTCGAAACGCCCGCTGTGGGCGGTGTATAGTAAAGGCACTGTAATGCCTCCTGCAGGGCCCGCTGACAGGCTAGCGTAGAGGTGAAACCGCCGGCATTCTCCTGCGGTGTTTCTGCACGTATATGCGAGATATAACCCTGTGTCTCTATGTCACTGGTCGGTGGCAGGGCAGGACCTTCCGAGATGGCCATTAGTGGCTCATAGACAAACAGTGGTCCCTCCTCTGATTTGGGTACCGGCAACAGGCTGGGATCCGCTGTCTGGCCAAACTTAATGCCCGTGGAGAACTCATTGGCCGGCTTGGGTGGCGGTAGCTGTTTCTCCTCCTCCCGTTGCTTCTCCGCTTTCTCCGCAAACTCGGTGACAATCTGGGCGGCATCTTTGCCACTGTACATTAGCTCCTCGATGAGCGCCTGCTTGTCGCGTGCCTTCTTCTTTTTGTGTTCGGCCTCCAGTTCTTCCAGCTCCTTCTTGCGCGCCTCCTCCTGCACGCGTTCCAGCTCGAGCAGCTCTTCCAAGGCGTACTCATCCCGTCCGACGCGTGTCTTGTTGCGCTGGATTACCTCGCGATTGTCCCGCTTGTAGGCCTCAATGCGTTTGTTCGTCTCGATGATCTCAATGTTGTTGCATAGATTTTGCACAATATGCTCAATCTCTTCCAGATAATCGTTGTACTCCTCCAGAGAGGCAAAGTCCTCCTCGCGTTTGTTATAGTCGCGTAAGATACGACGTCGTATGTCCACCTCCTTCTCCACCATGGGATCCTCGAAAAGCTGGACACGGAAATTATTGCGGCGCAGCGGGACCATGCACTCTGGACAGGCGCCAGAGCCCTTGAGGAAAAGTAGGTCTACGCAGGATTCACATAGCGTATGGCCGCAGACATTGACCATTAGCTTTAGCGAGGGATTGCGGTATTTGGTGGTTTTACAGCGTGGACAAGCCTGATCGTAATCCATGGTAATGTTTATTAATAAAATACTTTGTTTTGCAGCAATGCCGGCGTAGCGGTGGCGTAACTGTTTGCCAACTGTTGGGTATAGCGTTGCCACACTTGGACAGTCACGTACACATCACCGATAGCTGTAGGTCGCAGTCACTGTTATCGCAGTGAATCGATAACATTGTATCGATAGGTAATTCAGTTGCACCACGCCAATTTCAAATTTAAATTTAAAAAGTAAGTCCCCAGGCCTTTGTTTCTTTTAACATTTTTATTTCAAACAGCATACGCGGTAGTTGTTCACATTAAGAGTAGAGTTTAAATATGCACATTAATTTTTATATATATATATATATATTTTTATGTATTTTGATATATCTTTTGTGTGGGTGTATATGCATTTGTTTCATTTAAATAACTCAATAATTTACATCAATCAAAAACCTGGCTTACATATTCAGCAGTAATTTGTTTTTTTTGTTTGTTTATAATTGCATATTAACATTTACAATAAACAGTAGTAGTAGTTGTTGTTGTTGTTGTTGTTGTTGTAATAGAGACATACTCCTAGTCTATGTGTATATTATATATAGATAAAAGCATTGCCAAGCAGTGGAAACAAATTGTACCAAAAGATGAACTTGGATTTTGTTAGTTGCATGTGTAATACTTGAGAGAAAGGGGGAGGAGGTGTCGGTGTGTGGTTATAAAAGCACATGTTTCAAATACGCGGCTTACACCTAATAAATTTTAGACTAACTTATGCCCTACCAAATGGACTTATGTAAATAATTTACACAGATTGTTTTAGTTTTTCATTTTCTTTGTGGGGGAAGGGAGTGGGGTGGCGGGTGGAAGGTCAAAGAAATATGCAGGACACAGAACGTAAATTAAAACCTAAGTCCAAGGCGCTCTTTTTGTCTCTGTATAGGTTTCTCAACAAATTTGTCGATTCAATTTCCAAATCGAATCACTGTAAATATCACAATTTAGTTAACACATATAATATTAGAATAACTAAATAACTAAAAATCAAATGTACTTGTGTGTCGCCAACAACAAATAATGCAATAGTCAGGTGTACATGTGTGTGTGTGTGTGTGTGTGTATGTGTGTGTTGTGTGGATTAGCAGCCAGCCTCCTTAGCCCTGCAAGGCGGTGACTTCCTCCTCCAGTTCGGCATCAACTTCATCGATTTTGGAGCCACTGCAGCCGCGACACTTGCAACAAATGATGCAGGGTGCGGCCAGGAGCAGCAGTGGCGAGGCCACCAGCAGTAAAATGCCAAAACCGGCAAAAATCCCAATGACCTGAGCACGATGCCACACCACCGACGCACGGCTGTGACCCAACTTGTTTTTGCAAGGTCCCTTGTCATAGTGACGCAGCAGAAAGTCATCCTGGAGAGAAGGAAATGAGTAAGGGGGCCGAAGTACAACTACAATATGTTCGCTCAACTTACATCCAGGCTAGCCAGGCAGTACCAACAGAAGACATGCTTACAACGCTTGCACATCATCTGGGCACAGCCCTCATCCTTCTCAATGGGCACAGCGCACATGGGACAGCATTTGATGAGCTCATTATCAAATGGTATGCCAATATCATCCTGTCCATCGGCTATCAACCGGCGACCAAATTCCTCGCAACTGATATTGGGATGGTACTGCAAAATGGAACATTGAATATAAGGCTCATCGTCAGACTATCCCAATGACTTACAGCCTTCTTGCACAGAGCACAAAACTCATCCTTACACGAGGGACAGTGCACCGCCACTGCTCCCTCCGTTTGGGTGGGAGTGTAGCTCTGTGAGGTCGATGGCGATTCATCCATTTGGCAAATGGCGCTAGCTTGTCCACCCACCATGCAAATGGTTTCGCAGCCAGCACGAGGACACCAGGTACGCGTCTTGTCCAATTCGATTTCTATGGAAATGGATGGGTCAGAGTTAAAATGGTATGCACAGAAGAGTGTTCTGTTCGTTGATACCTACCTCGATTTAGGCGATAGCGATGATGTTTATTAAGCAGATTCGTTGTGGTTAGATTCGCAATTTCGGGCAACGAGATGGCGCCCTGAGCTGGACACTTGGCATCTGGGCAGGAGATCTCATAGGCGCCTTCGCTTATCTCAAAGTCCACGTAGGCGCGCATGCACTAGAAGGAGAGCGGAAATAATAATGTGTTAAAGAGGCAACCAAACAATTTGCTAAACTTAAACATAATCCGTATTAAGCCAGGGCCAAAAAGTTTGTCCAGGCACATAGTTTAGGCCAAACCAACCGCAAAACTGTGGCTGTCAAAATTATTTCACATGCACACACACACACACACACACGGACGCACACGGCAAAGTTTACGCCTCTTGCGGAAGCTTTTCTAAATAAAGATTTAAAAAGTTTTCTAGTTCCCTGCTGCCTTCCCCCAGTTCCCAGTAATGGAATTGCAAACGGAAATGCTTCGACACCAACAACAGTTTTTCTTTGAACAGCAACAGAAGTAAAAGTAAAAGTTTGTGTCCAAACTTTTTGTGTTTAGCCGTAAATAATTAAAAGTGAGTTGGTCCTGTGAAATGTTACTCGCCATTCCATTCCGAGAAATGCCCGTTTTCATTTAAAACTGCAGCTGCAAACTAATATTTTTGTGCCTGGCAAAATTGCTCTGCATATTTTGCCACCTAATCCGACGGTCAGCAGGCTTACCTGGCCATCAGTCAGGCCACAACAACAGCAGCAGCCGCAATTCGCGGCATAAGCTTTTGCAAAGCTGGCCAACAAAAAAAAAACACACACTCCCAGAGAGAGTGAGAGAGAAGAGGAATGAGTAAGTGGGATGGCTGTGTGCCAGCTGTTGCCACAATTTAGTGGCCTGCGGTCGGAATGCAGTTACCGTTCCTGACCGCCAGCAGGAGCCGTGCAAAGATTTGCTGGCTGACAAGTAAGGCATGGTCTTTTGGCTGATAAAACGAATATTTATTGATTTCTTTTGCCACATTTGTGTACGTTGCAAATATATGTACTTCTGTCACTTTGGCTGATTCTGGCAACATATTTTCCTTTGGATAATGGAATGGAATGTGATGCTGATTATCACTTTTTAATAAATCAATGGCGGCAAACCTTTAAAATTGTGCGGAAACTTCAATTCAGAGGCTTAAACCCTTTGTTAAGAATAGAAATATGGTGTACAGCTCGGCATTTTAGCGACATAGACTGTCTTGCCTTGAAGCGCGGACTGAATCATAAACGTTTTGGTTGACAATGATTAAGGAGCAAACTGTTGAGCGCAGCCAGCTGCAGTATAAGAACTTAGGCTGCGAAAATCTCTGCTCTTATACTGCAACTGGTTGGGCCTAACAGTTGCCGCTCGATAGTAAAGTGGTGGTGTCAGTGTTTCGTCGGGCTTGAGCGACTTTCTTTCTTGTTTTCATATTAAAAAATGAGATTGTTTCATCTTAAAGTAGAGTATAAACGATCTTAATTCAATATTTTTGGATTTAGATTGAAATTGAGAATATAATCTTGGGTTAAGATTATCTCGTCTGTGTCGAATTCTGACACCCTTTCGTCTCGTTTCAAGATTATAATCTTGGTTTTAGATTGATTTTTTTTCTCAGTGTATCTGCACAACGGGAGATGGCTTGAAATATACTTGCAAATACTCCCATTGCCTCAGACATTTTCGTTCCCGGTCCCCAAGTCCAGTTCCTTGGGGCGTCAGGGACCCGTCTGTGTACCAGAGAACTGCAAAAATCACTTTTTTCTTGATTGGCTCATACACAAAAATTCTTACTCACATTTAATTAATCAACAAAACTCAGAGTTGGAATATTTTCAACTCACAACGCAATCGCATCGAGCGGCGTTATGTGATCCAACGTGTATGTTCATATTTATTCATCGAACAGAACTCAGTGCTTAATATATTCAGCTCATACCGACAGTCGCATCGAGCGGTTGAGCTAGAGTTTTTTGATAGGACGCTTATGTGTTCGATCGAACAAAACTCAGCGTTGACTGGCTACACTTTCCATCTCTCTCTTTCTCATAGCTGTCAGCAGCGCCGTCACTGCCTATGCGTCTTGGCAAGAGTTTATTCATACGAGGTGATTTTCGGTCACTCTAAACAATCGTCGTTGAACCAAACGAACAATCAGCCGAACTGATTGGAATGAAGTCGAACATGATTATAATCAGAGTGCCAACAATTGGTTCGAATAAAACTCTGCTGCGAACATGTTGAGTATGCAAGTTTGATAAATAGAGCGCGAAGCCTGTTTATTCGGGTGTTGAATAATGTGTGAGCGTTTTGCAATCGAACGAAGCCGTTCTCTGCTGTGTACCATTGAATTGTGTGTGGTGGTTGCATTTTATATGTTTCTTCTAGTCCTATCCATTCTCTCTTATTGATTTTGTGTTCAGTGAAATTCCTGTCAAGGAATTTCGTCTCTGGGTTGGAGGATTATAGGGATTTCCTTTTCCAGCTTCTCAGAGTCCCTTATGCTTACTATGTGTGTCTAAGCAGTGTTGCCATTTTCTTCAGGCAGATGGTTTGGTGGAGTGGTGTTAACTTCATCAAGACCTCTAATGCCGCTGTCGGACAGGTACGCATGGCTCCGGTCATGCATATACATGCCAGTCTTTGCAATTTTTGTAGCTGAGTCCTTACAGTGAGGAGATTTGCTCTATCTCTCAACAGCACAGCTTCATAAGTGAGCATTGGAGTATGTGTGGTGCCATGTCACACAATTTTCCGGCAATGCTCCTACGTGTGAACAGTGCCCTAGTTCACTTACTGAGTGTATACTCGAAGTGCTTGTCAAAGACTACGCCAGAGATATTTGGCCTCTTTTTCTGGTATAATTGATCTGTATGTAGAGGACCTGCACACTTTTTTTTTTATGGTTTGTGGTTATTTATAGTTCATAGGGTCCCAATCGGTTCTGAGTTGTACCGCTTCGGAGTTGGAGTCTTTGTAATTTTAAGAAAGTCCGAAACGAACCTGAACCAAAATAAATAAATTTCAACTGCTGAAACTCGAGTGTAAACAGAAAAACTATGAATTAAAACTATGTTAAGTCCAAAATGAAATTTGTTTATTTTTTTTTGACTTGACTTTGGGCATATCAAAGCTTTTGTAAAGTAGGGAATGTCTTTTTTGGTGTCCCTCCCCCAGGTAATTATCTCATCACTCGTTTTGATGTATGCGGATGATGTACAAATTTCTTTATCCTTCAATAGTAGTGACTCACATAATCTGTTGCAGAATGATCTTGTCAGCCTTCAATCTTGGTGCCAAAACAATTTGCTGTACTTAAATCATTCAAAGTGCAAAGTGCCTTCCTTTTACCGCAATAGACCTCACTTGTTTGCTTACTCCATTGGGCACAACAATCTTGAACGCATCCAAACTATGGCTGACCAAGGTGTTTTAATGACCAAGTCGGCATTATAGTAAATAAATCTAAGGGCGTTTTGGCTTTTATTAAACGCTGATCAAAGGAATTCGATGATCCATACATCACCAAACTTCTTTTTACCTCTCTTGTTCGTCTGATCCTTAAATATTGCTCTTGCGTTTGGTCCTTTTAGTATGATAAGTATCAAGACCTTATAGAAAGGGTTCAAACACAATTTCTTCTCTTTGCATTGCGCGGCTTAAATTGGGATAGTCATCGCCTACTACCATCGTATACTGACAGGCTACAGCTAATAAATCTGCCAACGTTGAAGTATCGGAGGACTTGTCATGGCGTAATATTCGTACAAAAGCTGATCAATGGCGAAATTGATTCGTGCTACCTTCTTAGCCTGCTCCAATTTGCTGTTCCAACAAGAGTTACGCCTCTTGCGCTGAGCATGTGTTGTATGTGCGAATTATAATATCTTCTACCATTTGTTGTCAACTGAATGTTCTCAGTATATTAATTCAAATAATATTTTATTGTTTTTATCCTCTTTATGCTCTTGAACCTGTCTTCTCCATTCACTTGATGTGAGCCGGGGCATTTCAATAAAAAACTCCCCTATCTGGATAGTGAAGCAGGTTAAATACTATGTAACTCTTTCATATTGACTGAAACAAAATGTTTGGTTAGTTTGTGTCATCATTTAAGCTTTTCTATGATTTGATTGCAGAGGGAGCGCGTCTTTTCTGATTTATTATCCCGCTTGACAATGACAGAAGCGGTGCTGTCTGCTGCTCATTCTTTCTAGGCAAAGTTCTCTCTTAATAGACGAAGTAAAGCATTAAATTTCTTGTAATTCAGAGTAACCTGAAGACTTTCTACGACTACAAAAATTCATACAGTTATCTTTGTAATTTTAAGCAACAGTTTTGGCATAGTGCAACAGCTCCCAATCCCCCCACCCATGCGATTGATTGTTTGCTCTGTTTCATTGCATTTAAACGTTTTCTCTAGATGTGTGAGGGGGAACATCATTAAATTTTCAATGTATGATGAAATTCTAAAGACAAACCACGCGCAAATGCATTGTTTGCACCCACTGACACTGCGACAATATTGTGTTTTTGTTATGGCTCAAAGCTTTTAAATCTGCAAGGACAACAATGTCGATAGCAGCAGCAGCAGCTAAGCGGATTGTGTGGCTTGCCTGTCTAATATGCTGGCCCATTCTTGCCTTTATTGGATTGACTTGATGCCAAACATTGTGTGTGTGTGTGTGTGTGTGTGGCCTATAAATAGATCAGCTTTAGCCTTTAGCTTCAGCACACACACATGAGCGTTGGACCAGTTGTTAATTTAAGCTTTGCCTGTAAATCACACTAATTAAATCAAAATGCGTCATTAAAAGTTTATGACAAGAGAACATTAATGTAATCATTGCCATAAATTTGTCTTTATGACATTGAGCAATTCATTTGGTTGGCCAACAGCAGAAACCGTGGCGCATTTGCTGTCATCTTGCCATTAGCGAGCGGAGAGTTGTCGACGACGAAGAGGACGACGACGACGACAGGCGTGGCATTTTAATTAAAGTGTTGCTGCTAATGAGTTAGATTAAAGCGGATGCCGGAACAGCTTCCTCTTTTTCTTTTTTTTATTATTATGGTACGGGGCGAGCGTGCGTGTAATTGGCAATATTGCGGCTGAGGCTGAGGCAAGGCTTATTATTTGACTTTAGGCGGTGCCCAGAAAAGTATGCTACAATAAATTTGATTATGATTTGCTGCCCACAAAATTTGGTTTCCTTCTTCCGTTTTGCTCTTGATTGAGCTCTGTTCTTGTTGCGTGTCTAATACAAATTGGAAAAATCTTAAAGCAAAAGTTGTTGCCATTAAATTTATTTCACATCAAATAAATGTTATGTTTTTATGACCCAAAATGTGTGCACACAAATGGAAATGGAGAGGCATATAAATGTTTCTCTGCGGCTGCTGATAAAAAATATGTTTTAAATTGTAAACTTTTGTCAATTTATTTGGGGCTTTTATTTCTGTCTGTGCAGGCAGGCAAAGTGCTTTTTATTTGAAATGTTTTTTTTTACCCACTTTTGTTAATAATTTTATTGTGTGTGTGTGCGTGTGTGTGTTTGTTGGCTTGTTATGGCAGTTGCCGTTTTAATGGCCTACACAATTGGCAAGCTTAACAATTTTTGACATGACACACAAAAGGTTGTCAAAAGGACCCTCCAAAACGCTGGGTAAATTGTGTAATTCATTGACAAATGGCAAGGAGAAAGTCGTGTTGGGGTTATTTAATATTTTTATGTGGTAATTGTCAACAATATGAAAAGAATTATTCATTTCAGCACACAAATTTATACACAATTGTAACCATATTCTTACTGATACTCGTTTGTTGCGTTGCACACACTATAAACAGCCTCAGGACCTCCCCTCAACTCAATTCGCAAAGTTGTAGTCTTTGTAAATATTTGAAAATTACCGCCAATATTATAGTGTTAAGGTATCGTAATCGATTGATGGTCACATGATGAGAATGGACGAGGCGCAGAGTAGAAGGCGATAGATATTGGTAAGAGGACGTAGCTGGGCGAACACCCACCACCAATTTTCCAACCGCTGTGTGAAAATTGTGAAAAACGCTTTGCAAAATAGATTTCAAAAGCAGGAATATGGTTCGTGGAGCTCTTCGAGGCGGCCGTCCTATGCGTGGGGGCATACGACCACCATTCAAGAAAACATTTGTGCCTCGGCATCCCTTCGATTTAACCCTCGCGGATGTTTTCTTCCCCAAAGTGGCGCCTTCCCAAGATGACTCTGCTTTGACAGCGGCTTTATTGAAGCGCAACCAGAATCTAAGCCCGACTCCTGCTGAGCAGACGGCAATTGGCAATTTGGTCACCAAAGTTCAAGCTGTTTTGGATACTCTGGTGGTGGCTCCGGGCGACTTCAATACATGTCAACTCGAGGAAGTGCTTCAGGTGGGCTCCTTCAAGAAAGGCACAATTCTCACAGGCAACAATGTGGCTGACATTGATGTCATTCTCAAGACTCTGCCTACCAAGGAGGCCGTCGACGCTCTGGCCAAGAAGGTCGAGGCTGATCTGAAGAACAGCATGAAAACCGAAGTATTGACCAAGGGCGAGCAGCACACTGTTCAGATACATGAAAGAGGCTTCGATATAGCCAATATGCAGGCTAAGGTGCGCATTTTAATTGCCACTTTGCCGCAGAACTTGCAAAAACTGGAACCGGAGATACACATGGAGCAAAAACTGATGCAGAGTCATCTGGCCGCTATACGTCACACTCGCTGGTTCGAGGAGAATGCCCATCACTCTTCGATCAAGGTGCTTATACGCATTCTCAAGGATCTCACCAAGCGTTTTGAAGCCTTCTCACCACTTTCCTCCTGGATAATCGATCTGATTGCTCATTTGGCCATAATGAATAATCCATCGCGCCAGGCTTTGCCAATTAATTTGGCATTCCGTCGTGTGTTTCAGTTGCTCTCGGCAGGCCTATTTTTGCCCGGATCGGCAGGCATCACCGATCCCACCGAACCTGGACATATACGCGTGCATACGGCCATGACGCTGGAGCAGCAGGATGTCTGCTGCTACACGGCCCAGACATTGCTCCGTGTGTTGACCCATGGTGGCTACAAACACATTCTGGGCCTCGAAGGTAATACGAGCATTGTGCGCGAGATGTCTGTGTGGAATGGGGTGTGCGTCTCGCCTTTAAATGCTGTCTATGAGAAGCCAACCGACAAGAAGGAAGGCGATCTGGAGGAAGACATCGAGATGATCGAGAACGATAATGAGGATGAGGGCAGCGACGATGGTGCCGAGTAAAACATACAATATTAGATTGACTTTTTCTACGTTTATTAATAATGTATATGTCGTCAGTAAATCATTGTCCCAGTTATGGGCTCATCCTCAAAAAAAAAAAACGAGAAGGCCAAGCTAACTTCGTCTGTGCCGAAGTTTTTATACCCTTGCAAATACAAATGTCACAGTTTAAGAACGCTTACATAAAAATCAAAAAATTTTGTAACTAAAACCTATTTTCCGACTGATAAACGTCTGAAAAAAGTTTTTCTCACTAAGACTCAATTTCCGACCGATCGGCCCTATGGCAGCTATAAGATATAGTCATCCGATTTTGACGAAAATTTGCAAATCTGTTTGAAAGCATATAATATTATTAAAGACCGAGTTTAATCACGTTAACATTGGAAACAAAAAAGTTTTTCTCACTAAAACCCATTTTTCGACCTATGGTTCCTATGGCAGCTATAAGATATAGTCATCCGATTTTGACCAACATTTTTAAATCTGTTTGAAAGAATATAATATTATTAATGACCGAGTTTAATCACGTTAACATTGAAAACAAAAAAGTTTTTCTCACTAAAACCCATTTTTCGACCTATGGTTCCTATGGCAGCTATAAGATATAGTCATCCGATTTTGACCAACATTTTTAAATCTGTTTGAAAGAATATAATATTATTAATGACCGAGTTTAATCACGTTAACATTGAAAACAAAAAAGTTTTTCTCACTAAAACCCATTTTTCGACTGATGGTTCCTATGGCAGCTATAAGATATAGTGATCCGATCCGGTCGGTTCCGACATATTAGCAGCGTGCAGTAAAAAGAAGACTCTGTGCCAAATTTCAGCTCGATAGCTTTAAAACTGAGAGACTAGTTTGCGTAGAAACAGACGGACAGACAGACAGACGGACAGACAGACAGACAGACGGACAGACAGACAGACGGACGGACAAAGCTCAATGAACTCAGCTCGTCCCCCTGATCAAGAATATATATAGTTTATGGGGTCGGAAATGAATATTTCTATGCGTTGCAAACTTCTGGGCAAAATTATAATACCCTTTGCAAGGGTATAAAAAAAAAGACAAACGCTGTAAATACAATGACTGATAGAGAGACGGACAAACCAAAAATTTCATGAGGAACTTCATGAAGTTGGCTTCACTGTGTAAATGCGAACTAAAAATGTATCCGGGCATCAAGTGTTTACCTATTGTATTGTTATTTAAAATATATTGGGAAAAACGTGCAACGAACCAAGGTTCGAACAAAAACCAACGCCGAAAAACCTCTCACCTCAAATTACCGAACCTTAACCGTCGGTAAATTTCTTTTGTAAACTTAAGCAATCAAGACTTGTGTTATTGTGTTTTACCACTCATCCGATTGTTGTGAAACTTTCACACAATATTAAAAGGAAACCGAGAAAGACATTGGTACACTGAGTTCTTATACTGCAACTGGCTGCGCTTAACAATTGACCCCCTACGGCTAAATCGTCTAGTCGGCCGTGCCAATGTGTTATTGAACGAAGAGCTCATAAATGGTTTATTTTTGTTTTTTTTTAGCGAAATAAATCTATATATATCACAAAAATTGTCAACTAAAGCTTTACAGAAAACTGTAGGATGGTTGATAAGTTGCGAGATGATAAATCTTGTTTTTAAGATTTCACTCATTTCAAGGTTTTTCAATCTGGTTTTTATAAGATTGCAAGGTTCTTGAAAACGAGATTTTCAATATAGATTTTAGATTTATTTTATTTTCTAAGTGTTTTAATATGTCAATTTAGACATAACTCGAGTTATGCTACTATTCCTTCATTTTCATACTCATACTTAATTGTTGCGTTACACACACTATCAAAAAGGGTTCCCTTCTTTTCACTGAGTCAATATTTTCAATGCTTTTCCCCCCCAACAGGTCTTTGTGCAGAAAATTACAATTTTTTTTTTAGAATTTTTTGGTGGGAAATGAAATTCAAACGCTACACTTTTGTTGTTCAAAACCAACTCGCTTTCCTCTCGTTTGGGAAAATGTCATAAAAGCGCTCCTGCTCGATGACAATATAAAGAGAGGGGGACGTCTCTTCCCGCCCTAGTACACTACCGGTTTGTCATCCGCTTGCTGTTTGTATTTGTGTGTTAAATTGAATTTAAATTGCATGTCCAAAGTTCCACTTCCACTTCCGCTTCCGTTGTTAATGCTCCCGCATTGAATTTCAATCGATTGGAAATGTGCTTGGTCCCTGACAAAATCCACACTCTAATGCCAGCAACTATTTTAGATGAAAAAAAAAGGGAAGGGAACTTAAGCCGCTTTTCGGTAAATCTCGTTTTTTATTTCCTTTCTCCTTTTGTGATGGACAAATTTATTTAAATTATGCTAAGCTTTTTCCCATTTTCCCATGATATCTTGTGTTGGTTCAACTCTACTCATTGCAATGGAATGTCAGCAACCTTTTGGGCAGGTGGACTCAATTTCCGGTCTAGACGGGAAGGGGGTATGGTGGTAGGGGGTTAGGGGATAGGAGCAGCCTCAATCATCATTGCAATTGATAATACAATTTGCTTTGCAGTTTGAATGTGGGGAAGTTTGAATGTTTTCAAGGAAAATGTTAATTTTCGCTAGTTGGTGTGCTGGGCAACAAAATGAATTTACATTTTTAACGCACAAAATTTAAGTCAACAAATTGAGTTTCTTGCCAAACTCGCCAAAAAAAAATATGTATATAAAATTCTTCCTCTTCGCAGAGACTTTTGCTTAACTATTTTCTCCTCTTTTTTTTGACACATCACGAAATTGGAAAATATGCATGTTCCTGCCACGTGTGAAATGTGCAAATGCAATTTTTCAATGCACTGTGGGCCACAAATTTTATAGAAAGCTGCTAGAATCAAACTTGATGTTCCTTAAGTATAAGACTAATAAAATCCACATAACATGTAGATAATCCCAACCAAAGTAGGAACATTTTTAAATTTTTCGGTTTTTCATTTAATAGATTCCAGCAGATGCTCTAAGACCCATTTTTTGATCGATGGTTCCTATGGCAGCTGTAGGATATAGTCATACGATTTTTACCAAATTTTGCAAATCTGTTTGAAAGCATGTAATATTAGTAATGACCGAGTTTGGTGACGTTAACATAACAAAACAAAAAAGTTTTTTTCACTAAGACCCATTTTTCTTTAGCAGTATTAGATGAAGTCATCCGATCCGGTCGGTTCCGACATATTAGCAGCGAAGACTCTGTGCAAACCCTGCAGTTTAAGTCCTCAGTGCTGAATTTGTCAGTGCTGATTCAGACCTGGGAAGTAGGAATTGCTCCAATTCATGACTGATTTCAGTACTGTTTTCAGTACTACCCATGAAACTAACCCATGAGTTCAGTACTGAAATCATGCCTGAAAGAAAAGAAGGTCATGAAGAAGTAGGCCCTGTCTGTGTTAAATTCATGGCTGAAATGCATGTAAAGGCAGCCATGATTTCAGTACCAGCCCTTCCAAATCAGGACTGATTCAGCTCTGATTCTGCACTGAACGGTACTGAAGCGAAGTTTCAGCTCGATACCTTTAAAACTGAGAGACTAGCGTAGACATAGACAGACAGACGGACGGACAAAGCTTAATCGACTCAGCTCGTCGCCCTAATCAAGAATATATATAGTTTACGGGGTCGGAAATGAATATTTCTATGAGTTGTAAACTTCTTTAATACCCTTTGCAAAGGTATTTATATATACCCCAACTATGGCTAAAATCTCTAAAGATTTTCAGGACACCATCCCATATAAAGAATTTATTTTCAGAACCTTGGAATTTTGACGTTAAAGCCCAGTACTCCGAACGACAGAAAATTCCTTTCGTCATAGTAACTGTAACCTTTAACTGTATTTATTAATAACTGTTCAAAAAAAATTTAATCAAATCGGACAATGTTGCAACTAACTTCATTTTAAAGCCTCATCTTTCTTTTTCCGTATGCGTCGTTTCGCTGAAGTGTAAACAACATAGTTTTTGTGTGTTCCAAATATGTTAGCTTTTGTGCCAATAAACTACAACTTTCGGAAAGTTTAATTTTCTGCTTTCATTTGAAGAAAAATGCAGCTGAAGGCAATGAAGAAGGGAACATGCTCCAAGCGCAAAAAATCAACCTACGCAGGAAAATAATGTTGTTTACATATTCCAAACTTATTTTGCTTGTCCAAATTGTTTATGAAGTCAAACAGCTATAATATGAAATGCTAACGTTTATACAAAAACCTCTAGAGATTTCTGGGACACACCCGAATTTGAGGATTTTACTTTTCTGCATTTATTTGAAGAAAAATGACGCTGAAGGCCATTGAACGCTGCAAGAAGGGGAACATGCTTCATCGATTTCCACATGTGAGTGTTGGTATAGAAATCAAAATAGACGCCAAAGCCGAATATTCAGGGTGGCAAGATCAAGCTCTGTATTTGGTAGGACCAATTTGTGCGTGGTTGCCCATCACAGGGCAACTCTACCGAACCTAATTGATACGTTTGAGCCGAGCATTGAATCAAAAACGGTCAGAATACGAGCAAAGATACGATATTTCTGCAACATGACAACGCTCGGCCACATGTTGAGCAGCCGCTCGCTGAAATGTGAAGTCCTACAGCTCCCGCCGTATAGGCCAGACATTGCCTCTTCCGACTACTATTTGTATTCAACGATGACGCCTGCGCTTGAGGATCAGCACTTCGACGCTTCGTTTTTTCGAGGCAGGAAGATGGGGAAAAAGTAGTGGCTAGCGATGGACAATACTTTGGAAAATGAATTTGTAACAAACTTTTCACAATAATGCGTCAAACTTTAAAACTTTTTTGTACAGTTAATAAGAAGCCACATTTCAGGTAACATTAATGCAATGTGGCCAAATGTCATATTTCAACCAATTGTTAAGTAAACTTGAAATGGAAGCTAAATTATGGCAGCGGTAGCTAGCCTAGTTAGAAAGCTATCAAAATTTTGACCTTTTTTACCCACTGTGCAATGGGAACTCATGGCTCTGGCATCAAAATTCAATTTGACAGCACACGCTTTTTTTGTACTTTTCGTTTTTTTTGTCATAGTATAATACTTTTTCGGGCACAGCAGCATTATTGTCAAAGTTTTGGCATAGTTATACTTGAATCTCCTCTTTCGCTCCTCTGTTCATTTTAGCCAATTAAAAAGGAAGGCAAAAAAAGTGCAATGCTCACACACAAACACACACACACACACACACAGAAACTTTTTCAATTTTTGGCAACTTGACAGCAGAGAAAGTCAAATATCTGGCTGTGTAAATGATATATGTGTAATATTATAGTATAGTATATATCTAGTTTCATTTGGGTTAAGGCAACATTGTTGTATATTTGCACATGTCCCCTTACCCTGCGTTAGATGCGAAAGTCACAAGTTTCTGGTGGCTAAAACTTCTCGTTGTTGGACCATAAATACCAGCAACAAAAATAAAAAAAAAGAATATTACACCAAGTAGCGGTTTGCTTTACGCTAAAAACTTTTGTTGCGATTTCCTTGCCACCGAAAATTCTTAAGCAAAAGTTTTTCTGGGGATTGTTTGCAACTTGTTTCTGCTTCTTGTGTTACTTGCATGTCATCAAATATGAGAGGAAGAGAGGAGAAGAGAGGAAAAATTGCATTTGCAATGCCAGAACTTGCTTATGCCGGGCTCTGGCGAGTTGCAAGTTGCAATTTATGAGTGGAGGAGAAGGGCAAAACTTACTGAGCCAGTCAGAGGAAATGGCATCAAAGTTAACTTTTAACTTAAAGTATTGGTTTACAATTCTTCAATGAATTCCCCAAGAATTCAACTGGAGGTACTTCCAGTTGGTAAAAATATAAATCTCTTACCAGCAGGATATTTTTTAGCTTTTCCCCCATTTAAAACCAAATCATTTCATTTATATTTCTCACATTCACATTCACTGTGTAGAATATATTCCATGTCTAAATCCAGTGACAATTTATGACTACCAGCTGGCATTGTGGCTTAAAACAAGACATTTTGGCCAAAGGAATAAAGTCAACTTTGCAGCTCAACATGGCGGCATTTTAAAATGCCGCCAAAACAAATAAAATTGTAGATTTGGTGGAGGTGGTTAGGAGGTGGGTGGGTGCCAAGCACTTGCACGTGACTAGCATATAAAGACAGAGCTAGTAGCCACATACATACAAACATCAAATGCAAATGTTTATGGCTGAAAAGGCGCGAGAAGCAGCTTCAAATGGCCTTCAACTGTCGCCTCGTACATACAAAATGCTTTTCAGGGCAGATTCTTTGTTTTTTTCCCCACCGAAATGAACTTGTTGTTGTCGTCGGCGCCTTTGACGCCCCTCTTTCCCAGCTCTGTCAGTGAGTCCGTGGGGAGGACCTGCCAAAGCACTTTGGCCAAGCGAAAGCAATTTCCGGCTGCCAGCCACTTCCCCCCTTTTGACCATTGAACACAATTATTGTATAAAATTAAACGCGTTAAGGGTTTTGGCTTTGCCTTAACTTAACGTGTGGAAAATTGGTCATTCCGTTACAGAATTTTTTTTTGTTTTGTTTGTCTTTTGGCTCATTTTGTATGCAAATGTGCGTCAATAATGAATTGAAATTTCCTTTGGCGTAATCAAATTTGCCTGAGCAAATGTTTGTGCCTTTTGTTTGAGCGATTAATGTGGTAAATTAGCTCAACCTAGGCCGGCCCTGTGTGCCCACAACGGATGAGGATGTGTTGGGGTTATCGCAACGGAAATGAACATTGGCATTGGTTTTGCACTCACCAGTTGCCCCCCAGTTGCTGTGCAGTCTTCTGCTTTGGCTAATCGCTGGCCAGTTTTAAGCCTCAAATTGTTGACTCCTAATGGAAACTGGAAACCAATGTGTGTGTGTGTGTGAGTGTGCGTTGTCCTCTTTCAGAAATCCATTTAATTTAAGTTGACAATGCCAACTCAAGGAGCTACGTTTTCAGTTGTTGATTTACGTCATGAAAATGACTCGTAAACTTTGCCATTTGGATTCGGCTTTAAGCTGTAGTTTCCACGTTTTAAAAAGCTCTCAGACCTGGACAATGAGCGAAGCTTGAACTAAGCCTATGGGTCCTTTTGTCCATTTAAATTAGGGTTTGTCAAGAAAAGAAAGGCCAAAAAGGGCGACGTAAACCAGTTCTGAATTGCTTCATCGACAGCTGGCTTGTACTCTCTTGGCACAAGCCTCGGCAAGCGTTCGTCTCATGTCGGTGTGAACAGCGAAATGTGTTCGGCCCTGCGGGCCAGTATAAGTGTGCTCCGCGGCTTCTTATAGTGACACGGACTGATTTTTTAAGACTCCCGCATAGATCCGGCTGAATTTGCTTCTGTATCCAACTATCTACTCATCCAAAAATCAGTCCGGTACCTAAAATTCCGAATATTTTATCATTTGGACGTGTTGCTCAGTCGTCGTTGCACTAGTCATGAATAGCCACAAATAAAAGCTCAGAACGCACCAACATCAACACGACCTTTTTCAAAGATCCAAACAAGCTGGGCGTTGGAGCAGTAAAATAAGATTCCAGTCCATTCATGTTCCATTTTCAGACTAAAGCTTAGTACTCGGACAAACTAAATCGATTCCGACGGGTGTCAACTCCATATAAAAACGAGTAAGAGCGCTGTAGTCAAGTTTACCTACTACAAAATACCCTGTTCAATTGAGACACACATACAAACACACTCACATACACAAACGCATACACACACACACGGCAACCGAGTTTCCGTCATACACACGAGAAGCCAGAAAGGCTCATCGGCGCATGTCGATTCGAATCATAAGTGGCTTTAGAACGGTTTCGGACGCTGCAGCAGCTGTAATAGCTAACAGTATGCCCCTCGACCTGGAAGCAAAAGCGAGTACGGCACGACGGACGGGAATATACACGGGAATATACGGGAATAGACAAGAGAGTTGGGACAGGTCGGAAACAGGAAGGTGGACCCACCAACTCATTCCGAACATAGAGGAGTGGCTTAACCGAAGCCATGGAGAAGTAAACCACCACCTAACCCAGTGGGCTTACAAACCATGGATGTTTTCGGGAGTACCTACACCGCTTTAAACACGTAGATACACACTGTTGCCTCTACTGCACTAACCAAGTGGAGTCTGCAAAACATGTGTTTGAGTGTCAGAGGTTCTGCGAGGAGAGGCGTCTACTGAAAAGACTAGCGGGAGAGCCTTTCACGCCGAGAGGACTGGTCAGAAGGATGATAAGCTCACAGGATGTGTGGGAAGCCGCGGCATCGCTCATCTCAACAATAATGAGACAAGTCAGGATTGACGAGCAGGCTGCAAGACAGCAGCATTAGCAGAAAGGGCAAAATGCCTTTTCCTGCCCGCCGTAGTAATACCTTAATTGGCAGTCCCGGCGGGGGAAAAGCAGGTCAGAAGGCGATTGGTTGGGTTTTAGTCCGTAGGCGTTCCATAGAACGAATCGGGCATACTCCATGCAACGGTGCATGGCGTATCTTTGGAAGATCACCCAAACATGGTTCGCATACCAAAAAAAAAACACACACACAAGATCGCGCACACACACCGCGCGCTCACACGCGGTCTCCCTGCAAACATTTTGAGGGGTTCCTTATCTCTATCGTCAAAAAGAGAGTTTGGCGATAGTTTGAAGGAAGAGTTTTCTGTAGTTTGGCGATTTACACAAACAAAATACATAGGGTATCGCATTCTTAACATACAAGGGATAAATAAGCGATATGTGGTATCGCTTTTTTTTTCGTCCAATTGGTAAATTGGCGATATATCGCCTTGAAGATATAAATGCGATTCTCGTCGCATATTTTAATTTCACTATTTATATGGGCTGAGAGGGAATTCGTTCTTGAGAATTGCAAGAAAACAAAAATTGGTGTATGTTTTCAATAAAAATACATCTTATTCAATGCAAGTAACACATTAGATGGGTTGCTTTTCACGAGCGGCGAGGCGCAGCCGTCTAAGGCGTCGTACTAAACGTGTTTCAGTTCAACGGCCGGAGTAAGTATAAATTTGTAATAAAAAATATAAGTTTTGTTTAATTTGTTGTTTTTCGGAATAATACAAATAAAAAATCGTATCCTCCCACATAAGAGACTCATAAACTCATATTCATAACTTCAGGAAGAAACGATTTACTATCTCCAGAATATACTTTTTTTATCGCCAGAAAGAATCGCTTTCTTATCGCCAGGAAGAAACTGCTTTCTTATCGCCAGCAAGAATCGCTTTCTTATCTCCAGCAAGAATCGCTTTCTTGGCACACTTCTTCCCGAAGGGAGATAAGAATGCAATAACTATGCGATATCGCCAAAGTTAAGCGATACCTACTGGAAGAATCGCATTCTTATCTTCCGCGCTAAAAATTGTTTGCTGGGCTTGTTCCCATCCATTGACGAACATGTTCGTACGAACACACACAAGATAGAAACGTTTCTATTCGCTGCGAACAAAAAGTCGAACACAAAAATTTGTCACGAACACCTCCACTAACGACGAACATTTCGGCGAGCATAACAAATTCGTCGAACAAATTCGTGTGTGGTTGCCTACGGCTCCTATCGGCCTCCTATCGGAAATAGTTGTCAATTCCGCTAGCGCGGACGATTTAGTTTGTCTGAGCAAATTTGAAAGAAAGTCTAAAATTAAACAAAATGTTAAATGTCCAATCCTATAGAACAAAGGTGGGCACGCCAACAGGCACGCACATGTAATTGCCTTGCTTTGAAATGAGTTACAACACCAAAATCCATGCGTACCGAAACGCAGCGCCAGCTAGTCACTCAGGCAGACGGCGTAGCAAGTGCGGTGAGTGCAACCGACAAATACAAAAAAATATATGCTTTGTGGTCTCCCGAATGAGGCAGTTTCTTTATTATGTCGACAGGACAAGAGCCCATAACTCTTATTGCCCTATTAGCCTCCTGGTAAACTTTTTTGGCAAGGCTTTTGACTAAATACTTTTTCGAGTCTGTGCTTCCGGATCACCAGTTTGGGTTTCGCAGCCGTTACACCGGAGCTAGAGCAGGTTCACAGAATAGTTAAGCATATTCTCGATGCTTTTGAGAAAAAGAAAAACTACTGTTCGGGATTACTTTTAGATGTAGATAGAGTCTGGCTTGAGGGGGATTGATGTATAAGTTGATGCCGATCCTCCCGAAGTGTCTACGGAGGCTTATTGACTCTTTTTTTTTCGTATTGTCATTACATATTAACTTTACATTGGAGGTCTCCTGTGGCGGGTCTGTGGCTCTAGTTAGACTGGCCTAAGACTCTAAGACTAAAGATGTTAAATTCTGCTCAACTCGAGCCTGGCTGATAAGGGTTATTTCTGTTGTTGTTGGACTGCTTCTAGGCTACAATTTCGTGCCCACCGCTGCTATGGAATATGGGAGAGCAGCGCTGAAAATATCATTCTCTATCCAAAGATCCATTAAATTTGAAGAAAAAAGAAAAGTTTATGCTTATTTTGTAGATTTTATGGCTGCGTTTGACCGAGTACCTCGTAAACATCTTATATACAAGCTCCAACGACAAGGTGTATCCACAAAAATAATACAATTTATAGAAAAAGTATACTCGCAAACGTCTTGCGCTGTTTGGACTGGGAGTGAGCTTTCTGAGAAGTTTGAAACCATTAACGGATTAAAGCCAAGGATGCCTTATGTCACCGTTGCTGTTTGCGATGTACTTAGATGATCTGCATGAACACTTAGGAGGTGGCCTGTATATCGACAACACAAACATTAGGGTATTAATGTACGCAGATGACATTGTGATGGTAGCGGACAATCCCTCAACCCTCCAGCAAATGATCCATAACCTCGAGACATACTGCATATTGTGGGGCATGGAAGTCAATAAGACAAAATCCGAGATTATGGTGTTTAGAAAAGGCGGTAGACTGGCGGCATCGGAGAACTGGACGTATCAGGAGGAGCAGGTGAAGGTGGTACCGGAGTACAAATACCTTGGGGTTATCCTGACACCTACAATGAGCTTTAAGAAGCATGTGGCAGCCAGGACAAAAGAAGCAAAGGCGAGTATAAACTCTGTGTGGGCGAATTTCATCAACAAGGGGACAGTGAGCCTAGCATCTAAATGGAAAATCTTTAACTCAGTCAGCAGAACGGTACAGTGCTATGGAGCTCAAGTCTAAGGTGGAGAAATAAAGGAAGGAGGCAGACCAACTGCAGCGATATTTTTTAAAGAGGATACTCAAACTACCAGATAGCACACCCAACTACATATTGGGAATTGACGCAGGGCTAGAAGATGGACACATCTATAGTCTAACACTTCATCTCAAATATCTATCAAGAATTTTATTTGAGTATGAAGATTCTAGACTCCCGCATATCCTTGCTGAAAAAATGATGCGAAATAATTTGGGGTGGTTTGCGAGGCTTAGAGAAATGTTCGCGCATCATGGCATATCACTCGAAGACAACCAATCGCATGTAAATTGGATTGACCGCAATGTTCGGTTCCTAAGCGCATCAAAAGCAGATAACCACATGCAACACATGAACAAGGCGTCAGTAAGTACATCAAGAGTGTATAAAAACCTTAATTATGCAATAGGGCCCACATACTGCAACGAGTCTTTCAAGCAAAGCGAGATAACTTGGATAATGAAGGCCAGAGGAGATCTTTATGGTTAAACAGCTGCCCAAGAAGAGTTGTAAATGGAGGTATATGCTCACTATGCAATATGTCTGAGCAGGAGGACATGCAGCATTTTGTAGGACGATGTCCAATACTGCGGGAATTTCGTTGGCGTTATTTCAAAACTTGTACATTTACCGAGGAAGAGGTGCTGACGGCCCTGAACGGGGGGATGGGATGGAATAATCTGGCGAATTACATAGAGATGGCTACTAATTATAGAAGAAAAGTCATAAATGAAAATTTTTAAATAATATGTAGAATATGAAATTTTGTTAATTATATGTTAAATAAGTATATGCTTATATATGAAATTGTTTTTTTATGTCATACAACAGAAGGAAGGCTGACGGTTTTAAACCAAACTTTAAATGTTTGTTTATTATTAGTTAATCAATGTAAAGCTGTAAGCTATGAAAATTATCAAATGAAAATAAACACACTTATCTATCTATCTATCTATCTATCTATCTATCCAAAGAGGTGTGTCTATTCGATTCCAATGAATGACCAATGAATGATATTCCCAGTTGAGTTTGCTTTTATGCTTTCCAAGTGTATAAAAATAATGCTTCTACGAGGACTCCTACGATCTTGACTAGTCTAGTCCACTCGACCACGGCCCTTGTTGCTCGATGAGCGGCTAAGTGCCAACTGCTTACATTCTTTACAACAATTTGGTCGCTATCTCTTACGAGAGCTTGATAATCGTGTGAGTTAAAACGCCGTCGTCCTTTTGTTGAGCCTTTGAGGTCCAGATTTCAAGTAATTAAAAAACAAAAATGTGGGTCGTGTCCTACCACTTCCCTTCCCCTTCTTTTAAAGTTATACCCCGTTCGGGTTTGGTTTAAGCCCTTCTGGTATCAACCCCTTTGGCTTGAGTTGATTCACACTCTTATTAAAGATTCTTAAGATAAATCAAAATCATCGAAGCGAGTAACAAAACTGCCCTCCCCCATTTTGTATTTACTTAATGTCTGGAGCAGAAAAATGTTTAACTTCACTTTTGTGTGTGTTCCGAGTGCTTAATGGCAATTGGTTGTCCAGCAGCAAATTTTAATTGCTCGCGTGTTTGTTTCGCTTGGCTTTTCCTTTTGAATCTCGACCTAGCGCCATCTCAACTGCTCGCGTTTATGTGTGAATGGGATTCGTGTTCATGTGTGGGATGTGAAACGTTTATGGCAGGTTTCAGGGCTCGAGCTTTTCATGCTCGCTTTTTGTAAATTTACTTTTCAGCTTGTGGCGGGCAGAGTTCATTTTACACAAAAAAAAAACGAGAAGGAAGGAATGGAACGCGTAATGAAAGGAGACGGACACAACAACAAACAAATTGTAAAATGAGTGCAGAATGCGCTGGAAATGTAAGCTAAATAAATATGAGTGTGAGTGTGTGTGTGTGAGGTGGCTGGGTGGGGGGGAAGGGGGGGTGTAAAATGTCAAAAGTCACACCCACACTTGAGGAACAAACTTTTGAGGGCCCTGCATAAATTTCAATAAGTTGCCTACTTTGCGGCATCTCAGCCAACTTGCACCATGGCCCAAGTAAAATGCTTTTGCCCGGAGAGGTGCCAGCTTGAATTCAGGCCAGACGACTCCTTTTGTGTGACAACTTCAATGGAGGCTCTGCGTCTGACCCACTAAAGTGCTCTTTCGCTATTTTCTAGAGTGCTCTCCAGGTCCATAGACCAAATCTCTAAATTTATTACACACACACACACACACACACTAATGAGCGATAAGTGGACTTGTATTCACAATATTTCAGCTGACTCCCCCCGCCGGAAAAGCCAAAGTTTAAAGCTCATGACTGGCGCATAAATTCCAACCAGTTTAATGCTCTCTAGCCTGATGCGTTGCTGTCCATTCGAGCATGTTTAATAAGCAGTGCCATTTTTCATGCGCAGTCAACAGGAGGAAGAGCAGCAGCAGAAGCAGCAGGAGCAGCATGTTACATATATATAAGTACATGCAAATGGCTGAGAAGCAGCCACAACTATGAGCACTATACAGAGTTTTGCTATAAACCAGTCACAAAAAGTTCAACTAGATTATGAATAATCTAGTAAATGTAATCCATCTAAGCAAGCAGCAGGCACTTAATTTTGTTGTATTTAAGTTGAAGTTTTAAAGAGGTTTTTTGCGCTTTGGAAGCGAATCTGCTTCCATTTCTGTATAAAATGGGGATGCCGGTATATCTATATCGAATAACTTTTGATAATATTTTTGGTGGATATTTTTGTTGATTTCGGCCACAAAAAGGGAGGTTTCCTGAGGGCATTCTCTTGGATATAAGTAATATTATTAAAGGAAGAGAGCATAAGAGAAAGGTACAAAGCAGCTAACCAAATTCTTTACCTTCCTCAACTTTCCTTAGATTTTTTATTACACTACCAATTGGTACGTTTGAAAACGTAAGTATTCACACATATTGTTGTTGTTTGCGCGATCGCCTTTTTCAAGTTATTCTCTTCCTGTGAATGTAAATAAAAAAGAAACCTTAAATATGCTTATGTATGTCATCTTGACAGTTTGTCCGCTTGGCGCCGGTAACTTGACAAGTTGCGCTGTTATCTTGACAGTGGATGGAAGAGAGGAATGAACAATTTTTATTCGCTTTTTGATTCTTCATAAGTTTGCTTGTGGGACACTATTGGATTAAAATCAATCATTTTCCCAGAATTGTTTTCTTTTGATAAAGAAAGAAATGACGAATTAATGTACCCTACATACATACATATGTTCATGAAGAACATGGAAAGATTTGTTTGTGAAACAAAGTGTAGATGTATACTGGATGGCTTTCAGTTGTCAAAAGCCTATACGTGGACAATAAGCTCGGACTGGTTTGAGACATACAGAGGAGTCAAACAAGGATGCCTATTGAGCCCGTTGCTGTTCGCACTGTTCATCGAAGACCTACATGACTACCTAAGCGGAGGTGCAAGATTCGGAGCTGTCACTTGTAAGATAATTATGTACGCCGATGATATGGTACTACTGGCCGAGAGTGCGGAAGAGATGCAGTATACAATTGACAAAGTATCTGTGTATTGTAAGAACTAGAAGCTGTGAAGGAGTACAAAATGCGGTTTGAGACACATCTGCGGAACAAATTGGCAGAAGCAAGGATTGCAATCAATAGCGCGTGGAAAAGTTTCATGTCAAGAAAAGACATAAAACCAAGTGCGAAATATAAGCTTTTTGAAGCAACGGCAAGATACATTATGCTATATGCAGCAGAGGTATGGGCTTATGTGGAATACTAGCACGTAATTTTGTTAAGAAGCTTTTTAAACTGCCAATTAACACACCATCATATGCGATACACCTAGAGACTGGTCTACCTACCCTCTATTACAATACGCTGCACAGACATGTTAAATATATAAGGAAAATCATGGATCTACCTCAGGACATCAGACTTCCTAAGTTAGTCGCTATGCAAATCCTTAGCGACCAATCGCAGTGCTTTGCAAAATGGCACAGAATTTTCCAGGCTAAAAGTATTATTTGTGATATAGAAGAAACGCACGACACTGTACTGGAAAGAATTGATGAAGCCCAGCGGAAATCCTTTGAGGTCACTGCTCGAAGGAGCGAAACTCGGCTTTTGTATAAAGGCCTAAGCTTCCACCTGGGTCAAAGTAATTACTTAAGAGATGATTTTTGCGTTTTGGATGCCATAAAAGTAATATTTCAAGCGAGATCCGAGCTGCTGTCGCTCAATTACAGACCCCATGTAAGCGCTTTGTAACTTGAGCAGCAGGGTGGATACCTTCCATTTCCTCTCAGAATGCCCAATCCTGGGAGAACTACGATACAAATATTTCGGAGAAAGTTTCTTCACAATGGAAAAAACTAGAGAACGACTCAACGCAGAAAATTGGATTACGCTTGCTGCTTATCTCTCTGCTGCTCTTAAATATAGGCTGAAAATAGTCACAGAGGATTTTTTAACAAAATGTATAATTATTTAAACACCTTACTTCTTATACAAAGCTATTAACAAACGGCTTATACCAAGCAAATAATTTGAAAAATAAATCTACTACTACTACTGAATGAGTGTTGTTGGTTTTCCTTAGCTTGCAAACATTAACTTTGTGTTTTATTTCATTTTTCAATTCCCTATGATGGGCCCAGTGCCAGTTGTTGTGGCTTTTCCGTAACAGTCGGTCTCAATTTGTCGTCGTATGCTTGCTTAGCTAAACGAAATTGAACATGTTTTCCGTTTGATTGCTGCTGCTGCGCAAATATTGCAAGAAAGATCACACACACACACTCATACTGTCAAAATGATATTTCATAGCAATAACCGTAATCAAACCCGAAATAGAATAAGGTTAATAACCGTAACCCATTTCCTACAACCGTAATATAATATATAATCTCTGTTTTTAACTCATACTAGAATCAGTTTCCACTGTTCCGAAAAGTTTGTCCGCAAAAGTATGAAAAGACTTGAAATTCAGTTTGTATGGAATGTATGCAAAGTAATTAGACACGATTTAAAAAAAAACCCGCTTACAAGGGAAATTACCAAATATTTTGCAAAATATTCTCGGAAAAGACCAGATTAATCACATCAATTCATCCATCATGAAACCTGTTGGACCACTTTACTCAACCATTTTCGCAATTCACCAAAGGCATACTAGTAATTTCACTAACCACCGGTAGTGAGCCCTTTCGTTAGCTAAGTGCTATCTATCCAATGAGATATCAATCAGAACTTAAAGTCAAAAGCAACATACATGGCAAATTTTACAGCTGTTTCCTTAATACGGGCAGCAATTTTTGGGTTTACTTCTCCATAGATAAATCATATCATATCGATACAAAATTCGCTGTTGAAGGGGTTAAACATTTTGAGAGCAATTTTTCTATAAGGATTGGTTTGAAAGATATCTAGGCTTGTTCCCATTTCCGAATTCGATTGAGCGGTTATAGAAATAGGTTTGATTTCCCAGAAACAAGTGAAGCATTTGCCAGTAAAACATTTGAAAGTTTAGAAAATAAATAAAAATTTGAATTTAAAATCCAAAAACCATAATTTTTTGGAAACGGCAACATTTAACAGTTGTGATTTCTCCGAGTTTTGATGAAAATTGAAAACGGGAACATGCCTAATTGTAACACAATTTATTTGGAATGAAAATGTGGAACAAGATTGAAGTTGGTACAATTATTTTTTCATTTATCAGATTTCAGAAAACTACTGATAAACAAGAAAGAAAGTCGGTCAAGCCCGACTATAACATACTCTGTACCCTTAATGTCGCAGTTCGAGTTATACGAACTCATCTCCAAGTTTCACTCTCTCTCTCTCTCTCTCTCTCTCACTAAGATTGCCCTTCAAAAGAATGCTGTGGTTATGGGTGGATTCCGTCTCTCTCTAACACACAGTGATGCATGACTTCGGCAAGCATTCGGTGTAAATTGGCGAGTATGTTTATGCTCCAGGGGCTATCGCTGGGAAACTCTGGTCTAAAGTGACTTTCCCCTTAAAGGTATTGCAATGCCTCAACAGTTGAACCCCTTTTCTATGATATCGTCGCTTAACACTAAAAGTCAGTTCTCTTCCACCGGTGGTCAGAGATATCGCTAGTGTGGCACTAGTTCTACCAAACTTTCATTATGCACCATAATTTCTTAACCATTTTCGTTGGCTGTATACTGGCTGGCTCCCTAGACTAAATATGAATTATGATGATGCTGCATAAAAGTGACATACCCATTTCATACACATTTCCATCGCACACACACATTCTTTTTTTTTCTGCTGTTCTGGCTGTTTTTGTTGATGTCTGACTAGTTTTTCTTTTGCTTACCAAGAGCCATCATCATGATGGTGGGGAATACACAAAATTTGTCAACTCAGTGAATCATGAAATTTCGCCAAAAGTTATATGGAGCGCAACTGAATGAGACAAATAGACAAAAGTAAACATAAATGAAATTCTGTTTGCATGGAAATTTGCTCTTGTGGCTTTTCAATTAAAGGTGGGGCCAAAAAAAGCAACCAAAAATCGGTCATATGGTCATAAATTTTAGAAGCAAACTAAGCAGTTGGTACAGTTTAGTTTAGAGTGACAAATGGCAGGCAGGACATCAGGACATTTGTAAGCATTAGACACGTAAAAGGAAGTAAGATGAACTGGCTATGAGAGAAGCTGCTCACGTAATGCCAGCGGACATGTTTCTGCCAAGAAACTGTAGCAGTAGAGATATGTATAAAGGTGTGTGTGTGTGTGCGTGCAATAAATTTCACCTGCACACATAAACAACTCGAGCAGCAGCAGCAACAGCAAAAACAACAACTGTGTAACTCACTTATTTAGTGCCCCAGTCGAGTGTTTGGCTGAAAGTTTCTTTTGGCTCCTCTTCGTTTTCATGCTATTTTTGCTCTTTTTTTGTTTGGGTCTTACGTGTGAATTTTGCTTAATTTATTTATGCCTGGCATTAGACACAGGAAATTAGGTTTTTGTTTATTTTTTGTTTGCCTTGCACTTTCCAATCATTTATTTAATTATTTAAAATGCTGCATGGAATTTGTGCAGTGTGTACTTAGGACCCAAAACGGGCATTCCCCAAGACAAAATGCAATTTGTTTATAGACGCTGCATAAAAGCAAAACACAGAGCAGGGCTCCCCGTCTACTTGTGCATTATAAAAGTCTGAAAGCTTCACAGCTGCCTGTGCGAATGCACTGAAAACAAATTGGAGCTACTAAATTAAAATCAATCATAGAACTTTTAGCAGGCTCCAGGTCAAAAAGGTTATGTTTTTGTTCATAACTTTTCTAAAACAAGCCATACACACACCACAAAAGAGGCTGGTGGACTATATAGCTATTTCATGAATCACCACCATTTAATTATCAGCAGTCTTTGCCTGTCTTTAGCGAGTTAGGCAGAAGCTACCTCATGCCAGCATTGCTATAACCGCTTGGGAAACCCAAAAGGCAGGCTTATAGCAAAATACGACATCAGCAGCCAACTCCAAGTCGCAGAAGCTTTGAGCGTGTGTGTTAGTGGGGGAAATTCTATCCCCGCAGTTTAGAAAAGTTATGAATGAAAACATTACATATTAACCTGGAGCCTTCTAAAAGTTCTATGAGTGATATTCAAATAAATATTCCAAATTATTTTTCAGATAGGCGCAACATATGCTTAAAACGCTTCTCGTCAGATCAAGCGAGGAGGTAATTCCGCCAAGAGTTTGAAGAGAAAATCTTCACCATAGAGGAATCGTTCAATACAAACAGAACAATAGAGTGTATGCTGTGTTATCAAAACAAGCGTCCGAACTCATTCCGAGAGTTCAGAGAGGTCACCAACCGGCTTGTGTGATGGTTTGGTGGGGAGTCACCTATGATGGGGTCCATCTAGCTCAATTTTTGTGAAAAAGGAGTCAAAATTTCGGCGAAAGTGGATCAATCCGACGTTTTGGAAAAGGTTGTGAAGCCTCTCAACACGACATTATTTGCAAACAAGACGTGGACCTTTCAACAGGACTCCGCTCCTGCTCACAAGGCAAAAACGACTCAAAAATGGCTAAAAAAAAACCATATACCGAACTTCATTTCTACGAATGATTGGCCTGCTGGTAGCCCGGACCTGAATCCATTGGACTACATTGGAATAACAAATCGGCAGGAGCAGATGAGCAGATGACCTGCCAGCTGAACTGTTTAAGGCTGGAGGCGAGGAGTTGGTAACTCCTCAGCAGAATATGCTCCGAAGAGAGCATGCCCGAAGATTGGAGTCTAAGTGTAATTTGTCCACTTTTTAAAACAGGAGACCCTGCAGTTTGCGCCAACTACCGTGGGATCAGTCTCCTGCCCATCACATATAAGATTCTGTCGTGCATTATTTGTGAACGTCTAAAGCCGCTAATTAGCACACTGATTGAACCTTAAACCCACCACAGACCAGATATTCACATTACGACAAACCCTGGAGAAGACCTATGAGAGAAATATCAAAACCTACCATCTTTTTGTTGATTATAAGTCAGCCATTGACACACCGATTACGTCAAGGTTCTTTGACGCCCTGTCTACCTTTGGTATACCAGCAAAGTATGTTCGACTTTGCATGATGACGTTGAGAAGCACTCGAAGCTCCGTCAAAATAGGAAAGAACCTCTCCGAACCATTTGATACCAAGAGAGGTTTTAGGCAGTACTGATGGAGTATATACTGCGCCAGTGCCCAAATGCCAACAGATCGTGCACATTTCTTTATAAAGATCTAATGCTACTCGCATATGCCGATGATATTGACATTATCGGCAAAAACGAACGGGCGGTAAGCAGGGCGTTGTCAGAGATTGAGAAGCAGTCTAAACTGATGGGCTTAGCGGTTAACGAGGACTAGACGAAGTATCTAGTATCCACGGACAAGAAGTCTACGCGTCTTGGACAATTTGTTACTATAGGAGAGGTACAACTTTGTGGTTGTAGAGGATTTTGTTTACCCCAGGACGATGATCACCGGCGACAATAACATCAGCCTGTAGATCCGAAGAAGAATAACTCCTAGAAACCGATGCTACTACGGGCTCAGTAGGGAGTTCAAGAGCAGAGCCTTTTCTCGAAGAACAAAAATAGCGCTATACAAGTCGCTCATCATTCCAGTCCTGCAATATGACAGCAGCGGATGAGGTGGCGATTGGCGTGTTCGAGCGAAAAATCCCTCGAAAGATCTATGGGCCTTAAAGAGTTGGCGATGGATACCGCATTCGAATGAATCACGAACTGTATAAGCTCTATAAGGACATCAGTCTAGTCAAGCGCATAAAGCAACAGCGGCTGCGCTGGTTAGGACATGTAATCCGGATGGATGAAGAAGCTCCAGTAAAAAAGACGTACAAGCGAAGGCTTGGTGTGAACAACTGGTGCCAGCTCGCACAATGCAGAAGCGAGTGGAGGGCATTCATAGCAGAGGCCCAAACCGTCAAGCGGTTGTGATGTTGTGTGTGTGCAACATCGGGCCAATAAAGAAGAAGAAGAAGAAGGCAGAACGTCAAAAGTAATTGTGCACAAATACTAATTGTGATTATAGTAAGGTTCCTTAAGTTTGGGAAACAGTTCGCTAAACGAACCGTAGACCGGGACAGAATTTTAGGAGCAACCTTTGCTTTTAAATAAAAAGTATCAAAGTTGTGTCTTCTAAACTCGGTTTTTGGGTCTTTCGAGTCGGACGTCTTAATTGTAAGACCTTACGAACTAGAACCCAAACCGGTTGCCTACTGTTTGGTAAGAGGTTCGGTTCAAAAAAGAACTTAAATTTTTAAAAAAAATTCTGAAATATTAATTGTAATAGTGGGAAGGAGGCTTTTTAAGTTTAGAAAACAGTTCACTAACAAAACCTTAGACTTTCTGTTGGGTTTGCAGCTGAGGACATCAAAAAGAAAATAAATATTTTGCACTCTTGGTTTTCAATTTTCCACAGTGTGCCACCAAGGAAAGTGCCTCAAAGGCAAGACTAACACCCACAGATGGCTGCTTTCCTGTTTTCCTGCATGTCTGCTGAGCACATTTTGCACAAATTACTTTAACCTTCTGTGTGCATCCCAGAGATGCAGGTATGAGTGCTGACTCGGGAGGCCAAACTGTCATTAACCCTTTGAGATAGTGGGAATTTAAATACCTTTGACTAATAAAGTTTAACAAATTGATTCCAATTTGGGGTTAAAACATTTCACGAGAATCTCTGCAAAATATGGCCAACAATTTTTCAATTTTCATCTTGCACCTGGGGGTGTACATACAAATAAGAAGCGTGACATATGCAGCTAAAGTACCACAATGTATCCCAGCCCCAGCTTAAAGGGAATTTTCCCATTTTCCTTTTTGTGTGCACATAAAAATCAAAATTTTATCGTGCAGCTTAATGAGTTCTTATATAAATATTTATGGGGAATGGAACTTACCTCGGTGCAGAATTGGCAGACACATTGCACCAGAGTGGTTGACTCGCCCGCAATCTCCACATCGGTAAGGCATAGCTTACACGTGAACGACTGAAAGTTGATGTTGTTGGTTGTGGGCGTGGCCGTGGCCGGAGTACCCGACGAGGGTGTAACATCTGCCGAGGCAAGCATTTCGCGACGTTTTAGGGTGATGCCATCGCGCACGCAGCAAGCCTGGGCAGCTTGATTAGCCGTGGCCATGGACTGCAGGGAGCTAACGGTTAAAGGATAAGCATGATTGGTGCCAAAGGGTCCCAGTTCGCCGCCGCCGCCGCCACCGACAGCTGGTTTGGGCACTTCAAGTGTCAGGTTATTGTTGGAGCTGGAGTGGAGAGTGGCTGTGGTCACATTGGACGAGCTGCCACCGCTGAGTCTGATTTGGGCATTCACATTAATGTGCGGCTCTGGGGCCAACTCCTCGCCAGCTGCTGCTGCTGCTGCTCCATCGAGCGTATCAATGGTAGAGCTTAGGGTCACACTAGGTCTTTGCTGATTGAACGACTGCTGGGACTCGGGTCGGGCCACAAATCCATTGGCCAGCGAGTAACGTGAACCGGAGGCGGCTAGAGACAGGAGACTGGAGCAGCGGGAACAGGTGCCAGCTCCGTTAATGCTGTTCACACTGTTTCTCAGTCGATTGAGCGGACGTATTTGCTCCACTCCGCTGGGACTAAAGATGCCGCTGCCGCACTGCGCTCCTGCTCCGGCGGCGGCGGACGACTGGCTCAGACTCTGGCTCTGGCGGGTGAGGGCCAGAACTGTTTCGCACTTGCGCAATCCCGTGTACTGGACAATCGATTGTGATTTCTCCTGATGCAGACTGCTGGCACTGTTGTCGCGTCGCATGATGTGCCACAGCTTCTGCTGGACCACATTCAGGGAGCTGCTCGAACCGCTGATACTGAGGCTACCGGGGGCTAGCTGTTGCCGCCCTGCGGGATCGCGAAAGACCACATCCTGCTCGGAGGGAGTGCGAGTGATGCGTATTTCGGGCGAGGCGGGACGCTGCGACGACGGCGGGGGGGCATCCTTATTGCTCGCCTTGAGACCCACCAGCGATTTGAGAAAGTTCTCGAAGCGACGCCGACGTGGCAGCTGCCCGCCCGACAGTCCCAGCGAACTTTCCAGATCATGGCCTGCTGCTGCTGCTGCTGCTGCACTAGCTCCTCCTCCCGCTCCAGGGCTGCTCGCACCGCCAGCGTCGCCGTTGGCCGCCGAAATGATGATCTTGTTGCGTGAGTGGGTCTGGGTCTCCAGCAGCGCAACTGTCTCCTCGTGTGTTGGCGGAGCGGCATGCGAGGCAGAGTAGGCGGTGGCAGAGGCGGCCTTTTGGCTGGCGGAGCGTTGATGCTGCTTTGTGTTGGCCAGATTGTGAATTGGCGAGGAATCCTGGCAGGAGAAAACCACAAATTGGATTATAATTTCAAGGGATTGCCACTTTTTTTTTATACACTTACCCTCGACTCCTGCTCCAGTTCCTCCTCAAGCGCACTGTAGACTGGCGCGTACCAGGAGTAGGAGAGCTGCTTACGGGCTAAGCCCGCACCCCCGCCTCCTCCACCACCGGCCCCAGAGGTCGCCGTGGGTGATATCAAACCCAGTCCGTGATGCAGCTGCTGCTTTTGCGGCACAAGTTTGCCTCCGTTGTTGTTGTTGTTATTGTGGTAATTGGGAGCGTTATAAGGGCCAGCCGAACCGGCGGCACAAGCGGCTGTGGTCACCAGATTGTTATTGTTGTAATTCAGCTGTAGGCTACGTCGCTGATGTTGTCCTCTGGTTGGAGGCAAATGTTTCGTCTGCGATTTGCCGTAGAGACTGCTATGATGCTGTCTACGTTGATGCGGCTGCTGACCCAACTCCTTTTTGGTAAAGATCAGCGACGCACTGTTCTTATTCAAGCGTATGGAACGCTGCTTGTCCACCACAGTGGCCTCTATGTGGGTAAGCAGTGGCACCGTCTCGGACAGTGGCAACAATTGCTGCGATGAGTCGGCCGGAAAGTTAATGATGAAATTCTCGGCGGCGTCATCAAAAATGCTGGCACGGGCAGCGCTTAGACAATCCTCACTGGAAGTGGAGGGACTGCTCAGTGAATTACGTTTGGCTGGTTGTAGTTGGGCCTCCTCCTCCTCCTCCTGCTGGTGGTGGTGGTTGGAATGTTGATAGGCCGAGCTATAGCTTAGTTTGTGCTCTACGAGCAGTTCCAGGGGCGGCAGTTTGGAATTGTTGTGATGCGTGTGACTACTGAGTTTACGCTGACGCGTATTTAGCTCCAAATCCAACTCGGCTGAGTGCAGTAGGGTCTGCTGTTGAGTGGCACCGCCGCTGTTGTTGTGGGTCTGCTGCTGATAGACAACCTCATTCTGTTGCAATGCCGCCGTTGGCATTGGCATGGGTATGGGCATGGGTGGCCTCATTCTGGCTGAAGGAAGCGACGATATGTGAGTGAAGCTGCAAGGGCTTAGCCGTGGCTGGCAACAGCCACCACATGATGGAAATGGCCTGGAAATGTAAATAAGGGAAAATTGTTAAATTTTTGTTTTGTGTTTTGAAATATTCTAGGCAAGATGTGGTAAAATTGGTAGCCAGCTACTTCGAGAACCGTATTCTGCTTTACGACACATCAGATGGGAGAAAAACATACGGAGTCACAGGCGGCGTGCCACAGGGCTCTGTTATAGGGCTGATTCTGTGGAACGTCATGCATAACGGAGTTCTTAGGCTAGCTACACCGATAGGCGTCAGCATTGTTCGTTTGCAGATGACATCGCGATCGTCGCAGAAGCCAAAAAACTGGAGGACGTTCAGTGTAGAACCAACGACGCGATAGTGCGGGTGACCGATTGGCTAGAGGACAACGGGTTGAGCCTGGCTCCCCATAAGACCGAAGCGGTCCTTATAAGCAGCAGGAAACGTGTGGAAACTGCCAACATCAGAGTCGGAGACCAGCAAATCATATCGAAGGATTCCATAAAGTACCTGGGGGTTATGCTGGACCATAGGCTTAACTTTAAAAGCCACCTAGCTTACGTGGAGGAAAAAGCCACCAAAGCAACGAATGCCTTATCTGGAATTATGGCGAACATCGGTGGACCTCGACAGCGTAGCTGATGGCTGATCTGCAACGTAGTCAGGCCGATCATAATGTACGCAGCACCGATATGGGCCCCTGCAATGACCGTGCCATCATACAGCCGCGGATGCAAAAGCGCGTACAGGAGGTGTGCCCTCCGAGTCACCTGCAGTTTCCGGACTGTGTCGGAGGATGCGGCGCTAGTCTTAGCAGGAATGGTGCCGCTTGACCTGTTATCGATGGAAAGCAGTGAAGCAGATGAGCATCGACGAGAGACGACGATGACGCAATGGCAGGCGAGGTAAGGTACTACCACCAACGGCAGCTGGACAAGAAAACTAATTGCGGACATTAAGCCGTGGTTGGGTAGACAGCACGGAAAACCCGACTTTTACCTATCACAGCTACTGACCGGACATAGATGATTCAAATCTTATCTCTATAGATTTAAGCATGAGACAGATCCGTTTTGTACACACTGTACGCGGAGCATAGAAGACGCAGAACATATATTCTTTGTCTGTCCGAGATTCGCTGCCGAACGGGAAGAGCTATGCCTAGGTATTGTGAGGCCATTCACAGTCACTGACTTGATGGACATCCTACTAAGCTCGCAAAACAATTGGAATGCAATATGCACCATGGCTGCAGAGGTTCTAATATCCTTGCGCCGCGCTGAACGACAACGCAATTCGACTTCAACCCCTAGATAGGAATCTAGTCACGGCCTTCGTGCCATCTCCCCCTTGTGAAGTAATACTTAGCGGTGGTTCCGCAAGAGGGAAACGGAGAGTAGAGGTGGTTTTAGTGGGTGAGGAATTCCAAGTCCCACACTTTAAGGCTTCCAATGCTTTCCCCCTATATTAAAAAAAAAAAAAAGAAGAAAACGAGGTAGTTGCGAGTCTAAACTCCTACCTTCAGACAGTCATCTCATTCTTTGCAGTCCACTTTCACCACCTGGACGAAAATAGTGAATAACCAGATCGACGCCACCGCAGATGGAGTAAAGATACCCACAAATAAGTACCCAAAAATCTTGGGGATGACGTTCGACAATTTCTTTTACTTCGCCAAGCACGCAGAGAACACAACTGGCATAGCTCGTGGAGGCCGAACATACTCGCCCATTCACAGCGAATGCATCACTGTGTGTTAGAGAGGCACAGACCCTGCACTAAAGACTATCTCAGGAAGCTCATTTGGGAAAGAAAAGAAGACTCTGCTAATAACCTACAAGGTCATAGGAAGAATCTTTACTGATTAGTGATCAGTGAGACGCAATGTGGAAACCAGCAACGGGGACAAAATGCAGCCCATGAGGATCATCTGCATTAGGAAGTTCAAATGCTGGGTGTAAAAGCCCACTGCAGCATGCTGGACAGTATTAGGAGAAATAGGACATCGGGCATTCCATTTGCCCAATGTTCAATTTCTCCTACTACTCTGGACAAGCAATTCCTTGCCAGCAGTCTTGTGGCAGACCACTAATCGCTTACGGTTCCCCTTCCCCCACGCACCAGCAGGCGAGTTGTTTGCATCTTTAGCTCTGAACTCTGAACAGACAAACAGTCAGCGGCGCCATCAACGGACTCAAGAGCAACATTGTGCTCGGTGATCGCCCACCAACCATCAGCGCTGCTGCCCCGAACCACACGCCCGACTCATGCCCAACTCAAATCAAGGTATTCATGCTTCCTAAATAGCTACCTGACCAGAATAAACATAGATATTGTGGATGAGTGCCCTGACTGTAAAGGAAGCCCGAATGACACTCGCCATCTATTTTGATTGCCCCAATGCTCCCATAAATCTCGCACCTGAAGACCTTTGCATGCACCCCACCGAGTGCGATACCTTTCTGCGGCTAGACCCAGGAGATTCGACATCCTCTCTATCTTCTACATAACCCTACTCACTATATGACTACCATTTCCTATTCACACTCTATCCCTAACTTTCTTTCTTTCTTTCCCACCTCAACGTACAACCACAACACTCCACCCCACAGGCATACCAGGCTACCAAGGAACGGTTCAGCGCTGCCGACGGCACAAGCGGTAACGAACATACAAGGACCCCTGCAGAACATCATAACAGAAGTACATTAGAAATCCAAAACTAGAGATGAAACACAATGAGATCTTGCAACTAGCTGTTGCATCACCCGATCACTCTGGCCAATATATAAAGTGCTATACAGGATTAGAACTATGATAGGAGTCATAACGGGGCACTGCACCATAGGTTATATGGCTATCAGTATGCGCGTACCCCAACATGATTTCTGTCTTAGTTGTGGGAATGAGGACGAAATAGAAAGCATTCAGCACTTTCTTTAACCCACCCAGAGTCTGGGAAAAACAGTCGTTAAAGACCAATCTGCCCTTAGAAGACCTGGCTGTCTCTTTTAGTCGACTCCTCAACAAGAGGCACTACGGAGCACTAACATTAATACACTGGTCAATTTGACTCAATGGACTACTAACCACGGTTGCCACTTGAAAGTATTAAATTACACCAAAAAAAATTTAAAAAGGAGCCATTTTCACTAATAAAAAGGAGCCAAAAAAAAAACAACATAAGTCTTGAGAAGTCTGAATAAGTATTGGTCTCAAATAACAGCTTGATCTTATCAAAATGACTTGTTTAAGTATACTTAAAGAAATAACACTTCGTATCTGTAAAAAAAAACTTCCACTTTACGCACAAGCACTTTATTAACATATCGCTAAGGGCCGATTTCTCATCTTCTATACTATTTGCCAGATAAACTTAGAATTTACTCTGTTACTTGATAGTTTATGTGACAGTTAGAGCTTTGTAAAAGATGTTAAATCGGTAATAATTGCCTCATAAAAATACGGAAAACACACTTCTGCTTTTATTAATTATTGCCAGAGATTTCGTTACATTATATAAACTAAACAGTCAATATTTTAATTGCTTACATACATAAATCATACTCTAAGATCGGTTACTTCTTTATATTTCTATGTATTTTACAGACCAGACATAATGTGGCTCTATACTCGTACTCAGCTCCTTGCAAAGTATTATATTTGAAACTGAATCAAATTTGAGTTCCTTTTTCTTTACTTATAAAATGGTGGATTTCTTTATACACTCGCTATCCATATATTGTATCTAAGTTCCAAATTATATCTAAAAGAGTGTGCAAAAAAGCTACTGAGAATTACACTGTGCAACAATTTCCAGTATATTGAAGGGTTGGTGGTGATTCTAAAGGATTTTCGTGTGTTGAACACGAATCTGTTTTCGAAAATGGTTCATCTTTTCTAGATTTTCGGTAATTTGGGATTAAAGTAGCTTAGAAAGCCTATTTTAAACTTTTTAAGGGGTATTTTGTAAAGGAGCTTACTTTTGTTTTGACTCTCTTTAATAATATGGTACAGTACTATTTCTTAGCTTTAAAATAAATTATCCCAAACAATTCTACGATTTTCTTAAGCGAAGATATTATACCATTTACCCAAATATATCTGGTCTTACTTCGCAGAATTTTAGGAATTTTTGTATTTTCCAAGTCTTTTTCGGGCTCCATGCAAAAGAGCCAATTCCAATTAAAATGTGCCAGTGCACCAACTGGAAAAAAAACCACAATTTTCGGTGCAAAAACACCAATTGTGGCAACTGTGCTACTAACATACATTTGGACATCATCTGCATACATATGGGCTTCACACTTTCACAACACATTGGGAAGATCACTGTAAACAGAAGAGGCCCCAAAACTGATTCCTGTGGGACTCCACGTGTAATAGGGAGAAACACTGACATGTTTGCATTTGATAAGACTGCTTGATTTCTATAGTTTCGGTATGAACGCATTAGTTTTACAGCCGTTTGGGAGAAGTTGTATAGATTTCTTAACTTAGTAGTATTTCGTGATTAACGGTGTAAAACGCCTTACTGAGGTCAAGAAGTGTTAGTAAAGTTACGTCGCTTTTGTCCAAGTTTCTAAGGATGTCTTCAACTATTTTAATGATTGCTGTAGTACAGCTCTTACATTTTCCGAAATCCAGACTGGTTGTTGTTATGAGGAGTTTATTAGTGACTAGGAAGCTGATTATTTGTGTTGCAATCAGCTGCTCAAAGACCTTAGAACAGTAAGGGAGTATGGAGATAGGCCTAAACTCATCTTTACCCTTAGGGACTGGTATTATTTTTGCAGTGTTCAAGCGATATTAGTGATTCGGGCGTCGAGCGCTCCGTAGTGCCTCTTGTTGAGGAGTCGACTAACAGAGACAGCCAGGTCCTCTAAGGGCAGATTAGTCTTTAACGACTGTTTTTCCCAGACGCTTGGTGGGTTAAAGAAGGTGCTGAATGCTTTCTATCTCCTCCTCATTCCCACAACTAAGACAGAAAAATGGACTTAGCATCAACCCCATCAAATCGAAGTGCCTTGTTATATACAAAAAGATCTTAAGTATTGAAAACTTTGCAAAAGTATATAAAATATATATAAAATAGATGGAGCATCTATACTGTATGTAAATAAGGCTGAGAACCTTGGAATAACCTTCAACAAAACTCTATACTGGCAGGATCATATAAATACGGCAGTTGGGAAGACTTACGCACTGCTTAGGCAACTATCGCTAACCCAGAATTGTTTACCTATAAACATACGACTGCTGATTGCGAAGTCTTCCGTTGTTCCAATACTTTTATACGGTATAGAAATTTTAGGTAAATGCGATGCTGGTAGCCAACACAAATTAAATGTAGCCTTTAATAGCGTTGCAAGATATATATATGGGCTACAAAGAAGGGATCACGTCACAAGCTCTGCATTTAAAATTAGTTATAGAGTACTTTTATTCATCCACAAAATAATCGACAGACAAAATCCAGACTACTTGCTTAACATGTTAAGCTTTACCTCATCCAAAAGAACCAGCAATCTTGTCTGCGTGAGAAAAAGACTGGCTTGTTCCTACAAATACTATACGCATATACATACACACAGAGAGCGGACTGAAGACTTATACACTGGCAATGAAGGAAGTCCATATCCAGCACACGAGCGCCAATCTCACGTCAATTATAATCGACGTCTTACAGTCTTACAATGTATTTATGCGTCACATTTATACCTATTGTATTGTAATTTTATATATATTGGGTAAAACGTGGAACGAACCAAGTTTTGAACCAAAACCAAAGCCGAAAAACCTCGAACCTCAAATTTCCGAACCTTAACCGTTGGTAAATTTTGGTTCGAACCCGCAAACCGGAGATTCCCAAAACTTTTTTGGGTTTGCAGCCCTTATAATAAAAATAATAAAATGATATTCTAAATTGGAAAAAAAAAAACCAAAAACAGTTTCATTTCAACATATTTTATTGAATCCTTTAAGTTTTTGTTGGCTCGAGGTCACATTATGATTGCACATGACTTTAAAACAAGAACACATTACACCACAAAGGAGACTAGTTGACCTAACAGCTGTTTCATTGGCATCACTGCCAAATCATGAGCGGTCTTTGCCTGATCCACTGCCAGCCAGCAGCTACCTCCTCATGCCTGCAATGCCATTATCGCTTGCGTACTCCAATGCGACTCAACAACGAAAGCGAGAAAGCGCTACGCTGCCTGTGACCTTTGTATGTGTGTGTGTGTGTCACCAAATGTTCCTTACAATGTTAGTGAGAGAGATTTTCTCTCCATTGCTAACTCAGTGACCAATAAGTCTGAATGCAGAATTGCATTCAAACCGGGGTTTTTGTTTGCTTTATTTATTATTTAGTTTTTGAAAGCTACTAAACTCTTTTAATTAAACTTAAAAATATTAAACAATTGATTTCTACGAATTTTGACACAAAAAATAATGTTTGAAAAGTGATTTAATTACACATTTTACCTAATTTGCTATCTGGGGTATAAATGATTCAATTCTATCTCATGCATAAAAATAACACACACACACACACACATAATTGACTCTATGGGAGGCATACGGGCTTCCTCCCTCAGGGAAATTGATGTATATTTTCCACTGCATAGTTTTGGGCGGATGCAATTTGTGTCATTTTACCGATTAATTACCTTTAAATTGACTTTGCTTTGTTGCAATTTAATCTGATTAGTGCTTAAATGTAAAGCGGAAATGCAGCTAATGAAAAACCAACAAAAATAGAACACCCATCAAACTGCTGCTGCCGTTGCTCACAATATATGATTGATTGAGTCAGCATGAAACATGAAAAGGCACTTACATCAAAAAATATTCCCAAATATGATTTATTGTTTCCCCAAAGTAACCTGCAGGTGGAATATTGATTGTAATTAGACCAAAAATAACACAATGAGTGTGTGTGGAATTGAATTCCATTCTCTAATCAAAATGCAACCACCAGACTCCAAAGTCCAGGCACATCGAAATTACATAAATTCTCCACGAAGAATGTGGGAAATGCAATAAGTTCAGCAAAAGCAAAAGCATAAAATGCAAATGCAGCAGACGCCACCAACGCATCAAGAGAATCGCCCCATAAACTGAATGAAATTCGTAGAGCTGGCAACATTTGCAATTTTTTCATTCTTTTTTCACAGGTGCTTTCAGTTGGGTTGTTTGTTTCTTTTGCCCTGCCCCCCCCACTTCCGTTGCTTACCAAGAAAAATAAAGCAAAGTTTTTTGAGTTGAAGGAGCTAAGACAGTTGGTGCTAGCATTAAGCAATATTTTGGTGGTGGCAAAACTTAAGATTCGTTTTGGTTTCAAATTGGAAATTGGTTCACAAAACTCCTAACCAACTTTGTCGATGAGGAGCCAAACTTGTTGCTTGGGTTAAGGAACCAGCTGTTGCTCTTCTAAGCAACGTAATGCTTAAAGCCTCAACAAGAGCTAACCCTAAGTACTAAGGAATAGGAATGTATGAACCAGAACCTCTCTGTGTAAGAACACCCCATCAGATATTTCTCTAGTGAGCGTAAGCGTTAAGCTGACACATTTCACCGAATCGATTGATATATTCCAGCGACATAACTAGTTCAGTTGGCAAAAAGCCTACTGATGATTGAACCGGGAGTTTCATGAAACAATACCGTATAGGCAGCCAGCTCATAAGTGGTTTACAATTGTGAACAAACGCAACTTTTTCGGACCTCGAGCCAGCTAAACTCGCTAATTTAACATTAGAAAGGTCGCTAAAGAAATTACAAAGCTAGTTCTCAAATCTCTTAAGATATTTCTATAGAGCATCTGTCTCTGGCCATGATTGCAGCTTAACAAGGTCGACATATAACTGGTAGAGTAGCTGTAAAGAGGGTCTAAGAATCTGCCCTACTCCATTCAGGACGACTCTTCAAGATCAAGAACAGTTAAACAGTTCCTCCAGCCCTTACAATGGTTCCGGATGCCAGACTCTGGGGAACGTTCTTTGAATGTCCCAGATATGCGCCAACGACATTTTTTTTAGCTTGAAATCTTTTCTCTGGTGTGCAGTACCAGAGCTTTCGCAGAAAGATAAGGTTTGGTTAGATTAGATTGGGTTTTTACCCAGCACACTAAGGCCATAAGAATTTGGGCTCTCGTTGAGGGCTTTGGCGGTGACTTGCGATGAGGGCTTTCGTAATGCCTCGCATTGAGAACTTTTGTGGTGCCTCGCATTGAGAACTTTCGTGGTGCCTCTCGCTGAGGGCTTTCGTGGTGACTCTCGTTGAGGGCCTTCGTGGTACTTCTCGTTGAGGGCTTCCGTGGTGCCTCGCGTTAAGGGCTTTCGTCGTGCCTCTCGTTGAGAACTTTCGTGGTGCCTCTAATTGAGGGCTTTTGTGGTGCCTCGCAACGAGGGCTTTCGTCGTGCCTCTCGTTGAGGGCTTTTGTCGTGCCAACAGTAGCCAACTACCAACTTACTCTCATGTAGAACTAGTTTAAAAACAACTTTTAAAGCTGTTTGGAGCTGCTTAAACGAGGTTTGGAGGAAGTTTGCTCCCACTCTACGAAATAAAGTAAATTCACTTAAAAGAATTTTGGTCACACACTTTAAAATTAAATCATTTTCAACTCAATTACGCAGGAAAAAGAATTTCGAAAACTGGAAATGTCAGTTTATTATATTTACGGTATGCCAGTGAAAATGAAAGCCAACGCACAAAAGTATGCAGCGAAAAATGCGCATTTCGCATAATTGCCAAGAGCAGGCGGCGTCAAGAAGAGCAGCAGCAACAAGAACTAACCGCAGCCGGAAAATACCAAAGATAAATTGCTTAAATGCGCCCACATAAGCGTTTGCCACACAAGGCCAGGGACCAAGACCAAGAGCAAGACCATGGCCAAGTCAGAGGAGAAGACACATTTGCCGCCTGGCTGACACTAACTGTTGTTGCCCCGTGGCAAAATTAATCGCTTTCGGCGCGCCATGTGAACGCGAATTTGTCTTTTTTACTTTCCATTTAACGCCATTTAAGCAGAAATAAGCCGGGCAAAAGGAATCAAGAAATTCGGCAACGAAGATTAATGAGCCATATGGAAAAGTTTTTGCCATGGAAAAGTTTTAGTCAAATCTGACAATTTGTACAATTGTTTACGAATCAAATGTTCTCTTTTGTTTGCTGTGGTAATTATAGAGAATTTAAATTAAAAATTTCAATAGAAAAATCATTGGACTTGAGCGCTGATTATTAGCAACAGGTGAAAGCGATTTGATTAAGCTAAGCGGAGTGTTCAGAGCTCAAGTCATAATTTCAATGCAAGCCGCACACAGCAGAAACATAAAAAAATGAAGCACATTTTAATAGAAAAAATTAAAACTTAACTGTTTTTACGACCTTTGTGATAATCAAACTAGCAAGTTTTAGCCGGCTCGAGGTCACTTTATGTTTGCACATAACTTTAAAAAGGGCACACAACGCCACTGTTAAACACCGTTGTCACTGTTAAGACACTGTTAAGTCACTGTCAAGTCACTGTTAAGTCACTGTCAAGTCACTGTCAAGTCACTGTCAAGTCACTGTCAAGTCACTGATCAAGTCACTGTCAAGTCACTGTCAAGTCACTGTTAAGTCAATGATAAAACACTTCTTAGCCACTGTTAGATCACTGTAGTCACCCCTAAGACACTGTACATTGTCTGTTAAATCACTGTCAAGTCACTGTCAAGTCACTGTCAAGTCACTGTCAAGTCACTGTCAAGTCACTGTCAAGTCACTGTCAAGTGCACTGTTAAGTCACTGTCAAGTCACTGATCAAGTCACTGTCAAGTCACTGTCAAGCCACTGTCAAGTCACCGTCAAGTCACTGTCAAGTCACTGTCAAGTCACTGTCAAGTCACTTACTTGAAAATATAAGCTGACTGACTTTGCAAATACAAAATCCAATACAAAAGCGTAGTCAAAGAAATCTGTCGCAAAGTCTAAATTTTTATCATTTTAGTCCCCCAGTCAAACGTCTGTTGAGTCACTGTCAAGTCGCTGTTAAGTCACTGTCAAGTGTAGCCAAAGAAATCTGTCGCAAAGTCAAAATGTTTATCGTTTTAGTCCCCCAGTCAAACGTCTGTTAAGTCACTGTCAAGTCACTGTCAAGTAGCTGTTAAGTCACTTACTTGCAAATACAAACTGACTGACTTTCCGAATACAAAATCAAATACAAAATCGTAGCCAAAGAAATCTGTCGCAAAGTCAAAATGACAGCAGTCAAACGTCCGTAAGAAAGCTTCGCTTTAAAAACAAAACCAGTTTTAGCTACGCTCTTTTCTCTTCCTTGAAACAGTAACAGAACTGAAAGTGTTATTTGTTCTCTCTGTATCTCTGTATCTGTATTGATTTTCAGGTCTAGATTTTTGGAAATTTGAGCTTAAAGTGACTTCAAATATATATCTTTACCCTTTTTAGGAGCGATTTGTGGAGAATCCATTATTTTGTTTGAACTCTCTTTGATATTATGGAAAAATAATATACCTTAACATTGAAAAATACTATCCTAAGCAATTTTACGATTTTTTAAAGCAAAGATATTCCATTTTAAATACTTATAATGGAAATATATAGCGTCGCAAAATCGCGGTGCTTGTATTCTTTTGTTACATTTGCATTTTGAGAGGGATAACGGGACAGCCCAAAGATTCTGATTTCCATTTTAATTTCCAGAAAAAATTTTGTTATAGATGGTTTTTCTCAAATTTCTGTATCCACTTGCATTTATAAAAAGTCCCAGGGTTTATTATAGACAGAAAGAAAGTCTGCCTGTCTGTATCGACCTTTTACCTACATTTGCACCAATTCAATTTGCCCTTTGAAGGATTTTTCAAGTCTGACACGCCATGTAAGCATCAAGATTAACCACAGCAAAGCACGAGTCAAATTAGTTTGTGTGCAAGCAGCATCGAAATCAATTCGACAAAACTTTCTCTAATTGACACACGTCAATTGGCCACAAAATTAATTAGCACCATGTGAACGACAGTTTGTGACAGCGCAACATAGAGTAACTATTACACAGGATAACTTACCATAATTAAAACTGCAGTTAAATGCTGTCGAATTCCAGGAATGGTTATTATAGCTGCTGCTGTGTCTGCAATTGAAAAGAGGGGAAAAATGTAATGATATAGTGAAATATTATATTCATTATAAATAACTCAACATAATCAAAGGTTTTAATTAGCTTTTGCGCAAAAAATATGCTTAATCTATGTTAATTAAAGTTTTTTTTTTCTACGAAGGTAATTTGATAAGTTAGTTGGTTTTTTCCATTTTTTCATAGAATTTTATAGTTTACAAATAATGAGTTTGCGCTAGGTTTCCTTTATTTGAGACCCATACTTTTCAGGTGGGTTTGGATGAAGCCGTTTAATGCTACAATGCGACACCAAGTCGAAGCTGGCACAAATAGCACACCTCCCACCCTCCCAAACGTTAAAAATGGAAGAGAAACTTCTGAGCTGATTAATACTTATTAGTCGCAGGTGGCTACATCTAAAGAATATTTCGTATGGGGTAGCAGGTGATTTGGGCTTCGATTCATGGATTTATGGTGGGAGAGCGGTGGTTTTTGCCTCAAATCCATTTCGAATGTTTTTCGACTACTCAGAACCATATTTGCTGATGATTGCTTTATCCTTTTTATGGTAATCGTTGTGGATGACATCGCATGCGTCCCAAGCAAGTGTCGCTATATAGAATAAGGGCGCACGCACACATGCAGCTTAAAGATAAACTGACGGCAGAACTTAAGGCTGATCTTGACAAATAACCACACTCCGTGCATGCCAACCTAAGGGCCCGCGCACACATGCAGCTGACAGATGTTGTCAGCAAATCTTTCGGTTCTGCAATCAGTTCATCTTTCAGCTACATGTGTGAGCGGGCCCTAAGTCGAGATATACACGATGAACCAAACTTCATTCTCATTCAGTTTTCTCAGTGGACGAGGATATCAAGTGAGATTCTCTACTTTTCGTTTAACAGGTCTGTTTTAATTAACTCGCATTTCACGCCTTAACTCAAGTTTGACGTTTTATTGTGAGAAATTTGTTACAAATTCATTATCAAAGTATTATCCATCGCTAGCCACTACTTTTGCCCATCTTTCTGGCAATTTTCGAATGTCATGTTTGCGAATAGTGATCTTAGTGACTTAGATCGATATCGATTAGTAATCTATAATTATCGAAGGCTGTTCTACAAAACGCTCAGAGTCCCTTCAGTCGCTCGGGAAACTTCGAGCTTATCACATAGTTTGAAGGAGGGCTCCGCGTCCAAGGTGAATTTACTATAAGGCGACGTACTCAGCACAGCTGCTGTCTTTCGAGGGGACTTTTTTGTTTGCTAACTCTTTCTAGCATATGTCTCTCAGAGCAGCTGTCATTTGTCTCACAGAGTCAAAAGAGCGTGTTGAAAATTAAATAATGGCCTCTCTCCACAACGAAGTACGTCACCTTATAGTAAATTTATCTTGTCCGCAGCAGCCTTTTTCAAGGCACCACGTTTTTGACATACTTCCCTTTTTCAAGGCTCATGTTCTTCCGGTTTGAACTGAAAATTTTATTTGTAAACTACATCGAAGTATAATTAAGACATCATCATCGAAAAATGTTCAATGACCAACAATCTACTGGTCATATACTCTACGGAGCAGTCGTGTATCTACACTGATTTGTATCTGCTTATCTGTTGATTTCGTCTGCGATCGCCAGTCGCACACACGCAGCACACGCACAATTAAAACTCTCTCTTCTTCGAAAAAGCAACTGTTAGCGCCGTTAAGTTGTTGTTATTATCTCAAGAGATAAAGAGACAAATGAGAGAAAGACAAATTCAAAGAGCGTTGCTAACAATGTTCCCGCTCCGCACGAGTGCACAAATTTGCCATGAGTGCTGTCAACAGTGCATAAATTTTTTGCAGTGGTTGGAGACACTCGAGTGTGAACAAGTGAGAAAGTCGGTCAAGCCCGACTATAACATATTCTGTATCAGTACATTTGCTCCCGACTATAATATTATAATACATCCAAGGAGTCAAGCGGTTATCGTGCAATATTTCTATTATACGCTCATCTCTAAGTTTCTCTCTCCCAAAGATTGTGTTTGTTTGAATACAGCGGTGATTGGCGGGAATTGCGAGGGGGGGTGCCGGTTAACTTTTCGTGCTCATAACTTGTGTATCGTTTATCCGATCTTCAGTAAATCGATATATAATTTTTAGTACTAGATATCTTTAGAAGGCACCAACAATCTATCATCAAAACTGTGGGAGATATAACGTGTGGCAAAAATTGAAAATAAACTTGATCTGCCTGCAAGTATAAGAAATACATATATGTCCCATACATGTCAAACCCCTATCTCTTACCATCTCTGAGATCTTTTCGTTCATACGGACGGACGGACATGGCTATATCGACTCGGCTGTTGATGCTGATCAAGAATATGTATATTTTATAGGATCGCAGATAATTCCTTCTGGCTGTTACATACTTTTGCACAAACTTATAAAAACTTTATAAAAATATCAAGTACGAATACAGTACACTCCTAGTTGCGGTGCACTCGTGCAGATCTTCTCTGGTATACAAATATGTTCTCAGTTGCCAGTGGCAATTTCTCTGCTCACTGATTTAAGTTTACTAACTTAACAAACTGCCCTTGTGTTTGTAAATTAAAAACGGAGATAGAAAGAGTGGGGTTGGGGGAGGTAGAGAAACTGAAATGAAAAATTCGTTTGGTTGGAGGAGTAGAAAATTTTTGCCACAAGAAAACAAAGCTCATTGCCTGGCAGCAATTTGCAGCAGTTGCAATTAGTATACAAGGCATAAAATGTGATAAGCAAGCACACCAAAGGCGAACAACGTTTTCTCTTTTTCACAAATTGCTTGAAGCTTGGGATCTTGAATTAAATTTGTGCAAAACGCGGCCCTTGGCCATTTCTGTTGAATTTTATGCCGCTAATTAGGAGCAGCAGCAGCAGCAGCAGCACACACTTAACACGGGGTTAAGCGTGGCCAAGTGGATGGAGAGACATGTGCGCTAAAAACTGCACTATGCTTTTATGCTTAACCAACAACTTAAATGCCATTTTCGACACATTTCTCAATTTGAAAGTTTTGCTTATGACAGTTCAAATTGTGTAACAACAACACGCACTTGCCATTAAATTTGCTGACGTCACTAGCATGTTCTTGGCCATTTGGAAAATAACTTGAAAACTTAACAAGCTGCTGACGACAAATGGGCAAATAATCTTTAAAAAAAAAAGCTGCCAGCTGTTAAGTGTGGGAGTGTGTGTGTGTGTGTGTGTTAGTGTGTGTGCCACAACTGATTGTCTAATTAGCAGGAAAAGGGGAGTGATTTATGCACTCAGTGGAACAGGCGGAGCTCCGTAAGCTGCTTAAGTCTTGGGCTTTGTTGCAGGCTATGCATGCAAGTGAAAAGGAAGCCTGACTAATACAACTGACAAATTGATGGGCAGTTCCATAAACAGTAGCCTGAGAGTCCTTTAAGCTGTAGAATTTAAAATTTTCCCCACTTCAATTTGCTTTTAATTACATGACGAAATTTGTTTTTTATTTAAATTGGCAGCAGCTTCTACAAAGGCCCAGGCCCTCCTCTTACCACTTACATGTCAGCGCTTTAATCATACTTATTTTCTTATTTCTGCTATTGACACTTTAACGAGAGAGAGAAGAGAGGGCGGAGTGTGAAGTGGTTTTCTGTTGCCGGCAACGGCAGCTGTTGCAAGTCAAAATGTTGCTTTGTGGTTTTTGGGCCCCAGCGACAGGAAAAAGGCGTCAGCTGCATGCAATTCCAAAGTGGGGCGGCTGTGTGAAAAATATCATTTAATAATTTATAATTTAAATGCAACATTTTCTAAGATGTCAATTACATACACTTAATGGGCTTTAAGAGCAGGCGATAACCTAACACGGGGCGTATGCTTATTATATCAACTTCGTTTCTGCAGCCTTGTCTAGACTTTCAAGTGTCTCTTGTGCTGATTTCCGGTGCCTGAGTTGCAAGTGCACTTTTGTGTGTTGTGTGTGTGTGTGTGTGTGTGTGTGTGTGTATGCAATTGGATTGAAATTTAAACTTTAAACTTTTGGGGGTTTCCTTTAGTCCCTCTGTAACGCCCATTTGCTTTGGTTTGGGCCAACCAACTGATTTTGCTTAACGTCACGTAGTTGATTGAAATTCCATTTTCATTATTGAAGTCACACGCCAATGAAATGTGACTGTGCGGCCTGGACATGAACTTCGACCTTTGGTGTGTATCAGCCAAGGGAAGATTAGTTTTACTTGAATTTATAATTCGTGGAATTTCAGGCTCTACACTAAGAAAAAAGTAGAACGAATAATTTGAGTACGAATGCTCGTTCTTGAATTTTCAAGAATTTCGCTGTTGAAATATCGGGCTATATTGGTTCTCATTTTGGTTTTTATAGGCAAGGGGAGTGAGGAGAAGTATAGGAGCGGTCAGGGCAAGCAAACTATGAAAGAATAGCGTGGAATACGCTCTCACAGTTTCGATTTTCATGGGAGAGGGGTGTGTGCAGAAACTACTGAGAGGGAGAGTGTAAATGGTTATTGAGAGCAGAACACTGTCGTTGTCAGATGTGAGCGAACGGACGATTATTCATTTAATGTTGAACATTTGGAGTGTGAAAATAAGTCGATTAAAGAATTGTAAAAAATAAAGACAATTACGGCAGCGTAAACAAAAACAAATGAAGAAAATATTTCTGAAACTGCAACAAGCACAATAGAAATTGAATGAGAACACCGATTATTGTGTGTGTGCTCTTGGCAGTCTGATGCACATGAAAACATTCGTCCCCAACAACAAAATCTACGCTTAAGACATAAACACAATTACGGCAGCGTAAACACCAATACAAATGAAGAAAATATTTCTGAAACAACAACAAGCACAATAGAAATTGAATTAGAAACCCGATTATTGAGTGTGTGTGTGAGCTCTTCGTCCCCAACAACAAAATCTACGCTAATAGATAACGCATACATATTTGTTGTTGCGTTCGAATTTGCATTAGAAAACAAAGAAAAGAGAGAAAACATACGAAGTTTTTATTCCATTTGGATACACAGGATCTCTAGCAAAACAGTTACTGGATTCCATTAAAACTTTTCTCGCACTTAAGGATGTTTGAAGCCATGAAAACATTCTTAACTGGTGGTCGGAATCCTCCACAAAGTTTCCAGAATTGTATGAGATTTCAAAAGCTACGCAGTTTCTCTGGACAGGTATGGTATATTCAACCACATTGAATGCAGTTATGTTACTGCGAGCAAATCGAAATCGAAAATTGAAATATCGAAATAAAAATCTGGGTGTCGTATCGAAACCGAAATTAATTGAAAACCGAAATAGAACCTTCAACCGAAACATTAATTTCGGGACGTACCGGAACCGTTACCGGAACCGAAATTCGTTTCGGGATTAATCCCTGATTTCTATGACTTTTTGTAATACAAGAAGTTAAAGTAAATTTCCTATCCGCATAAGAGAACTATTTGTATTCCTATTCTTATCCCTCTGAAAAGAGTGTTGCCCAAGGAAGTATTGTTTTCTTATCCAACAGGAAGAGACTTTTTCTTATAGGTAAAATGAAATGAAATCTTATCCTAAAGAAAAGACTTTCTCGTTTCTCCCAGATAAGTCGCTTTCTTACTTCCCAAAAGTCAGTCAGATTTACCTACTGGAAGAATTGCATTTTTATCTTCCACAATAAAAAAAGGTGTGCTGGGTCTCTACGACTGTGTGTATTATGAATGCTTAGAACTTAGAGACTATATGGGCCGAACACATTTCGCAATTCACACCGACACGAGCAGAACGCATGCCGAGTGGTTTTCATGAAGATTTGAAAGTTGGCAATTGTTGACGGGTATTTACCCGCGCTTAGACCAATCGGTCGACGGGTAAATGGAAGGGTAAACATACGGGTCAATAGACGGGTAAATAGGAGGTGTAGATCAGTTGGTCCAAAACATGAAGAAATTTGCTAAATTCCTATATGAGTTGAGATTGTCATAAAGACGGTTAAATAGACGGGTAAATATAAGGGTAAACATACGAGTAAAAAGACGGGTAAATAGGAGGTGTACAGTCAAACGGTCGAAAAAATTACGAAATTTTTTGGGAAGACGGGTATATAAACGGATTGTAAAGAAGAAACAGAAAATTACTCAAATTTCGTATGCGTTGAGATTGCTATGATCAAGGGTAAATAGTTAGCTGGTCAAGATCGAAAGGTCCACAAAATCGCTTAATTTGATCAATTTTAAATTAAGTTTAGATTATTATGATGATTTGATAGATGGCAAATGTAAATTAAGCTTCACTTCTCTGTACCAAAGGGGCGAAGCAAACAGCTAGTTTGGTATAAAATATACAATTAATTAATATTTTCCCACAATAGATTTTACTTTAGTAATATTATGAATTTTGTGTATCAATTATAAGTGACATTGGCCATAGACAATAAGCCTGGTCTATTGTTTTTTCAAATTCAATAACAATTGAAATTTTATCATATTAAATTCATAGAAAACTGCAAGGAGAGTAAACAATGAAACATTGAAAATTAGAAAATGTATTTGTTTGTGGGAAAATGTATCAATTTGGCTAAAATCTGTTTGCCAACGGCAAACTGAAACGCACACACACACGCACACGCATGTGTCATGTGGTCAGAGGACCACACCTTAAGCAGAGCTCTGAGGACACGTGTGGACTGGCAAATATGTATTTGTTGACTTAATGATTAGCCTCCTTGTGTCTTTATTTCATTCAGTTTAACAAAAGTGAACAGTTTATGCGCTTAATTAAATGTCATGTAATTTAATTGAATCTATGGCGAAATTAAGTGCTTTAATTAATTTGCCGCTGACTTTTAATTTATGCACACACAAGCATATATGGCATATTGCTCATACGCCCCATTGTGCCCAGGGAAGCGCTTGCTGCTTACTTGTTTTCATATCCATGCAAGAGTTTTTTTTTTGTTGTTTTTTAATTGCACATTTTTCAATTAAAACTAGGGCAAGGGGGTGTTGGCCGCATGTGTGTGTGTGTGTGTGTGTGCACTGTAGATTTGTTTATGCGATTGCATTGTTTAATTGAATTTGCTGTAACAAATGAGTGCAAAAAAAAACCCAATAAAAACAACAAAAACAACAACGTAAACAGCCGCAAAAGTTCAGAAGTGCAATTAATTTTTGGTAGCCATCGCTCCCGGAGATTTGTTTTCGAAAGTTTACTTTTTAGTTTTTATTTCAATTTAATTTGAACTATTTGTAGCAAAAAGTAAAGCGAATTTTTTATGTTTTTATGTGTGCGGCAGCTCAGCTCAGTTGTTCCTTCTAGCTGCCTGTCTGTTGCTCCTGCTTCAGTTGCTTCTGTCACACATCTTTTGTCTGTGTCATTGTCAGCCTGTGCACTTCCTGTGTCGTGCCACTTCTTCAGTGTTTTTTTTTTAATGTCAGTTTTGAACCGGAAATGTTAAGCACGGAAATCAAGCGCAAGCGTCTGACTATGACGACTTTTATTGAAATTTTTATTCGTTTTACATATTAAGTAACCAAATTTAGCTGTAATTTTTCCATTCCCATAAGCTAAAGTATCAAACTAGCTAATTTCTGCTTTTCTAAGGCCTAGTAGTTGTTGGATTAGTTTCAAGCCAAGTTTTACTTGACCCAATTTTATTTGGCATTTTTATAACATTTTTATGTGAATTTACAAAATTCTCTCCCTTATAATTCAATTAAATAAAAAAAAAGCAAACAAATTAAAAAAGGAAACATCACAAGAACTTTAATTCAATTATGCACATGCTGTTTGTTTATCTCTCTGACTGGCTGACCTGAGTCAAGTGTGGGTGACAGGGTGACAGACTCTGCCTGATTGATGTTGATGCAACATGAGAAACACTTGACTTGATCACTTGAGTTGTGCAATCTGCATCACACTGCAAAATTGTAACTGATTACAGTCTTTTTGGCTTGCCGGGAAAGGAGTGAGGGGGATTGAATGATGATAAGTGCTTCATAGCAGCAATTTACAAAAATGCGATTCATTTTCCGTTTGCAATTTATATTAATGCGTTAGTCAGAAAGTAAATATTGATAAATGAATTGGTTTACCAATCTAAAAAAAGAAAAAAAAAACCAACAACAACAAAAATTCCAATGAAAATGTTGTTAAAAACAAAATACTTGCAGCCGATCAAATAAACTTTTATACAAATATTTACATTGGGATGAATAATAAAACGAGGGTTGTCAATAAATATTTACACAATATGAGCAAATTGTACTTGAGATATTAAGACAATCAAATCATAACGAATGAAACAAAACCTGAATTCATAGAATTCAAAGTCTAGTTGAAGAAAAAACAGCCCACCTACCGCCCAAACGACTTCGTATAAATGCGTTCAAATAGCGTTTCCTAAAGCCAAATAACTTCTATATTTTTCATGCAGTAATCTGAATGCCACACGTAAGATTAGGTTTTTGGATATTGAAATCCTACATACGCGTGTGGAAATTCTAAACGAAAAATGTAACTCAAAATAAGTACTGAATTCTTACATTTTTCATTTAGAAAAATTTGCTCTCCACAAATAAACGATAAGAATTACAAATGCTATATGCTACATGTTGGAAATCTACACGAGACGTGCGCAAATTTCACTTTCCCGTTTTAAATTAGGAAAGCAATAAATTCGAACTTGAGAATTTCAAGCAAGCAAATATCGGATTATGTTTTTAGGCAGACTCCTTACAAGTAATGTCTTAGATGCCTTGCCTTAAACGCGCGACGGCGCGGAACCGTCTAAAACAGAGATGGGCGCGTCGCGAAGTTCCAATGCACACGAGGCAGCGCGCTGCCTCGTGTGCATAGGAGCTCTGCCGCGGCCGACTGCACAAAATCACACGTACGCTATAAGCATTGAAAGCTATTTATAGAACACGAATGGGGCGCACGCAAATTGTGCTTGTATGCGTGTGAAAAGTGTGTCGATATGTGTGCATGCCCATCTCTGGTCTAAAACATAATTTCAATCGTAATTCCAATTCAGTCCAAGGTCCCCGAGTTCAAATCCAATTAGAGTATGTAAAAACAAGAAGGCCAAGCTAACTTCGTCTGTGCCGAAGTTTTTATACCCTTGCAAAAGCTGTTTTTGAAATGACAGAGTTTAAGAACGCTTAGATAAAAATCAATAACTTTTGTAACTAAAATCCATTTTCCGTCAGATGAACGTCTGATTTCGACCAAATTTCGCGAATCTTTTTGAAAACATATCAAATTAAAAATCGCCTAGTTTAAGAACGATAAAATTAAAATCAAAAAAAGTTTTTCTCACTAAAAATCATTTTCCGACCGATAAGTCCTAAGGCAGCCTGAAGATATAGTCATCTGATTTCGACCAAATTTTTCAAATTAGTTTGAAAGCGTTTAATATTTATAATCAGCGACCTTAAGAACGACTTACTTGAAAAAAAAAAAATTTCACTAAGACCCATTTTCCGACCGATCGGTCCTATGGCAGCTATAAGATATGGTCATCCGATTTTGACCAAAGTTTGCAAATCTGTTTGAAAGCATATACTATTAATAATGACCGTGTTTGGGAACGCTAAAATTAAGAACAAAAAAGTTTTTCTCACTAAGACCCATTTTTTGACCGATGGTTCCTATGGCAGCTATAAGATATAGTCATCCGATCCGGTCGGTTCCAAGTTTCAAGTCAATCGGACGGAAAAAAAATTTTCCGGTACAAACTTTTACAACGCTTTTTCGGGGTGGACTATTCCAAAACGCCGTATTAGTGCTCACTTTCACTACACTAATGGAAATTCCTGTCCAAATTTGTTTTTCTCTCTAAAACTAGTTTATTTACCGATGGTTTCTATAGCAGCTATATGCTATAGTCATCCGATACGGCCAATTCCGAGAAATGTGCAGCGTTTTTGTACCTAAAGACTTCGTGAAACTTTTGGTCACGATAGCTTTAAAATTTTAGGTAGGAAATAGCACAGAAAGAGACGGACGGACAGACGGACATGGCTATATCAATTCAGCTCGTCATGCTGATTAAGAATATATATACTTTATGTGGTCGGAGATGCTTCCTTCTATGCGTTACAAACATCTCGACAATTTAAATAAAAACAAAACAGAAATTTTCACATCCAAGCAGGCTTGTCATATACTTCAATTTCAACTGCCTATTGTCGAAACTGTCTCTATTCAGTTCCACACAACAATTTGAACGTTGAACACATCAAGTTCGGAGCTCCAAATTATACATTTTCTAATTTATCATCTTATGTTTTTTCTTTTTTCGTGCCTCACAATAACATATGGTTCACACTGACGTTTAGCAGTTTTTTGCTATCTCCACATCTGATAACCATCTATACAACGTGGAACGGCTGGGTAAAGGAAATCCTTTTTTGTAAAGATGGTTATACGCTCGATAGCCTGCGGTGTGAAGACAAATAGCTGCCGATATGTCGTCTGAAGTAAATGTGCCTCTTTTTCCACCATTCTTCAGTATTTTAATTTGAGTCTCGGTAAAAATTTTCCCTAGAGACTCTTCTAATTGGCGAGACTCCTCAAGCTGATTTTGTAAAAGATGTAAATCGTACTCCATCGCTCGAATTATCTGCCTCAGGCTCTTATTTTCATTGGACAATGAACAGCACCTACAAACACAGTCACATTATTGTTTACAAAAATGTACATGCTTTTACTGTTTTAACTTACTCTGTTTGCGTACTGGAACTGGCGTAGCCTTCTTTTAAATTTTCTGGTTCAGGCTCTATTTCTATTGTTGGAACGTCATCTTTATTAAGTCGCCTTCTTTTATATGTCTGATCTTTGATCGGTGTAGACTACCTGGATCATCGTGAATTCTGGATTTTCCTTTTTGATTTGGTGGCAACCACACTTGTTTTCAACCATATGAGAAATGCATTCTCCAGTCGTTTGATCCATGTTAAATGCCAACTAAAAATTAATTGTGTGTGTTGTTTACTCAACGAAATTTGTTTATTTTTTAAAAACTCCATCATATTAAATTAAATTTAAGTTTTCCAAAATCTATATTATTCCCTGTGGATTTAAAAAATGGAAATGTCTTTTTAAAATGGCACAGTCTTATAGATCTCGATATGCTATCAAAGCACATGAGTTTATTTAAAATTAAATGTCACGGAAATCTTTTCCAACCAAATTCCAACATAAAACCAAAAAATGATTTTACATAATTCCACAAAGTTTGATGAAAATCGGACAACTATATAATATAGCTGTCATACAAAAGTTAGTTCAGAGAAAAAGTCTTAGTAGGAAAAACTTTTTTGTTTTCAATGCTATCGCCCTCAAACTTACTATACAATTACAATACTATATGCTACCACACAATTCTGCCAAGTTTGATTCAAATCGGATGACTATAGCATATAGCTGCCATAGGAACGATCGGTTCAAAAAGTAGTTCTAGTGAGAAAAACTTTTTTGTCTTCAACGCAAACGAGCCCAAACCTTGTATATTTAAGTTTTCTATGCATTCACATGAAAACTTTTTTCTTTTTAATTCTATCGCTTCCAACCTTATTACTGATCAATATTATATGCTACCACAGAATTCTGCAAAGTTTGATCAAAATCGCATGACTTTCCTGTTATGAATATTATCGGTTTCCACACAATTTTGCAGAGTTTGATCCAAATCTGATGAAATATATTGTATAGCTGCCATATAACAAACTGGCAAGCAAATGGTCAAAGTAGTGGCGCCATCTATTGCTGAGTTTGGAAATAACTCAGCTAAGAATGTTCGACGAAAAACATTTAAATCCTTAATTTATATAAATTAAAGAAGCTACAAGGGTATATAAACTTCGGTCGAGCCGAAGTTGTTAGCTTTCCCCTATTTTTTAGGTTTTGGCTCCTCCTAATAGCAATGCCCTCTCAGTTTCAGTTGAAATTAAGTAGTCTTCCCTTAGATGTTTACACACATTGCCAATGTTTACAGCATTGTTCCCCTCACACACAGCTTCTTAGTCCAGGTTCATCAGTTCTTTATTGTAAATATTTTATTTGCTTTGGTTAATTGGTTAAAAACAAAAAATGGAATTCTAAATGTACCCTTCCCCGTAAAGAACAAAACAAAATTCTGCCCACGCAGTTGAAAACCAAAAATATATTTCTATATAAATCTGAGCTATGCTTTATGTCGGATGGGGTAAGCAGCAAACTGCGCCCCTGACACTGAACTTGAATGCTTGATTTTGTGTAGTTTTTTTCTGTACATATATACTTACAAGTTGTACATATATATATATATGTATATGTATATATTTACAATACTGAAGCTTTGTTTGTTTTTATGTGCTGTGAATTTAGTTGTGTTTTGTTTTGGATCTGTAATTTAAATTCATTTTACAAACCTCGGCTAATGAAGTCATCGAAGCGAAACGTTTTCGAATGGAATTGCGTAAGTCTAGACTACGTCTAGTTGTGTCGAGCACATCAGTTAAGGCCAAATAAGTAGAAAACTAACAAACATTAAAGTGTTTTTGTTGTGTGGAAATCTAAAAATCAAGCTATGTCATTTGGGTACAACTTTTAGTGGGTCATTAAGTTGAAACCTGAGAATATAACAAAATCTTATCTTCTTTGTAACAAGATTAATTTCCTTCTTCTTGTTGCTTTATTTCAATGATTAGGTGCCAGAATCATGAATCATTCACTCACTTCATTGATTACAGTCGATAATTTTAGCCTTTGTTTCTGATCAAAAGTCAATGCCATGGGATTGTGATTCACTTGCTTAATTTTTAAGCTTAAGTGTTCGGATTTCAATCCCAGTAATTACACTCTGCACTTTAAGTGTAATTGCAATTGTTGAAATTCTTCTGGGCGAACAATAAGGGCCAAGGGCCCTGCCCCCTCATCGCTTATTTAAAGCATGAAATCAATTATGCCATCGTCATTAAACAATTAATAATTCAATAACAATTCCATGCTCAATGCATTCAGCTCAACATTTACAATAACTCAATTAGGCAACACAAAAAGCAAAAAGACGAACCAAGTGCATTGAGGCGTCAATTAAGCAAACTTGTCGTTTCGGTTTGGGTTTGGGCTTTCAATGCGCGGTTTTTATGCTGTCAGTATGCAAAAATAAAACAATTGCACACATTATTGTTATGCTGACCATATCTGGCACTGCTGCAATGCAATCAACAGAAGGTTGTTGCACAAAAACACACACAAACAAAATTTAAGCCTTGATTCTAAGATTTAATTAAGTGTTTTTCTGTTGTTTTTACCGCAATATTTCTGTTTGGGTTTATTGCATAAAATGCAAAATAACTCGAGTAAAGCCCGAGGATTGAAAAATAAAATCTAGAAAAGAATTTTATAAAATTTTTGACAGGAACAAGCCCCAAGGCAGCAAGACAAGCTTCTTTAATTTGTGCACAAAATCACAGATTTCCAGCTTAGTGCATGCACACACACACTACCTACAGCTATAGAGAATACTTTATTTTAAAATGATCCCATATAATTATTAAGTCTTATTAAGTCTTCCCGTGTGCTTTTCAACTTGGTAGCTGGGGGACTCCGCTCTGCTAAGGGCGAAAGTCTGCAATAACCACTCAGATACTCATTTAAGAAAGCGGCACAAGCTATACGAAATATACACGATATCCATAGACCCTTCAAAATCGACAATTGTTTATCATTCACGAGGAATCCTTATCAACATGTTTGACTACTGGAAAAAGAAAGAATAGTTGCTCGCCAAGTGTTTGTCTTGTAACTCTGTCTGCGGCTGACTTTAAGACATTCAGTGAGGAATAACTTCGGCAAGAATTCGGCTATTATGCATGTGTATAACCGAATATGATTGGGCCTTGCTTAAGGAAACTCTGCATTTGAGGGCCGGGGCATAAGTCATCTTAGAGGCCGGATGTGGTGTACCGGTAGTGCGTGTGGCTAATGTGGTTTGGTTTTTCTCCCGCCTCGGAACATCTAATAAAAAGTTTTTTTTGTGCTTCAAGCAGGTTGCCGTTTCGCGAGTTGGTCTGGAGTTCACATGCGAAAGAGTCATATTGATATCACAGCGCTGCCAATCGACGTCAATGTGTCGCGCAATATTCACCCGATAGTCACGCTATGAGTGATTATATCGCAGTAAGTAAAGGGGCTGCCCTTGAAAAGGATGGTTAATATAGTAATTATTGAGTTGAATTACGTAATTAACAATAGTTTGTGTTTTCTAGGAGACGCAGATCATTGGAACGCGAGTTGGGCATCGATAAAGAACAGTTTGCTCTGCCGGCGTGCTGAGTACACCAAGAGTGGATGCGTTGGTGGCGTACCCATCGCAACTCAAGAAGGCAGCGATGTGGACTTATGTCTTTATTGTCATACTTGTCGGCGTTAATACTCTTTTACAGAACCTATAGCTTCTTTTACGAGATGGCTGATGATGTGGAACTTTGGCCCAGCTCTAAGTGATTCATTTAACTTTGCCTTGGACAAAATTCTGTAACTTATGAAACGCTCAAAATTTTGAATTCATTTCAACTTTTTTGATTACAAATTGTTCAAGGTCGTATTCAGTTAAGAGTTAAGAGTTTATTCAGTTAAGAGTTTATCAAAATTGATTCAATAGTTCCGGAGCTATGGATCGCCAAAATCAAAATTTCGTAAAATATGTTTCTTTTCAAGCACCTGTAAGCAATATTAATAAAGCTAGGGTGCTGATTTTTGGTCAGAATCTATATAATGTAATGCTCAGCTGTTTTTTCAAAACTTTAATTTAAGCGGTCAAGGTTCAGGTACATTTCCTATACACACCAGGTGTTACCTTTATTGCACCTGAAATACACAAAAATTAGTGTATGGTGTCAAATTTTTATCAAACTTATTTTTTTAGTTGCTTTTAGATTTCTACCAAGTTTCGAGCAAATCGGAAATTGTTTAGATATAGCTCCCATACAAAATCAATATTTTTTCATAGAAACATTGACTGTTTTCACATAAATCACTTTTTCTCGAGTTGCGTCTCGATCGGTGTCGGCTTTTGATATTTTTCTTAAAGGGGACATATTAGATTATAAATTAAGACAATAAATTTTTTGAAGACTTTTGACGACAACTTTTGCCAGTCTCGGAAAGTTTAAAAATAGGTGTAAAATAGGTAGCTGCGGCAAAAGCAATTGTTCATAAACTACAACTTCGAGAAAGAGAAATAGTACACCTATGCAAGCAACAAAATTTAAGCAAAATGTTCTCTATAGCCGACGATTTGATAAGTCAAACTTGACTAATAAACTAAAATTTATGACTTTTTTGGATTGCGAAAAATTTTCTAAGTTTAGTCGACTGTAACATTTATATTCGTAAACATATCAAAGCACTATTTTGGCTACCTTAATTTATGTATTTAAACTGTCGATTTATCTAAAAATAGTTTAACTTTTTAACAAAAATGAAATTAGGGTTTTGTCCAAGTCGGCGATTTTGTATGTCGCACGATGAGCTGAAGAACTTAGCAATGGTCGGACAATGGAACTTCTTTGTCACCGCAAGTCGTAGACCACATCTCCTAATCTATACCGTTGAGTCGATTCAGTCCCTTTCCTAGTTGTGTCCATAATGAACCATTTGCCTATTAAAAATAAAGGTCACGATAGACTTAAAAACCATTTAATTATTTGCAAAAAAGGATTAACCAAACTCTGTCGTACCCTAGGTGCCTTCATTACCGCTTTTTACAAATCACAGAAAGCCATTGTATCAACTATTGCATCATAGGAGGCCACCATAACTATTCGCTGTTAATTATTTTAAATGTTCCCGTCAAAATTTGGTCGAAAACGGATGAATATATCTTAAGGCTGCCATAGGAGTCCTCTGAGAGGACCGATCGGTCGAAAAATGAATCTTAGTGAGAAAAACTTTTTTGTTTTCAATTTTATCCTTCTTAAACTCGGCGATTGATAATTTAAGATGTTTTGAAATGACTCACGAAATTTGATTGAAATCAGATGCTTTTCTAACGGAAAATGGGTTTTAATTAGAAAAATTGTTGATTATTATGTTAGCGTTCCTAAACTCTGACATTTCAAAAACAGCATTTATTGGGGTTTAAAAACTGCGGCACAAACGAAGTTAGCTTGGCCTTCTCGTTTTATTTATTCTCAACTTTGACATAAACAATCCCAAAGAATTCTAAAATTTTTTCTTTTTTAAATGTTGAACTCGAGTTTTGAGTTTGAACGCTACACTCTTCAACTTTAAGCAATGCCACCTTTTTTTTTTTCCGTAAGTGGTCTAATCTTATCATTAAGTAATCTTACATATAGGAACAGGTTATAAAAAAAAATACAAGCTCGATTAACTTTTCATATAAATTTCCCCATCAATCATTGAGGAGCTCTTGGACACACACATTCCTTCTTCACATTTGCAGGGCATTCAACTTTCAAGTGTGTGTGCTGGAAGGTTTATTACAATATTTTCCCAGATCTTTATCATTTTGCGTGTGCAAGTGCAATGCAAGTTCATTGCTAAGACAATGAAAAAGAGACAGAGTGAGACAGAAAGCAACAAAGAAAGAAAGAAAGAGAGAAAGGCGCAGTGCAATTTTAGGCCGTGAAAGTTTTACAATTTGTATATGTTGTGCGTTTCGAAATGAACAACCAACAACAAAGACATGGGGAAACATGGCGTATGCGTGTTATTAATTAAGCATGCCAGCCACGCGTATGCGCTATTTCCATACACCTACACAGAACACAAATTGTCAACAGATTTGTAAAATGGAGAATGGGGTGATGAGTTTTTATTGTAAATTGCATTTTGTGGCCTGTGCCTGCCCCTAGCACGAAATCATTAAAGTTCCGCTTGATTGAGGCGCAGTTTTGCGCCTTTTACAATTGCTCACCACAAAATACGAAGGTCAGTTGGATGATTATCAACTTTTTAAGTGTATGCACTTGTCTGCGCCACGCGTCATAAGTCAAAGCACCCGTCAGATTCGGTCTCTAAAACAAAACGAACACCACAACACACACTGCCGCCGGCTACACAAAGTGCATTCACCCATTCACCACGTGAAGCAGGCAGGCAGGAGAAAAGGGAGTACAAAAGGAGCATTGAAGCTCGCTCGCTCACGTGTCGAGTAAAATAACAAAAAGAAGAAAAAAAGGTTTTTGTTCACTGCACTTCATTGCATTCGCCACAAGGAGACGAAAGAACAGTTGACGTCAGCAATTGAGACCACAACTGGCAGGAAAATGGATTTAATGGAAGAAAAGTGCGAATTTGTTATACCCTAGCGAAGTTTTTTGAACTTAATGATTATCGATTTGTCAAACAACAATAAACACAAGAAGGAAATAAAAAAAAGGCAATATTTTGGGGGTTTAAAAAAAACAATTGTGCTCCTGGGGTATTTTATTGGGTATTTTAAAGACAGATTCATTTGGGTACGCCTTGTTTTTGCATTTTGTATTTGCAAAGTCAACCGCTTTTACCATTTGCCGTAGCAGCAGTTGAGTTGTGTGTTTGTGGGTGTGTGCGAGGGTCGGAAAAGGGGTTGACAGTGACTTAGCAGTGACTTGACAGTGACTTGACAGTGACTTGAAAGTGACTTGCTAAGGACTTGATACTGACTTGACACTGACTTGACAGTGACTTAACAGTGACTTAACAGTGAGTTAACAGTTTAATTTACCTATCGTCGAGATTTCTAATGGGTTTGCTGCTGTTTTACTGTAAAATGCAGCCATTTGAACTTCGGTTAAGCCATTTTTACCTAATCTTATCTGAAGCGTTGGAACCTTAGTCTTGTAATTATTGTATTCCATACAAATCGAGCATAAATTCCACCCCTTATTAACGTAGGTACTCGAAAAATGTGTTCAACATGATCAGAACTGTTCGAAATGGTCATTCTACAAATCTCCGTCAGAATCAGCCTTGCAATTTCTTAAAATTTGTTCAGCAAATTCGATAGCCCCTACCTTCTGTAACCTAATATGCGATGTTAGTATTGAAATTTTACAAATTGACGATTGCTTAACTATATTTTCCATCTTGAAATCGTGAAATATTGAAAACCTAAATAAAGCACAGTAGATTATACAAGCTCTTATATACAACTACCACGACTGTGACCATTTAGCTACTTGGTTTAACTAACTTTATTGAATATAACTTAAATGCTAACAGTTATTGTTTGATTGTACCGCGCGATGCTGTTGGCAAGGTCCGAGGCCAAAGACTGACTCGCTGACGGGTTAGGGCTAGAGATGGGCAACCATGCTATCGCATGATTACGCTAATTAGTATGGCCAGGGCTGCCACAGTTCTCCCCCTCCAGTGACCAAGTGGAAAACGAATGATCTTCAAGTTTTGAGTATAGCTGGAATGTATATTCGGGGTGAGCATCTACAGGATTTGTGCAAGCCCCACTGTGAAGGAAAGCTTGCGTATAATTGTTTCGTAGTTGAGACGACGAACTGTTTCCGATGAGTGTTGTACTGAGCATGTGTACCAAGTACAGATTTGCGTAGTTGCGTCGATGGTTAACTCGGTTGAGGTCGTTGCTTCGAGTGGGCGTCGATAAGCAGGTTCGCCCAAGCAGGGTTAAGGTTGCCCACTCAAGAGTACTGGGTATTGTACCCCGAGTAGAGACTGTCGTTTGCCACGCGTTGTAGACTTTGTTTGCCACTTGTTGTGGGCTTTGTTTGCCACTCGTTGTGGGCTTTGTGTTGATATCGAGAACTTGTAGGTAGACTCAGGCTGGCATCAATTGCCAAACAAAGAGCGAATCGAGTTGTAGCAGATTGCTTGTGGTCGATCAGCTATGGGGATCGCTTTGCATCAACATCGGCGATGATGAAAGATGCAATGAAGATCCGAATTTAGCTTAGCGACGTACTTTCATAAGTATGAACGATCGTACGTACGGCTGTAAGGCTGACGTAAGCTCACAGTGTTCAAATTTGTTTTGTTTGATTCAAACAAGATCATTTTGAAGCGTATTAAAACTTCGTCCATTTCCTTTGTCGTTTTATGCTTCCTTATTTTCTGTCTTACTCTACCTGCTGCGTTTCTTCTTTAAACCTGCCATTTTACTTCCTTCTTTTAAGCTTCTTTTTGCTATCTTTCTGTCTTCCTTTAATGTACACTCTAAATCCTTATCCCTGACAAAGTTAATCCTCAAGTTAGCTTACCCTTTTCAGGGTTATCAACATGCTTACCAGCGACAAAGAGGAGCAAAACCAAACCAGACCAAAGCTCCCACACCTCGCCCCGCTAACTGGTATGCAGGAGACAGTTGAACAGGAAAGAGGGGCTCGTACGTGGGCTAGGGCGTGGCTTGTGCCAACTTTATGGGCAAACTTGTTAAGCAAACAGCAATACTCTCACTCCACCGAGCACTACTGCATACGGAAGAGTTGCAGTGCCATGATAAGCGCGTTAAAAGTTGCCGGGGAGCCAGTAGCCAGCTGTTTAATTAGTTGCACTGCCAAACGCTGCTGCAGGCTCAAATGGGCTGGCTAATAAACTTGGCCGTTGCATCCATGAAATATTTAAAAAGCTTTCTGTAACAAGATTTGTTTATGCCTTTCGCGGCCGACTGAGTCTGATAGCTCCCAGGCAGCTAAAAAGTTTCATCTTACGGGATGTCGAGCACAATGTTGTTTGTACCGGGCACATAATTGCATATTTATAACTCCAGCGAGGACGTTGGCAGCAAATTAAGCGGCCCGGCGCCGGCTTCATCTGTTTTTTTTTTTTTTTTTTTTTTTGGTGGGCCTCAGCCATTGTGTGCAGCAATTAATGGAGCATTTCTGTTGACTCGCTGACGTCGGCGACGACGACAAGGCGATGAGGCTGAAAAACTTTAGGCAAGCAATTGAATAACCATGAGTGTCGGCTGGGGGCTCTGAGAATTGCACCATTAAAGAATAAACGCCGGGGTCTTTTGTGGCAAGTTGATTTAAGGGCAAAGTTTTTGGGAGGGAGAAAGAATTAAGCCTTGGTGGCTTTGCAATCTGCCTCGGAATTCTAAATGCATAATAATTCAATTAAATTTAAGAAAAAACCAAAATCTTAGTGACGAAAGCTTATTGAAGGCTTGAAATTTATAAATTTTATGACCATTTGCTTGATAGTTTGTTATATGGCAGCTATAAGACATATTCATTAGATTTTAAACAAACTCCCCAAATAAGAAGACGCTACCATTGAAAACAAAATAGTTTTTCTCACTAAAACTACTTTTTCGACCTATCGTTCCTATGGCAGCTATATGCTTTAGTCATCCGATTTGGATCAAACTTTGCAGAATTCTGTGGTAGCATATAATATTGATCAGTAATACGTTTGGAAGCGATAGCACAGAAAACCAAAAAGTTTTTTTCTACTAAGACTTTTTCTCTTTTGTATGGCAGCTATACTATGTAGTCGGTCGATTTTCATAAAACTTTATGGAATTCTTGAAAGCATAGAAAACTTATAAATACGAGGTTTGCGGACGTTTGCGTTGAAGACAAAAAAGTTTTTCTTTCTAAAACTACTTTTGCGACCGATAGTTCCTATAGCAGCTACATATATGCTAAAGTCATCCGATTTGGATCAAATTTGGCTGAATTGTGTAGAAACATCTGATATTGATCAGTAACATATTTGGGAGCGATAGCATTCAAAACAAAAAAGTTTTTTTCTACTAAGACTTTTTAGACCTATCTTTTCTATGGTAGCTATATTATATAGTTGTCCGATTTTTATCAAACTTGGTGAAATTATAAAAAAGCATAGAAAACCAAAGAATGCGAAGTTTGGGGATGTTGGCATTGAAAACAAAAAAGTTTTTCTCACTAAAACTACTTTTTCGACCGATCGTTCCTATGTCAGCTATATGCTATAGACTTCCGATTTGGATTAAACTTCTCAGAATTATGTGGAAGCGTGTAATATAAATCAATAACAAGTTTGAGAGCGATAGCATTGAAAACAAACAACTTTTTCTTACTACAACTTTTTCCAGACCTATCTTTTGTATGGCAGCTATACTATATAGTTGGCCGATTTTCATCAAACTATGTAAAATTATGAAAAAGCATAGAAAACTAATAAATACGAGGTTTGGGGACGTTTGCTTTGAAAACAAAAAAAGTTTTCTCATTAAAACTAGTTTTTCGACAGATCGTTCCTATGGCAGCTATATTATATAGTCATCCGATTTGGTTTAAACATGGCAGAATTATGTGGAAGCGTATAATATTAATCAATAACAAGTTTGAGGTCGATAGCATTAAAAACAAAAAAGTTTTTCTTACTACAACTTTTTTCAGACCTATCTTTTGTTTGGCAGCTATACTATATATGTACATAGTTGGCCGAAACTAATAAATACGAGGTTTGGGGAAGTTTGCTTTGAAAACAAAAAAGTTTTTCTCATTAAAAGTAGTTTTTCGACCGATCGTTCCTATGACAGCTATATGCTATAGTCATCTGATCCGGCCGGTTTCAACAAATGTGCAGCTTACTTGTACCTTAAGACTCGCTGCAAAGTTTGGTTAAGATAGCTTTTAAACTGACGAAGGAGATAGTATATAAAGAGACTAACATGGCTATACCAACTCAGCTGGTCATGCTGATCAAGAATATATATACTTTATGTGGTCAGAGAAAAGGAAGCATTACTTTTGTGCAATACAAACATCTAGACAATTTAAATATACCCTATTCAAGGGTATAAATATATTAAATTGATTACAGCTAGTATGAAAATGATAAGTTTGACAATTAAAATATCAAATTGATAAGACCTAGTATCAAATCGATACTAAAACAATACAAAACAAGAAAGAAAGTCGGTCAAGCCCGACTATACACATACTCTGTACCCTTACACTCGCATTTGCTCAGGAGTCAAACGGCCAGTTAACACCCCGCGCACAACGCGGTGCGCTCTCTAAGTTTCTCTCTCTCTCTCTCTCTTCTCTCTCGCACTAAGATTGCCTGTGTTGAACGGTTAGGGTATGTTGCTGTGGTTATTGGTGGGTGGTGGTGGGTGGTGTTAACTGGCCGTTTTTTGCCCATAACTTGAGTATCGTTCATCCGATCTTTATCATTCCTTTAGCAAATCGATAAATAATTTTATTTTTGTTTACAAGGTATCTCTAGAAGGATCAAATGATCTGTCTCCAAAACTGTAGGAGATATGACGTTTTTTCCAAATTGCGGGGGCGGGGAGGGGGCGTGGCAAAAATTGAAAATAAACTTGATCTGCCTGCAAGTATAAGAAATATATGTCCCATACATGTCAAACCTCTATCTCTTACCATCTCTGAGATCTCTTCGTTCATACGGACAGACAGACGGACAGACGGACATGGCTATATCGACTCGGCTGTTGATGCTGATCAAGAATATATATACTTTATAGGGTCGGAAACGATTCCTTCTCCCTGTTACATACTTTTGCACAAACTTAATATACTCTATGTACCTTCGGTACAGAGTATAAAAAGTGTCAATCTGATACAAGTTAATATCAATTTGAAATCCTCGAAATATCATTTTAATACTTTAGAAAATATTAATTAGATACTTGAAGTATAAAAGAGAATTTGATACTCAATAGTTTCAAATTGATGACTAAATAGTGTCATTTTGATGATTTCTTTTTTTTTTGGCAGCATATACCGGCAAGCGCACCGTTTCTATCATTCTCTCTATTATTAGTTAGCCTATGTTCTTGGTTTTCGCAAGCGGAACCCGCTCGGCCTCCATTAAATTGGTTCAAGAAAATATTTGTAATTAAAAGTAAGTTCAAAAAGATCATTAAGTAGTCAAAAGTCAATTTGGGCAAACCTTATTCAGAACCGAACTCCGGAGAACCGTTTGAAACCGAGTCCTTAGTTCCCTTGACTATAACCATGTATGCTCTTTCAAACCTGAACCCGAACTGGATTCACTCGGTTTGAAAAAAAGTTTCGTCAAGTCTTACTTTAAATGGAAGACACATATAACCGGAGATATTGCATTTCTCCCTTCTTCTCCCTCCCTTTCTGTGAGTTAGGAAGGCAACTTTTCAGAGAGTTAAGAAAAAATGATCTTTCTACTTCAAATTTATTTTAGAAAAAATAACTTTCTTGTACCTTTTAATGTTTTCTTGTTCCTGCTTTCCTTCAGCATATCTTGCTTACTTTTTTGTTTCACTAACGTTTTACAAAAGTGAGAGTAAATTGGTGTGCGAATAAAGCTACACTAATTAGCGCTGACCTGCCTTATTGACCGCTGGCCAGCGATTGAAAAGCTGTTGGTTTCCATCGCACAAACCTCGGCAAGCGGGCCAACGTGGCCATTTTTGAGAGACTCTTTAAAAGTCATCTTCTGCGTTTCAAGTGTGGCTTTCCTCACTAGCGTTAGCTACCTAATCTAAATTACATGTCCTGGTTTTTTGCCCTTTCAACTCATATTAACCAGATTGATAAATGTTTATGCATTTGGTTTAATTGTTTTGCTTGTTTGAGTCGTTGTTGTAGTTGTTGCTGCTGCTGTTGTGGTTTTTTCTTTTGTTTTTCAGCTTTGCCCACTCGCATGTAAATACAAACAAAACACATGCAAACAAAATGTTACAATTTTGCATACATTTGTATAATTGCCTGTAGTTTTGCGGGGGCGTGAGGAGGGGAATTTAGATCTTTGCAATGGAAAAGTTTTTGTTGTTGAAGGATTTTGATCAATCATAAATATTCACATATTTGTTTATTATAAAATATGCATATCTACGTGTGTAATCATTATGCAAATGATTTTTTGATTTGAGGCAGAGGTTCATTAAAATTGCAGTTTTGAATTAATTTGATAAACAAATATACGAATGCCATTTAGGCCATAGGTGCTAAATAGTTTGAAAAGTGAAAAACATTGGTTTAGCCACAAAGTGAAGAAAATGGCAAGAATTTCATATTTGTTTGGTTTTTATCCGGCTCCACCTGCCTTTGTTTGACTTATTTGCCTAGCCAGCCAGCAACGACATTTTCATGTTAATTTCTATATAAGAAGTATTTTAGTTGAATAACACGTAGCAGCACTCAATTCAGGTGCATTCAGTGACAAAGTGTTTACACATGTCAACAGATCACAAAAAATTAATTTATTAATTTCTCAAGAATTTTTATTAAAAGCTGAAATTGCACACACAACAATAATAATTACAAAACAAATTGCACCCTCTGGACATATTTATTAATAAACTAAAGAGCTGAAACAAGTGAAGTGTAGCTTGTCAGAATAGCAAGAATATTGAAATAACTTTTGTCAAATTTGTCAAGGACTAAATCACTTACAGTGAGGATTAAGGAAAAAGGTTGGCAGCTTCTTTAATATTTTAAGGCAGGGGTGCCCAGAATGAGCTTACGAGCGCTTGGAAACCAATACAAATGCACAAAATACAACTCAAGCAAGAACAACCACAAGAAATAGAAAACCGATTTTTGTTTGGGTATGTGAGTGTGGTTGTGGTCATTGCTGTCTCAAGCACACGCAAAAGGCATTGTTGTTGCTTTTTAATTTGCCAGGGACATAGGAGAGAGAGAAGAGAGTCACATATGATGTTGTCGTTGCAGGTCTGCACGCGACAACAACAAAACCTTCGTTCGGAAAGAAAGAGAGAAGAGCACGCATATGAAATTGTTTTGGCATTTTACAATCTTGTTTCCGCGTAAATGGTATGCGCGCGGGCTATTCCTTTGCGTAAAGCAAAAACAAACGCGTGGCTTGCGGATTAGGCTTGGGCACCCCTGTTTTAAGGCAATTAAACTGATTTTCAAACAATCTTAAGTCGTTTCGAGGCATTTTAAGACCATTTTAAGAATTTTTGTGATATTATTAAAGTTATTAAGACAATTTTGTGGCTTTTTCAAGCTCCCATTAAGCAAGTTGGCAAGGCTTGAGACCACTTTAGAGCCTCTTTTAAAGAAACTTTGGTGGAAATGAGTCATATAAAGACTATTTTAAGAATTTTTATGATATCAAAGTTATTCAGAGAATTTTGTGTCTTTTCAAGCTGTCTTAAAACAAGTTGGCATGGCTTAAGACCACTTTAGAGCCACTTTTAAAGTAACTTTGGTGGAAATGAGTCCTATAAAGACTAATTTAGGCATTTTGGTGATATTAAAGTAATTCGGAGAACTTTGTGTCTTTTTCAAGCTGTCTCAAAACAAGTTGGCATGGCTAAAGAACACTTTAGAGCCATTTTTAAAAGTAACTTTGATGGAAATGAGTCATATAAAGACTATTTTAAGAATTTTTATGATATCAAAGTTATTAAGAGAATTTTGTGTTTTTTTTCAAGCTGTCTTAAAACCAGTTGGCATGGCTAAAGAGCACTTTAGAGCCATTTTTAGAAGTAACTTTGATGGAAATGAGTCAAATAAAGACTATTTTAAGATTTTTTGTAATATCAAAGTTATTAAAAGAATTTTGTGTCTTTTCAAGCTGTCTCAAAACAAGATGGCATGGCTAAAGAACACTTTAGAGCCATTTTTAAAAGTAACTTTGATGGAAATGAGTCAAATAAAGACTATTTTAAGAATTTTTGTGATATCAAAGTTATTAAAAGAATTTTGTGTTTTTTCAAGCTGTCTCAAAACAAGTTGGCATGGCTAAAGAACACTTTAGAGCCATTTTTAAAAGTAACTTTGATGGAAATGAGTCATATAAAGGCAATTTTAAGAATTTTTGTGATATCAAAGTTATTAAGAGAATTTTGTGTCTTTTTCAAGCTGTCTTAAAACAAGTTGGCATGGCTAAAGAGCACCTTAGAGCCATTTTTAAAGTAACTTTGAGCGGAATGAGGCATTTAAAGACTATGATAAGAATTTTTGTGATATCAAATTAATTAAGACAATTTTGGGGCTTTTTCAAGATCACTTTAGAGCCGCTTTTATAGTAACTTTTGGGGAAAATGAGTCATATAAAGTCCATTTCAACAATTTTTGTGATATTATCAAAGTTATTAAGACAATTTAGTGGCTTTTAAGGCTTTCATTAATCAAGTTGGCAGTGCTTAAAACAGCTTTAACCAAATTACAAAGTTTAAACAACATATTCACAACTCTTTTGGCTTTTTAAGGCAGTTTGACAGTTTTTAAACTGCCCTACAACAACTGAAAAGCACTTTATTTAATTTAAATACAATTAATTTTCTAAGCTGACATAAATCAAATTGACAGAGCTTAAAACACTTTGTCAAGGAGAGCAAGCTTTATGAAAATTAAAAAAAAAACTATTTCTAGCAATTTTACAACTAAGATGTGCGCCCCTTTTTCAGTGAGTTCAACAAAAGGTTAATAGAACCAGCTTGTCTGCCCCCATAATCATTTAAAGCTACTATTTACACAATGGGAAAGCCTCTAAAGGTTAACGTGTTAAGTTTAGAATGCTCAATTGTTCAACAACATCATCCCGAAATTCTATAAATAAAAACTCACTCGGCTTAAACCGGTTACCAAAAAACCGCAATACAAATTGGGAAAGCTTACCTGTAAAAGAAAGAGAGAATATACATTAATTAAAGCGTATATTAAATTTTTATGGATTTGAGATTGAATTAATATGGTAAACTTTTCGAAACATAAATATTTTGCAAACATAAAAATTTTAAAAGTTAATATCTTGCATTTCAATTTTATGCCTTTTGATGTGATATGTAAATAAGGGTCTTATTTTATGTTCGACCCTAATCAACTATATCACGGGATACCCACACATAATCACAAACTATTAGGAAACATATCTATGGGTTGAAAAGCAAGTTTTGGTCCAAATCGGATGACTGGGCTCAATATCATTTCAGAGATTGTGATTAAAATTTAAATGTGAATGTAGTATTAAACATAACATAAACATGAATCTTTTGCGAAGCTGCTTAATTGCGCGCACTTAGAATTTCTTATCTCTTTTTCCCAGAAAACTGAATCAAATGCAGTATTTACCATTCCAAGAATTTTAAATAGACTGAAACAAATGATAATCCTTTCTTAAACATAACAAGCTTTAGTACACTGAGAAAAATATCAATCCAAAACGAAGATGATAGTCTCGAAAGCGGCGAATCGGTGTCAAAAGTCAACAGAGACGAGAAAAGCTCAACCCAACATGCAACTAAAATCGCTGCACCATCGACTGCATGAGTGCCGGTGTCTCCAATCAGTGTAAAAAGCTCTCAGCATGCAAAAAGCTCGTTGGTGCAAATGCTTAGACTGTGCTTTAAAACCGCGAGGTCGCGAGTTTGAATCGAAATTTATGAATAAACAATTAAATAAAGCAACTTTAGCATTGTCAATCAACTTTAGCATAACCTTTTTCAAGCTTTACAGACAACTGTAGGAGGGTTGATAAGTTAATGAATGATAAAACTTGCTTTTGAGTATTTTAATCTCATTTTAAGGTTTTTCAATCTATTTGATCCAGATTCCAATATACTTAATAAAAAAAAAGGTTTTCAATCTAGGTTTTATTTATATGGCACACGAGCGAGAGTCACCACCAGCCGAGCTCGTACGACTAATGGCCGAGGCGAGTAGGAAAAACTAGCCCTTTGTCATCGGAACGCACACCACACCGTGTGAGACATAAACGACAGAGGTGAGTCTCTCCTAAGCTTTATACTACAAACTAACATTAAAGTAGAAAACGTTGGAGATGTGCCCACATTCGTGGGACCAGCATCGGCCAACGTCCTAGACCTAACTCTGAACTTAGGGAATAGTACTCAGGCATCAGAATGGAGAGTACTCAGAATGGAGAGTACTGGAGAGTACAGACCCTCCTTCTCAGACCACAAGTACATCCATTTTAAGATCCAGTTCGGCCACAACCAAACCAGAAACGCCTGCAGGAACCCCCGGAACACCAACTGGGTGAAGTACTTTAAAACGGTAGAATCAAAACTACCTACGCCAGCTAACATCTGCTCGGTAGGCGACATTGAGATGTCCGTGAAGACGCTCACGTCCAACCTAACCGAAGCATACAAAACCTTATGTAAACTAACAGTTAGCAAAAGGAGAACCAGACCCCCTTGGTGGACCCTAGCACTGAAAGAGCATACGCCAAACAAGCGAATGAGCAGATAATTTGGGTGGAATACAAAACAAGACATCGCTTCTTCAAAAAAGAAGTACGAAAGGCAAAGCAAAACGCATGGAGAACCTTCTGCTCCAGCATAGAGAAGGTCTCTGAAACAGCTAGACTCAGGAAACTGCTGTCAAAGCAGCCAGCCATGCAGAGTCAGCTGAAAGCGAACGACGGACACTGGACAGAAAGCAGCAGGGAAGCGACATATCAGTGACTTGACAGTGACTTTATAGTGACTTAACAGTGAGTAAACAGAGGCTTAACAGAGACTTGACAGTGATTTAACATCAACTAAGCAGTGACTTCAAAGTGACTTAACAGTGGGTTAACAAGGGGAGACATTGGGTGACCGAGAGGGGGAAGAGAGGTTTATAAATTATTTATATTTTTTGCGTTTTCAAGATTGAATTGGTTATTTCTGCCTGTTATTCCTTTGCGATTGTTGTCAATTGATCTTGTTGTTGGTATTTCTACTCCCTGTGACTTAACCGTGACTTAACAGTGACTTAACATTGACTAAACAGTGACTATTTCTACTCCCTGTGACTGAACAGTGACTTAACAGTGACTTAACATTGACTGAACAGTGACTTTTTCTACTCCCTGTTAGTTTTTATCTTTTGAAAGATTGCCATTGCTGATTTAAATACCATTGTGATTTTGAAATTAAGACCTTAAGTTTAGCATCATCTTTCACATCAAAACCACGTTAGTGTAAACGACACACACCTTTTTTTCTCTCAGTGTACGTATCCAACATTTCTTAAGAGGTTTCCTACTGTTTGATTTTTGACGTTAAGCTTCTCGGTAGTTTTCATTAATCATTGCCTTGATATGATTGTCCTCAGCCTCCAATGATCGGCATGGTAAATCTTTAACCTCAAACTCTCAGAAATAGATTTTAGCATACCAACGCTGACATTGTTGTAGCAATGAGTTGCTTCGTTTCCATACTCAAGTCTTGTACCAAAATCTTAGGATCGATATGTTTACTTTAGACTTTACATTCCATCAACGTACTAACACAGGGTTGCCCGGAATGAGCTTACGGTCGCGTGGAGCAACAACAAACACAAGAAATAGAAAGAGAAACCCGATTTTTGTTTGTGCGAAAAGTCTACGAGGCCAAAATGTAAGAGTGTATTGGTGTGTGATAATAAAGCGTCGCGTACCAGCTTCTTCGAACGCTAGCCAGCGACTGAAATGCAGTTTACTCTCTTGGCCTCAGCTTCGGCATGCGCTCGGCTCGTATACGTATAAATAGCTAAATGTGTTCGTCCCCCAGGGGATACTGGTGACCATTGCTGGTCTACGCTTACTACGCATAAGCAACATTGTTGCCAGAGACATAGGAAAGAGAGAAGAGAGGCACATACGAAATTGTTGTTACAGGTCTGGACGTGCCAACAACAAAACCTTGACTCGGAATCAAAGAGAGGAAAGAACGCATATGAATTTGTTGTTGCGTGAAGGCCATACGCGCCTGCTATACCTTTGTGTAAAAGAACAACGAATGCGTGGCTGGCGGAATGGGCTTCTTCTGCAAAATATTTCCAGTTTTCCATCAACTATTAATTATTTTCCTTAAAACATTTATGTGTATTCAACTTTAATCCGGACATTTGTAGTTTTATTGAGCATATACGATTTGCAATTAATTTAAATATTTATTTGCAGTTTTGCTTCCTTATTTGTACATTAGCACAAAGAACTATTTGCTCAAAGTGCATTATGCCTGAGCAAAACCACAGCTACCAGCTGTGAATCGAATGGGCTTTGTGGGACGCCCACATGTCTTATCACAGCCGAATGAGTCAGTCAGACACCTTTTACATCATTTTCAGTGTCATAAAATAAGATCATAAAATTGCCAGATACACGTAGAGCAATGAGCAAACAAAACAAAAAAAAACAGATACATATAAGCTTAAGTCGTAATTTGGCCTTATCTCATTTAAACAGCAAATGTTTTGTGTATTTTTATATCTTATCAATATGGGGCGGTCATTAAGGCAAGTTCTTTTCATCCTCTTCAATTTGGGGCTGGGTTTCATTTATCATCATATTTCTTGCATTTGCCGCACATTTCACCAACAGTTGTTAACCCTCCTCCCTGTGGTTTCTTCTGCTTGTCACTTGTTGTTGTTGTGGGCCGGGCCGGGCCGACCGGCTCAAGTCGCTGCATTGACGACCTACTTTTGGCCAAAAGCAAAAACAAACCATTTCTCATTTCTCAGCACAAATTCAAACAAATGCATTTTTGCGGCACTTGGCCAACATTTGTGGCCGAAAGTGAATGTGTGTGTGTGTGTGTGTGTGTGTGGGCAAAAGAAAGCCATTGCCTTAGCTTCACTTGGCTTTCACTCGTAGCACGTTTTTCCTGCCGATTTTCCTGCTGCTGAACTTTATTGCATCGCATGCCATTACACAGATGCTGTAAATATTTTTATAAGCACGCTCCTGGCAGACACACAAATGCTGCCTCATGATAAATTCCATTTACAGTGTTCTTGCTACCTTTTTGCCTAAAGCCAAGTTAAAACTGTACTCAAGTATTTAAAGTTGCTAAGATAAGATGAACATTCAAGGTACAAAGTTGGTTGGGCAATGCTCTTCCCCTTTGGTTAGGCAGCTATGGGAGCATCGCTACTTTATTTGTCAAATAACAATCACAAGAAAAGAATGCCGGGGGCTGTGTGTGTGTGGTTGGTTATGGCTCTAAACCACTTTCAATCTGTTCTTCACACCTCAAAAAGTTTGGTCACAATATAAGCTATGAGACAATGCCGAAGACTCTTTCTTGAGCAACATGCAGAAAAAATTCATAGGCTCTTGACTGCACCACATGCAAGAAAGAGTCATGGGCTGAGTCGCATGTCAGTGGATTCGTATGAAAGTGATTTCAGAGCTATATTTCAGAATTTTCTAGTATTTAAGCTTAAACTAGAACTTAAATGTGTAGGAGGGTAACATGGAGTTAAATTGTCGACTGAGCAGGGATTTGTTTTGGCCTCTAGTTGAGTACTTTGTAGTTGCTGTGCCTCTAATTGAGGACTTTGCTTTGCCTCGTTTAGGATTTTGATTGATATCGGTATGAGTGCTTTGACTGAACCCGAATCAATTAGATTGCTGGGTTACCAGCAGGCCCATCATTCGTAGAAATGAAGTTCGGTACATGGTTTTCAGCCATGTTTGAGTCGTTTTTGCGCTTGTGAGCTGAAGCGGAGTCTTGATGAAAGGTCCACGGCTTGTTGAGAGGCTTCACAACGACGGATTGATCCACTTTCGTCAAAGTTTGGACTACTTTTTCACAAAAAATGGAGCTTGGTGACCCCATTATAGGCGACTACCCACCAAACTATCTCTCTAAACTCTCGGAATGAGTTCGGACGCTTGTTTTGATGGCACAGCATACACTCTATCGTTCTGTCAGTAAACATAACTCCTTTGTGGGCATTGTTCGCGCACTGGCAACGCAATGTTTTCTATTTTTTCTTAAGTTTTTGTTTTAATACTGTGGTAAGCAAGTGGCCGGTGTGTCTCTTATATGCACTGAGACCCAAGTCACGTTTTATGATGCGCAACATGCTGTCCTTGCTGATATTCATCACACGAGACATGATTATCTGCTTGCGCAGTGGATTTCAACGAATTCACGGCTTTGATGGCTTGTGTGCGCGGACAGCCGTATTTCGTGCGGTCTTTTATTCCATCAATATTCTCAAATAAGTTCACGGTACGATACAGAACGTTTCGGGTGATTTGCAAGGTTGATTTTTCACAGTTGGTAATGACAGCTGTAATGTTCTCTTCCAGAGCAGCAACGCCTCTACACAAAACAAGAAAGAAAGTCGGTCAAGCCCGACTATAACATACTCTGTACCCTTACACTCGCATTTGATCAGGAGTCAAACGGCCAGTTAACACCCCGAGGACAACGCGGTGCGCTCTTTAAGTTTCTCTCTCTCTTTCTCTCTCGCACTAAGATTGCCTGTGTTGAATGGTTAGGGTATGTTGCTGTGGTTGTTGGTGGGGGGGGTGGTTGGTGTTAACTGGCCGTTTTTTGCCCATAACTTGAGTATCGTTCATCCGATCTTTATCATTCCTTCAGCAAATCGATAAATAATTTTGTTTACAAGGTATCTCTAGAAGGAACGAACGATCTATCTCCAAAACTGTAGGAGATATGAAGTTTTTTCCAAATTGCGGGGGCGGGAGGGGGCGTGGCAAAAATTGAAAATAAACTTGATCTGCCTGCAAGTATAAGAAATATATGTCCCATACATGTCAAACCTCTATCTCTTACCATCTCTGAGATCTCTTCGTTCATACGGACAGACAGACGGACAGACGGACATGGCTATATCGAGTCGGCTGTTGATGCTGATCAAGAATATATATACTTTATAGGATCGGAAACGATTCCTTCTCCCTGTTACATACTTTTGCACAAACTTAATATACTCACTGTACCTTCGGTACAGAGTATAAAAAGGACGGTTGAACGCAGAAAAAAGACAGAAAACGGACAGATTTTTTTTATAAGGCTAAAAAAAAACAGGACAAGCTTTGTTTCCTTATGTTGATAGTTGGCGACCTTTCTAAATTGTAGAAAATTGAGTTTAGCCGGCTCGAGGTCAAATGAAACACACAGATGTATATGCTGTTTTTTCGGTTATTTCGGTTGCTGATCGGTAACCATCTTCAGGTATACAATTTTGTACACGTCTGTGCCGTCTGACGTGGAGTTTCGAACATGTTCATTTTCGTCTAATTTATATCAAGAATGGTATTATCAGCATCAATTTCGTGTGCATTCGTTCCAATTAACCGAAGACAACTATCAGAAACTTGATAATTTTGGCCACATGTTGGACACCAAACATTGATGGTACCGCCTCCTGACCACAAGCGATGTTGAAAGTTGCTGAAACGGACCTGATCAGTCTTTGGATTTAAGCGCAGTATGCCTCCGGATTCGGATCCTTGGTATTCCAAGAACATCCAATTCTTTAATTCAGGTTCTCTTAACCAAGATTCGAGACATTTTTTTATTGTAAACGTCTATCGGCATGTTGAAACTTTAAAGCGCAGTGAACCGATATGCGATTCTTCTGATTTCGATTACACACAAATAAAATAGGGCTACGTCGCTTTGAAAAATGCATATCGAAGGCGGAATATCAATATGAAAGCGATGCCACATATATACTTGTAATTGATAAACTGTATGAGCGCCTTAGAACAAAGAAAAAGGATGAATAAAGGATGAAATAAAAAAAAAAATGGCATTTTTTCCGAATTCGTTTCATAATTGTTCCGGAAATCACAGTTTCAAAAAGGACAGATCTGTCCGCAAAAAGGACAAATTGGCAACACTGCAGCCTGCAATTGTGTCTGGCTTGTCTGGGGGCAAATCACATGATCTTGGGCGGACTGGTCCAAAACGTGAGATTAATTTTTTATTTATTCAGAGGTAAGTTTAACAATGTTCAGTTAAACACTAATTAAAAATTAATCCAAATTAAAATCCAGCTAATAGCAAACTCTGACCCGGTGGGACTAATTTATTGGCTAATGCCAGCTATGGTCCAACTTACAGCATAAGTGGTCAGAATGTTTTAGTTGAGGAATGACATTAACGTTTATAATAGAGCCATCTATAGAAAATAGTTGATAGTACTCGTTGTAAGCAAGGCACAGGCAACGGAAGGGGTCTCGATGAGCATGGTTTGTAGATTGGTGTGTAGTGTCGAGATGCTCTAAGTGGCACTGACAAATTAATTAGAGATAAAAGAGCAATGGAGTCAATCTCGCCAGCCAAAAGCTTGTGGATGAAAATAACAGAATGACAGATGCTTCTGGATTTAAGTGACGGGAGGTCAATTAGGCGCAATCTCTGTTCATAGGGGGGTAGATGGATGGTAGTGTTCCAGTTTAGGCCACGAAGGGCAAAAATCAGAAACTGTTTCTGAACTGATTCGATTTGATCCTGGTAAGTCAGGTAATGCGGTGACCAGAGGCATGAACAATATTCCAGATTTGGTCGGACCAGTGATGAGTAAAGGAGTTTGGTTGTGTAGGGATCATTAAATTCTTTTGACCATCTCTTGATAAATCCAAGGACGCTTTGTTGCAAATCACGGAAATATGACTGTTAAAACTCAGATTGGGTACGAAAAATATACCCAAATCATTGACTTGTATATGCGAACTAGTGGTTCACCATTAATGGTGTATTCGTAGAGATACAGCTTAGTTCTGTGAAAAGTCATAATATTGCACTTTGCAATATTAAGGGGAAGACGATTCAGGCGGCACCAAGCACTCAGAGCATTTAAATCACTTTGTAGTAGAAGTGGAGAAACTGGATCGTCAAATGAAGCGCAAAGCTTGAGATCATCAGCGTACATAAGAGCAGTTGAATAGGAAAGAACTTGCGGGATGTCGTTAATGAATAGGTTGAATAACAATGGACCTGTGGAACTCCAGAAGTTACGTGAACGATTTCGGATACAGCAGAATTAAAACGCACACGTTGAAACTGATTGGAGAGGTATGATCTGACCCAGCGGAGAAAGTTGGATGGAAGACCTACTAAACATAATTTATGTAGAAGTAAATTATGATTCACTGAATCAAAGGCTTTGCTAAAATCCGTGTAGACGACATCCATGATTTACTATTGAAGAAAATTCGAGTAGGTTAGTGGAAACTGATCGTCGGCGTATAAAACCGTGCTGGGATGGACTCAGGATGGGTTGGCAAAAATGTTGTAATTGGGAAGTAATTATATGCTCGAATAGTTTAGGAATTGCAGAAAGCTTACAGATTCCACTGTAATTGGCTATATCGGACCTGGACCATTTTTTATGAATTGGAATAATAAACGATTCCTTCCATAATAGGGGGAAATCCACAAGCTCAAGGGATAGATTAAACAGCTTTAAAAGGGGATCGCAAAGGAAATCAGCGCAATATTTAAGGACGCAGCTGGGGACATTGTCTGGTCCAGGTGAAAATGACGGCTTAAGTGCCTTTAAATTAGATAGAATACAACTATGATCCATTATAGGAGGGTGAATGCTGTTAGAGCGACTAATATGGTGAGGGTAAATTGGAGAAACATCGTAGTTCGTATCCGGACGAGCATTGGCAGCATTGGCATTATTGAAATGAAGTGAAGGGGGGAACTGTGAGGAGTTACGTTTAGAGCAGACAAAATCATAGAACCTTTTGGGGTCATTATGAAAGTCCTGCTTACACCTGAGCAGGTAATTGCTATAATAATCCTCATTATGCTGTTCAAATTCAGAACGAGCCACCTCATATTTGGCGAAGTCAGTCTGCGATCCAGAGCGCTTACATTTTTTAAACAGTCGAGACTTTTTATTTTTTAGGCTAGTCAATTGCCGAGTGAATTGCTTACCAAACTCGCCTCTCAATTGGTCCTTGGTTTCGCGTGCCGTGTGGCATGCGGTACCTTCTTTTTGAAACCACATGTCAACCAAATCCAACGCTTCCATGTAGGGCAAAAAAAAGGTGGGTAATCATCGCACAATACTTTTGCTTGATTCACTGTAACGTAGCGATTTTCATTATATTTGAAAAAGTAGGGTCAAATGATGCCGCCGGCCCACAAACCGCACCAAACAGTGCATTTTTCAGGGTGCATTGGCAGCTTTTGAACTGCCTCTGGCTGCTGGTCAGACTTAATTCGGCAATTCTGTTTGTTGACGTACCTACTAAGTATTTTTGGCGTTGCCATATGGTACAAATCAAGCGTAAGGTGTGAAAAATGTACACTGAAAAACCAAATAGCATAAAAATTACCCTTTTGAAAGTTTCAAACTCTTATGGACAGGAAAAATTTGAGACTCTGTTAGGAATCTGTGGAATACCAACTTTTTCATGTGAAAGTTTTTTCGTCAAGTTGAAAATAAAACTTTGCAGTACCTTTAAAGTTTCATATAAATAATCTCCTGATATAAAAGTTTACAGATTATGAACAATACACAATACATTTTATGATACTCCCTCTTTAGCATTATCAGCTTGACTTTTTTGCTCTAACAAAAACTAAGCTAAAAAGTTATAAAGCTACGACGAAGTTTAAATACCCTTGCAGTTCATTTTACTTTATATCGTATCACAAATGCCTTAACAAACGTCTGTACAATTTTACAATACCCACCGCAAGGGTATAAAAAAATTATCATTTGTAACAACACCCACACGAGTAAGCAATCAACGGGTTCAAAGGGGTGAGAAAAACAATTTGAAATGCAATTATAAAATTCAGAGGCAACACACAAAGATATAAATATCGAGAAGTCGGAATACATTTGCCATAACATACATATGGCTATTTAATAGAAAATAATTAGAAATTCAAATTCAATAAACGCTTAAAGCAAAACAATAAATAAAAGCAAGACAAGAAGGCAGATTTAACAAAAAGCGGGACCAAAGTTTTTATACCCTGGAAAGTTAATTCAAGATTAAGATCTAGAGTTTTATGGAATTTTGACAATGAGGTCCGAAAGAATCGTAGAACAACAAGAAGTATTGAACCTTGGTTTATTTGCCAATTCGCAACATAATATACCCAGCTCAAAAAATAAATAAGTAGCTGAGACACTCATAAATAAATCAATACAATTTCGTATTTGCATAGATTAAAACGTAGAAAAGACAAAGTAAAACATTAAACAAAATTGAAAAACACAAGACCCAGAAAAAAACAGCTGTCAAGTGAGCAAAACTGCAAAACCAATTGGCAATGCTCTCAAGCAATGGAGGTGGCGGCTTTTTGGTCAGACTCTTAACTTGGCCAAAAACCAGTTTCCATTTCAACAACAACAGCAGACCGAAAAATAAGCAACAAAATAGTCAACAACCAACTTTGAGGTTAACAATTCTCTCTCTCTCTGCCTCAAGACTCTCGAGTGTTGCCTCTCGGACGGCTCTTATCGTCGCAAAAAGCTAAAAATGGCTGATGAACTGAATGACTCTCTGATTGTCAGACTGTCTACCTACCTGTTGACTTGGCCATTTGTATTTAATATTTGTGTGTCGGTCTGTTTGTCAGCCCATTTGACTGTCTAACTGTCACACTGACTGAGTTTTCAAGCTGCTTTGAAACTGAACTTTATGATGTGTCAGTTTTTACTTACTTACCAACCTACCGACTCTTACTTATACACGCACGAACTTCTAACCAAAAACTGAAAGTCAACATCCATTCAGTTAATGAGCTGGAGGTACACAGTGGAGACATGTTAACTTGGATAAGAAAAAAGTTTTGATATTATGAAACTAATTTTGATTTGATGATTAATAAGAAACGGTAAGTGAGGCAAGGAAAAAAAGGGGGCAATGAACCCTCCCTACCGATATTAATCGATTAGAGCACAGAGAATCGAGTATCGATATCCGAAAACCGATATTCTTGTAGCCCATTTCAAAACCGAAATATTGTTACCTGCACAGTTTTTGGTCGGTTTTGGATTTGGAGTTCGTTGGCACAGAACAAGAGTCACTGAACAAGAGTCACCGCACAGAAGTCACTTAACTAGAGTAACCCAACAGAAGTCTTTTAACAAGAGTCAGTGAAGCAAATGAAAACAATTCAAGAGACCAAGAATCGCTGAACAAGAATAAATAAATATGATTCCCTGAACAAGAGTCACTGAGCAAGAGTCACGAAACAAGAGTCCCTGAAGAAGTACCACTTAACAAGAATCAGTGCTAAAAAGTCACTGAACACTTAACAAGAGTCTTTGTAAAAAGAGTCTTTTAACAAGTTTCACCGAATAGGAGTCACTGAACAAGAGTCGCGGAACAATAGTCACTGAACAAAAGTAAAGAATCGCTTAACATGAGTCACTTAACAAGAGTCAGACTAAAAGAGTCACTGAACAAGATTAAATAAACATATTTCAAGGAACAAGAGTCACTAAATAAGAGTCACCGAACAAGAGTCAGCGAAGCAAATAAACATATTTACATGAACAAGAGTTACTGAACAAGAGTAGATGAACATGAGTCAGTGAAAATGAGTCACTGAAAATAAATCACTTAACAATAGTAAATGTAAAAGAATCACTGAACAAGGCTATATGAACATAATTCACAAAACAAGAGTGACTAAATAAGCGCCGCCAAACAAAAATCACTTAACTAGAGTCTGCGAAGCAAATAAACGGAGTTCAAGGAACAAGAGCCGCTGATTAAGACTAAATGAACATCAGTCACTGAACCAGAGTCACGGAACAAGAGTCACTGAACCAGAGTCACTGAAACAGAGTGACGGAACAAGAGTCACTAAACAGGAGTCACTGAACAAGAGTCACTGAACAAAAGTCACTGAACAAAAGTCACTGAACAAAAGTCACTGAACAAAAGTCACTGAACAAGAGTTACAAAACAAGAGTCATTGAAGAATTGACACTTAACAAGAGTCACTGCTAAAGAGTCACTGAACATGAGTCACTTAACAAGAGTCTATGCGAAAGTGTCACTGAATAAAAGTCACTGAATAAGAGTCACTGAACAAGAGTCACTGAACCAGAGTCACTGAATCAGAGTCACGGAACAAGAGCCACTAAACAAGAGTCACTGAACAAGAGTCACAAAACAAGAGTCACTGAAGAATTGACACTTAACAAGAGTCAGTGCTAAAGAGTCACTGAACATGAGTCACTTAACAAGAGTCTATGCGAAAGTGTCACTGAACAAGAGTGACCGAATAAAAGTCACTAAACAAGAGTCACTAAACAAGAGTCACGGAACAAGAGTCACTGAACAAAAGTCTCTGAAGTAGTGTAGCTTAACAAAAGTCAGTGCTTAAGAGTCACTGAACATGAGTCACTTAACAATAGTCAGTGTTAAAGAGTCACTGAACAACTCTAAATGAACATAATGTAAAGAACAAGAATCATTGAATAAGGGAGTCACCGAACAGGAGTCACTTAACAAGAGTCAGCTAAGCAAATAAACATAATTACCTGAACAATAGTTACTAAACAAGAGTAGATGAACATGAGTCAGTGAAAATGAGTCACTGAAAATGAGTCACTGAAAATGAATCACTTAACAATAGTAACTGTAAAAGAATCACTGAACAAGGCTATATGAACATAATTCACAAAACAAGAGTGACTAAATAAGAGCCGCCAAACAAAAATCACTTAACTAGAGTCTGCGAAGCAAATAAACGGAGTTCAAGGAACAAGAGTCGCTGATTAAGACTAAATGAACATGAGTCACTGAACCAGAGTCTCGGAACAAGAGTCACTGAACCAGAGTCACTGAAACAGAGTGACGGAACAAGAGTCACTAAACAGGACGCACTGAACAAGAGTCACTGAACAAAAGTCACTGAACAAAAGTCACTGAACAAGAGTTACAAGACAAGAGTCATTGAAGAATTGACACTTAACAAGAGTCAGTGCTAAAGAGTCACTGAACATGAGTCACTTAACAAGAGTCTATGCGAAAGTGTCACTGAACAAGCGTAACCGAATAAAAGTCACTGAATAAGAGTCACTGAACAAGAGTCACTGAACCAGAGTCACTGAACCAGAGTCACGGAACAAGAGTCACTAAACAAGAGTCACTGAACAAGAGTCACAAAACAAGAGTCACTGAAGAATTGACACTTAACAAGAGTCAGTGCTAAAGAGTCACTGAACATGAGTTACTTAACATGAGTCTATGCGAAAGTGTCACTGAACAAGAGTGACCGAATAAAAGTCTCTAAACAAGAGTCACTAAACAAGAGTCACGGAACAAGAGTCACTGAACAAAAGTCTCTGAAGTAGTGTAGCTTAACAAAAGTCTGTGCTTAAGAGTCACTGAACATGAGTCACTTAACAATAGTCAGTGTTAAAGAGTCACTGAACAACTCTAAATGAACATAATGTAAAGAACAAGAATCATTGAATAAGGGTTACCGAACAGGAGTCACTTAACAAGAGTCAGCTAAGCAAATAAACATACACCAAGAAAAAACTAGAACTGACCACGTCGGTCGTGTCTCTCACACCCCCACACCAAATATTCTAGTTAAGTTTTTTATTTTGAGAATTATTCGTACTTGGATCAAGTACGTAGTAGAAACTCTTGAATCAATGATGACGGGATCAAAAATTCACTCTTGGATCAAGAATTTTCACTCTTACCGTACTTTTGACAACGAATGCTCTTGATTCAAGAGTGAAATTCTCTATTCTTTCTCTAAGTGTAATTCACGGAACAAGAGTTAATACTACCTACCTACCTACATGTTGAAAAGTATTAAGACGAACTTTATGTCTTAGCGCGAGTGGTTCCCTTTACGCTAGAGAGTAAGTGTCTTGTATTTGGCTTACTTGAAAAAGATCTGCCACTATATCTTCCTTTACTTCCACCTTCTCCCTATACGTATGTGCTTTGCCATTTAGCCAGACTTTTAGAATCTTAGTAAAGTAGCTAGGTCTTCATTAAAAAAAACTCGGAAGTGCGTCTTCGTTTAACCCAAAAGCTGACCTTAGCAACGGCTATCACATGGCTCTGCGATTCTGTTTAAGATAAAAACAAAATTCCAAAAAAATATGTAAATTTATTATGCTAATGAAGCGCACACGCGTTCTAGAAGTCTCTCTCCCTGTCTCTGCTGGGCATGGATTTTGGATTTCCAATGATGCATTGTATCGATATGTAGATGGGGCGTTTGTTTGTTGTATGGCAAATCTGTGTTTCGAAAATACTTAGTCAATTGTGATAAGCAGAACCTGTTTGTTAAGTTAGTTGTGCTTGATTTATGGCCCTTCTGTTACTCACGTATTTTCTCGCCGATTGATTTCTAATTGTGGGCTGGCCACGTTATGGCAGGTCGGGTTCGTTCCTAAGCTCAATTGAAACGCAGTTTCTAGATGTTTTCTTAAATTTTCCGTTTTCTTGGCTGTTAAAACTTTAGGCATGAGTTGGTTTTGGGTTGGGTTAGAAGATTAGATTGTCAGCAGAAAAATAATGTTAATTTTTAATTGCTAATTGCGTTTGTTTGTGTTTGCTTAGAAGTGTGATTGCCAAATATGTCTGGCGATCAATCAAAGCCAAACAAAATGTTAGAGAAAAGTTATTATTATTGTTATTTGTTGTCTTATAAAGTGCTCAAGTCTTGTGATGCATACCTAATGAAGCTAAACATTGTAAATATTTATAGAAGAAATATAAAAAGCGTTTCTGAAGATAAAGCTATAAGAAAGACATTAGGTAAAGCCCAGTAAAACCAGGGCTGGAATGTAAAATTCCAAATTCTGGTTCAATGCTTTGGCGAGGATAAAATTATTGCCCCTTTTGAGACACATCTGTGATTTGGAGCAGGTGCAGATCGAGGAGGAGGCCTACAAGTCATATGGGGCGGTGATATGCGTAGAGAAATTACCACTTTGCAGTCCTGGTATCGGCATCAACAAGGTCGATCTGTCTGAGATGTCCAACATAATCCCAGACTACTACTTGGAGAATTATTTGGCTGTCTGCCGTTCGGGCAACTATAATCGTTTTTAGAAGTTTGTACAAAAGATTGTCTAATCGGCCTATAGTGTGGTTGAAATGAAGCAGTTTGTGGAGTACATATACTTGACGGATGCCCAGATGTGCGACAAGATGAGGATAGGAAGTAGCACATTTGAGGCTGGATTCCAAGTTGGTTGACTATGCATTTCTTTGCAGGAATGCTGCAATCGCCTATTCTAAATTAACCACATTTTTAGTTTATTGATATTATTCCGCTTTTAAAAGTTATTATTTAAGTTAAATTTTAAAGAAAAATTTTTCAGAACAAATTAAACTTCGAAAAATAAAGATTATGAGGCATGTTTTCGACTACTTTTTGAAAAGTAAATCAAACGCAATTACGCTTCGGTTTTGATTTCGTGTTCTCAATTCCAGAAAAATATACGTGTCTCTCTCTGACACACAGTAATGCATGGCTTCGGCAAGACTTCGGCCCCTGTTGGCTATGGCAGGCCGGCCCTGCACTAGAACATAAGAGAGAAACCACAAGTCCCAGCGAAACGAACGAAAATGGAACAGTCGAAGATGAGAGAGGTTGAAAACTTTTCGGTTTGGCTGTCACTGCCAAATTCAGGACAAATTAAGCAAAAAAAATTCTTTGAAATTTAATTAAAGAATTAAATGCAAATCAAATTTCACTAATAATTTCTAAATTGATCACAGAATTAAGGAAAATGCACTTTATGTACGTCTACCAACTGTACGAGTGCGTAATTTGGCAATTACTTTTCATTCCAATGACCAACAAGCCTTAAACTTGTTTGTTTTGGGGTTGTGAGAACACGAATTAATTCCACTTTCGAAAAGTTGCCCTGATATACATGCCTGTATATCAAGGGTGCCCAGAATAAGCTTTCGGTAGCGTGAAAACAAATACAAATGCTGAAAATATATTTCAAGCAATAACAACAACTAGAAATAGAAAGAGAAACCCGATTTTTGTTTGTGTGTGTGCCGATTGATGGTCGATTTTTTGGACCTAATAAATTTAATTTAATAAAGGGAACTCCAACTAGCCCAAAAAACTTTGGTTTATTGAATTTGATCAATTATTTTGGTTTTTACAGTGGTTCAAAGTTGAAAAATTTTTCAAACTCACAAATTTTTTTTGGTTTTTGTTTTCAAATGTCACATTTGCGAACGTATAAAAACCAAACGGATATTCCGATTGGAGTCTGTTTTTTTTGTTTTTTAAAGATGCATCAATTCTAAAGAAAAATGAATTACAGAATTTAATTTTCTTTTGAAAATTAGTTGAGTTATTGGTGTTTTACTGAAGTACTACTTTTGCACCATATTTAGCAATTTTGACGGACTGTAAAAAGTGCATTCACACTATTTCACGCTTCTAGAGTGAAAATGATTGTAAAATACATATTTCTAAATAAAATTTATTTGCCTCTTCAGAGTATGAGCGATTTAAACATATCAATATGCATGATTAATCTATGTATTGATATGAAATGAAAGCAAGAAGTGTGCACAAGAGTCTTGCCGGTTTCGCGTTGCAACAATCGTAACTTTTGAACGGAAAGAGATATTTGAAAAATTCCAAAGGGAAGGTGATAGAGCATTGTTGTAGCTTTGAAATGAGCTTACAGGGTGACAGGTTGACTCAGCATCCGTTGCCAAAGTGCAAAGATTAATACACTAAAACGGTTGTAAGAAATAGACAAAACATTTAAACTTTTTTGAAAACGATTTATTAAAAATATAGTTGTAAAACTACTTAAAATGAAGAAAGTTTAATAAAAGTTTAGTTTTTAATTAGTAAAAATATTTATTTTCATAAAAATAATTATTTTTGATTTATTATTGTTATAAAATAAACCAAAGACCTTGAGCTAGCCAGCTGTAACTTTGACTAAAATCAAAAGCAGGTCACTAAACCCCATATAAATATAAAATAAATATTTTTAGTAATTTAAAATTAACTTTTTATTAAATTTGGTTAACTATAAGTAGTTTTACAATTTCATTTTTAATAAATCGTTTTCAAAAAGTTAAAATGTTTTGTCTATTTCTTGCAACTTTTTCGGTGTATTTAATTTTGCATTTTGGCAGGCGATCCTGGGTTACACTGTTGACCTACAATGATGACCTTAAGCTTGTTTTAAAGCTACAACAATCCTCTATCACCTTCCCTTTAGAATTTTTCAAATATCTCTTTCCGTTCAAAAGTTACGATTGTTGCAATGCTAAATCAGCGAAACCGGCCACTGTGCGCCGTGAATAGCGAAAAGCGTTCGGCCACTGCGAGAGAGGCAAGCGCTAACTACGCATCAGCAACATTGTTGTTGCTTTTTAATTTGCCAGAGACATAGCAGAGAGAGAAAGAAGAGAGTATGATGTTGTTGTTGCAACAACAAATCATTAGCTCGCAAAGAAAAAGACTTTTGCTTTATGTAGGCTTATGGAGCGCGTGGACCGTATACGTGCGAGCTGTTCGAGCAACGAGCATGGCTTGCGGAATAAGCTTGGGCACCCTTGCTGTATATTAGAGTCCGGCGCCTCCCTATCTGAATTGTATACGACTTCGCTCTGCGGCAGCGACGTCGACACATGGACGGTATACGAGCTTATACTGCTCTCTTTTGCAAAAACAAAGAAATGCTAAAGGAGCGCGCTCTTGATTTGCTAAACACACACACTTAACGCCAAAATGAGCTGTGATGATGATGTTTTGCCGGCCCGTGCTGTATATCAAAAAGAACCATATTTCCCCCATTTTAAAATCCAAAAGTTTGTATCTTATGAACAAAATCAAAACTTTATGTTTGGTTTTTCTATAACATAATTCAATGCAGCTTATATTAAAACAAATTTGTTTGGAAAAGGTTACTTAATGTGGCCAAAGGACCTAAAAAATGTAAACAAATCTCGCTGAACACACGTTTATATGAATATATCTTGAACCAGACGTGCTGGGGGATATAAAATATACATGGAAACTCTGCTATCTTTTCTGGTGTCTGTTCTGGTTGTGGTTCTGAGTTTGCATTGCTTATTTTCGGTATGCGGTTCCAGTTTTTGCTTCAATAAGCTTCCCTGCTATGAATTTAGTTCAAATTTTGTGAGTTTTAGGGTCAAAATAAAGTAAAAAAATTATAAAAAATAATACAACATTTCTTTGGACTTATTACTAAATGTATTAACTCGAATTTGTGGGTAAATCTGTAAGCTTTTTTCAAGTTTAAAAACTTTGTTAAGATTCATTTTCAGGCGAATACCCGACTTCAAGTGAATTAACAAAATTCCAACTAAGTGTGTTTGTTTACTAATTTCAAAGAAGTAAACACTTGACCAGGTGATTTTTTTCTCCAAAAAATAAATAAACTCAATCAAACAATTGTCAGAAAAATAATTGAAAATATAAACAAAATCAGGTTCATCATAACAACTGAATGCTCATTTCAGTTCAAGAGAATTTATTGCACTTTGCTTAAAGCACTAAATATGTAATTAAATATAGAGTCCCCACCCATACATACACTTTCGTGGCGTCGTGTGTGTGTGTGTGTTTTTGGTGTTTAATACATAAACCATTCAATGTCAACAAGTCAGCGATGAGTATTCAAACACAGAGAGCAATAATTAATAAGAAAATATCAATACAAAATTGTTGTTTATTAAAGTCACAGATTAGACAGATTACCAAAAAAAATAAAATCAAGTATACGTCCACTGAGAACCAGCTAGCAAGAAAGAGAGAGAGAGAAACACGGGGCACTTTCAGTTGTTGTTTACTTGACAAAAGCTGCTGCTGAGCCACAAAAAAAAGGCGGTAAAAATCAATTAACAACTTGGAAGGCTCTGCTAAAAAAATATCATAAAGAAGTGTTTTTATTTAAATGACGCGGGCACTTTTTCAGTATTTTTTTTGTGTTGCTTTGCATAAAACGTGCTAAATGACTGAGACTACACAGCTGACTTTGCTCTCGCGCCTCTCTCTCTCTCTCTCTTTGCAACACACACACGAACACCCACATGCGCTCACTCACACAGCTGTAGCATTTACTGGACAGACATTGACAAAAAAAAAAATAAAAACAAAACACAAAAAGACATTTCGCAACGAGTCAAGTTATTTTACTGCAAAAAAAAATTAAGTTAACGATGACGACATTTTGCCTCTTAACATAATTTTTTTTAGAAAAAAGGTTAAGACTTACTTTTTGGTTTTGCTGGAAATTGTTGTTGTTGTCTCACAGAGAGAGAAAAAGAGAGGGAGAGAGACCAAATGCAGCTGCTTTCACAAAACTAAACTCACACTAAGCCAAACAAAAAAAATTTGTTTTTGCCTGAGCTTTTCACTTATTTTCTTTCCACTTTCACCGTTGATATTTTCTAAACATGTTTTTCATTTTTTGCTAAATGTTTTAAACTAGCTCTTAAGCTGCTGTTGCTGTTTTGTGGGCCATTGAGCAATACGAACACACACACACTCACACATACGTACACACTCGTCGCCCATTTACACCGTTATTTTGTGGCCAGCCATTGCACTTAAATGCCAGGCTACGTTTCGACTTGGATTTACTTTTTATGCAAAATTACAATGAATTTATATTCACTTTTGGCTATTTACACGCTTTTCGGCCGTTTTTTTGTCACATACACCCACCGCGCTGTCTGATTCGCCCGTTCACCCCAATGAAACTGAGTAAAAAAATCATTTTGCTTTGCTTTTCTTTTGGCTCTCTGGCACTCTCTCTGGTCAGAGGTGTGCAAGGTGCTACCAGCTGATATCGATAGATTTATCGATTGCTGGTTTGAAAAATAAAATTAAATAAAAAGCGGATTATGAAGCAGTTGTAAACAAATAAAGCAAACTTTGTGGCGATAAACTTGAAATGATGATGATGACCTAAGCAAATAGAGTTTGCATCTGGCAGATACATAAGCCGTGCAGTTGGGAGAGAGCAGAGCAGCTGTTGTGCAACTGTTAGCATTTGGCATTGGCCTTGATTGCCATTGCATACTTTTAGGCAGGCCTTGAGAAATGGTCAGGGGGTGGGTGGGAAATGGCATGGGAAGAGAAGAATTTGCAGATTTAATGAATTTAAAGAGTTGTGAATTTTTAATTAACAGATTAAATTACAAATATTTGAATAAGGCTGGCAAAAGTCTTTGTACTTCAAAAACCGAAAAGGCGGATCTAACTTTACCTAAGCCCACGCACAGTGGTTCAGGGTTGATTTACTTAGGACAAATATTTTGAATTACTTTGTAGCCTTTGGAATATGTATAAATGTATCGATGAGACCAAGCAAAGCAGTAGAAACCGCAGGGAGAAACAGTATAGACAAGCCCTGTGGAGACATTGGATATAAGGAAGCCGTAGTGATCGCGCAGTAAAAGCGTGTAAATATAAAACCGTGTAAATTTATAAACTGAAAAACGCGAAGAAAAACCCTCATTTTACAAATTAGGTGTTGGATATATCATCTATTTTACAACTTAAAACTATGATAAAGTTACACTAGGCAACAAGATCCAGTATATTTAAGGGTTGGCGTTGAATTCAGATGATTTTTGTGTGCTGAACACGAATCTGCTTTCAGAAATGGTTCATCACGTCGTGATTTTTAGTAATTTGAGCATAAAGTTGCTAAAAATGGACTTTTAGACGCGTTTTGTGAGGAACATATACCTTTTTTTTTAAACTTTTTTTGATATTATCGTAAATTACTATTTCTTAGCTTTAAAATAAACTATCCCAAAGAATTGTACGATTATTTTTAGCTAAGATATACCATAAAACCGATAATAAAAAAAATAACATAATTGTCTACTGCCAAAGCAATGCCTTGCAAAAGCTGTACAACAGGCTAGTAATTTGTATATAATTTCAATGAAAATTTTCAAAAACCCAAGTTTTGACCACTTTTCTATAGTTTTTTAACTTCATCTTGAAACCCGTTTCAGATTTGGCCAAGTAATTTAGCACAGAGTTGTAGCTTAGACTTAAACAAACAAACTGTTAGAACGAATCAACCTCATTTAGTTTCTCTTTCATATAGCTATAGGCTCAGAAACACGTACAACTGTCATAAAAACTAGAAAAAACGAACATTTTCGGTAAAAAAGTAAAAAATTTTAAATTTTATACCCTTGCAAAGGGTATTATAATTTTGCCCAGAAGTTTTCAACTCATAGAAATATTCATTTCCGACCCCATAAACTATATATATTCTTGATCAGGGCGACGAGCTGAGTCGATTGAGCTTTGTCCGTCCGTCTGTCCGTCCGTCCGTCTGTCTGTTTCTACGCAAACTAGTCTCTCAGTTTTAAAGCTATCGAGCTGAAATTTTGCACAGAGTCTTCTTTTTACTGCACGCCGACCGGATCGGATGACTATATCTTATAGCTGCCATAGGAACTATCGGTCGAAAAATGGGTCTTAGTGGGAAAAACTTTTTTGTTTTCAATGTTATCGTCCTTAAATTCTGCCATTATTAATATTATATGCTTTCAAACAGATTTGCAAATTTTGGTCAACATCGGATGACTATATCTTATAGCTGCCATAGGAACCATCGGTCGGAAAATGGGTTTTAGTGAGAAAAACTTTTTTGTTTTCAATGTTAGCGTCCTCAGGCTCTGCAATTATTAATATTAAATGGTTTCAAACAGATTTACAAATTTTGGTCAAAATCGGATGACTATATCATATAGCTCCCATAGGACCGATCGGTCGGAAAATGGCTCTTAGTGAAAAAAAAACTTTTTTATTTTTAAGTAAATCGTTCTTAAGGTCGGTAATTTTTAATATTAAACGCTTTCAAACTAATTTGAAAAGGTTGATCAACATCGGATGACTATATCTTAAGGCTGCCATAGAACCGATCGGTCGGAGAATCAGTCGGAAAAACTTTTTTGTTTTCAATTTTATCGTTCTTGAGCTCGGCGATTGTTAATTTGATATGTTTGAACTCAGATGTTTATCTGTCGGAAAATGGATTTTAGTTAGAAACATTTTTGATTTTTATGTAAGCGTTCTTAAACTCTGACATTTCAAAAACAGCATTTGCAAGGGTATAAAAACTTCGGCACAGACGAAGTTAGCTTGGCCTTCTCGTTTTTAATTACAGTTTTTAAGTTATGTTTTCTTACTATTTTCTTGATTTAATACAAAACAATCGAAATTTTTGACTGTGTCGGCCAATTGGTACTAAAAATTGCCATTTTTCGAGTTTTGGTTCCAATTCTACATGCCTTAAAGGCCCCGTAACTATATGAAGCAGCAATCGAATGAGGTTGGTATGTTCCAACCGTTCCTTTATTAAAGTCTTAGCTACGTTTTTGTCCTGCATTGCTTGGTCAAATTCGTTACAGTTTTCAAGACAAAGTTGAAAAATAGGCAAAAATGAGGGGAAAACGAGATGATTTTAAGACTTTTTTGTAATTTTGAGTATAAAGATGGGATCTTTTTGACTTGCTACTTAAGAATGTTTTGTAAGCCAAGCCAAGAGCAACGACTTCCTCATAGACGTCAAAGCGATATACCAAATAATTTACGAGATGTGGAATTGCGAATCCCAATCAGAAGCTGAAAACTTCAAAGTGCAATAAAAAGAAATCGGCAGCTAACAAGACCAAACCCAGCATAGGTTTTTGTACTACCATCATAACCTTTCAGAATTTGTTGGTCTCGACTCGATCAACTTTTTAGTGTTGCACTGTGTACAGAGATGATTAGGCTTCGGTCTTGGCTTCATATACTTCTTCACCAGCTATAACCCTGTTAAGCATGTCCGAATCTTCGTTGACATCATTCAACAATTCCTAAACAACAATCCCTTGAACAAAACCTGCTTTTTTCTTCTGGCATTCCCATGATATGACGTTTTCAAATCGTTAAAGGTCTTAATTTCTATCTTCGCGGATCACTAAGGGAAACGAGCCGTAATTTTTGGGTACATTTATCGCAATTGCACAGCTCCGTCAAATCATGTGCGAACTTTAGATATTGCCGAATGGTAAACAAATATGTGGCCAAAGTGTGTTTGCTTTCTGTGCGGGAGGACGTGGGTTCTCGATCCGGCCTCTAATATAAAGTTTTTTTCTTTATAAACTTTTTACTACAACCGGTCTTACATTTGATGTCTACGCTCTGGTATTGCTTATGGTTATCCTTAACAGACTACCGAATACCCATTCCGATGTTTGGCTCAAATCGCCTGGCGGATGGCTGACACTTCAAATATAGACCTCTGCTAGTGCTGTGCGGATCGGGCAGAGTCCGATGGTTACCCCTAGCTGACTGCCGGATGGTTAACAGAAAGAAAATGTGCTGTCCGCAGGCAGCCCCGAAATTGCCAGGCGGATGGTTGATATTTCATGTATAAAATCTTCTTGTATTGTTGTGCCGATCGGCCTGTCCGATGGTTACCCATAACTAACTGGCTGCCGGACGGTTGATGGAGAACGGCCTGGCCGATGGCTGTCGGATGGCTGACAATTTGTGAGCGAGCTTCCGGTGTTTCTGTGCTGTGATCAGCCAGGCCGATGTTAAACCTTAGCAGACTGCCTGATGGTAGTTGACTATATTTGTATGAGCGTCCGGGAGTACTGTGCCGAACGGGAAAATCTACCAGGAATGTACACAATTACTAAAAATGGTATATCTTCATTGAAAACAAGAAAGAAAGTCGGTCAAGCCCGACTATAACATACTCTGCACCCTTAATGTCGCAGCTCGCATTTGGTCACGAGTCAAACGGCCAGTTAACACATAACGCACAACGCAGTGCGCTCTCTAAGTCTCTCTCTCTCTCTCTCTCTCTCTCTCTCTCTCACTAAGATTGCTTCTGCTGAACGCAATGCTTAGGTTATGGGTGGGGTGGGTGGGGGGTGTTAACTGACCGTTTTTTGCTCATAACTTGAGTATCGTTCATCCGATCTTTATCATTCCTTCAGCAAATCGATAAATAATTTTGAGTACTAGATATCTCTAGAAAGTACGAACCATCTATCATCAAAACTGTAGGAGATATGACGTTTTTTCCAAATTGCGGGGGCGGGAGGGGGCGTGGCAAAAATTGAAAATAAATTTGATCTGCCTGCAAGTATAAGAAATATAAGTCCCATACATGTCAAACCTCTATCTCTTACCATCTCTGAGATCTCTTCGTTCATACGGACGGACGGACAGACAGACAGACAGACAGACAGACAGACAGACAGACAGACAGACGGACAGACGGACATGGCTATATCGACTCGGCTGTTGATGCTGATCAAGAATATATATACTTTATAGGGTCGGAAATGATTCCTTCTCCCTGTTACATACTTTTGCACAAACTTAATCTACTCTGTGTACCTTTGGTACAGCGTATAAAAATCGTAGAATTGTTTGGGATAGTTTTTTTCAAAGGTAAGAAATAGCAATTTACGATAATGTTTAAAAAGTCTAAACAAAAATATAGGTTACCCACAAAGCTCTTCTAAGAAGGGTCATTCCTAAAAAAGGGAATTCCTAAAAATCTCGATGTGATGGAACATTTCTGAAAACAGATTCGTGTTCAGCACTTGAAAATCATCTAGAATCACCATTAACATTTCAATATCTTGGAAAAAGTCTTATTTTGTTGCCTTGTGTAATGCTGCTTAACTGCTGCAGCCTCAATTAGGTAATTCATTTTTAACCCGATGACAATTATTAACCATAATTTCAATAAACCGCCAGACGGAACTGCATATTTAAATAGAAACATCTTGTGATTAAAATTTTCATAATTATTTTTGCCCATTTGGCCCTTACCCCAAGTTCAGTTAACTGAAAATTTCTATAATTTTCTTTGCCTTGAGAAAAGGAAAAACTTAATTTCATTTTGATTACCCCAATTTTGAAGTCGACTGCCTTTTTTGTTAAGCCCTTAAATAAATTTTGTATAAATAAGCATTAACCAGCCTAGAATTTAATTACTCCAAATGGACAGCAAAAGGGAGGACCAAAACATAAATTGGACCCTTTTCATGTGCTGTTAGGCAAATAAAGGATGTTGGCAAAATGTAAAGCAACGAATCGAAACAATATCTTCATTCAGCTGGTCCTCCCTGTTGCAAATTGCTGCAATCAAAATGAAGAAAAGTCGTGCGCAAAATGGGAAGCAAAGGGAAGGAGCCAACGCCAACTGTGTTGACTCTGTTTGTTCCTGTCAAGTTTCATTTGTTGCCACTGTCTCGTGGCGCGTTGATTACGAAGGATCCGCTGCACGCAGGACATTGGCAGTCAAGCGAAATAACAACAACACTTGTCAGCAGAGCAAAGAGCAGGGAGCAGCAGTTCTCATGTTTTTGATGATGATGACAGGGAGCTGCGATAATGATGCGACCCCCCCAGCTCCGCTCCACCCACTCCCGCTGCTTATGCGCTGCCCTTTTCATTATATTCGTAGAAGCCGAGTTTATAATGAGGGCGATGATTTCGGTAGGAGCAAACGCGATAAGTGACAGCATCTGTGCTCCAGATGAAACTTTTGCTATTTCAGCACACCAATGACTACACAGTAAAGTTTTGTCCTCCTCATGAAATATTCACATTTTAATTTCTACAAAAAAGTTATGAACGGATCCAAAAACCTTAAAGTCAACGGGGGTAACTGTGACGAGAGATGACAAAAAGGCAGGTCAGAGAAAGAGCCCAGGATAAACGAGTATATCCCAGCATCTCATCACAACTAATCCCAGGCATTTTCTAAATGATGGACACACACACACACACACACACACACTCACACAGAGGGCAACAGCAATCGCAATCCCATTCTGCACTGAGGGGAGGCCCTGCTTTTATTTTTCTGATTAGGTCTTCCAGGCAAACACTTGAAAAAATTAGGAAGAATTTTCAATTGAAATTCAAAATATTACTAAAAAGCTTTGAGCCGGGAGGTTTATGAAACAGTACTGTATAGCTTTTTTGGTATACAATGCTTAAGTTGTTTAAAGTTGTGAGCGCAACCAACAACCAAACAAGTGAGAAAGTCAGTCAAGCCCAACTGTAATATACTCTGTACCTGCAGTAACAGCTGAAAGCAGCGCTGCTTAACAATAGCTGGCGCAACTACTTGCATTGAACAATGAGGGATTTTGAAAACTGAACAATAGATGACGCCACTACAACAGGGCGAGGAAAGTAACTCACTTTTGGTCATAACTTGAGTATTGTTTATCCGATTTGAATCATTCCTTCAGCAAATCAATAAATAATCTTGATTACTAAATATCTCTAAAAGGTACGAACCATCTATCTTTAAAACTGTGGGAGATATGACGTTTTTTTCAAATTGCGAGGGCGGAAGGGGGCGTGGCAAAAATTGAAAATATACTTGATCTGCCTGCAAGTATAAGAAGCTTATATCAGATACATGTCAAACCTCTATCTCTTACCATTTTTGAAATATGTTCATACAGACGGACAGACAGACGGACATGGCTATATAGACTCGGCTACACCGGCTACGAGTGTCTAAGTACCTCATCATTCACGATTAGAGTACTCCTATATCATACTGCAGCGGGAGAAAAGCAACGTGAGCAACCTCAAGGATCGGTGCTAGGTCCAACTCTCTGGAATGTCATGTACGACGCAGTACTGCGCCTACCGCTACCACATGGCTGTACAATAGTGGGATTCGCTGACAACATTGCAGTCATCTCAGTCGCTAAACACATAAAAAAAAAGTCGAAGCCAGCATAAACGCGGCCATTCGTGAGGTTATCTTATGGCTCGGAGATAACGGATTGAGTTTGGCCCCGTTGAACCTACTTGCAAAAGAAGCTTGCAGCAAAAACATGCCACTTGGCCGCCGGGAAGAGACTTTTGCGCTGTGGAAGTCAAGACGGAGAACTGCTACCAACGGGCAATGGACAAGACGGATAATACCGGACTTACGGCCGTGGGTTAGTAGGACATACCGACCTTTACATAACTCAAGCACTGACGGGACATGGATGTTTTAAATCCTACTTGATTAGTTTTAAGCATAAGACGGATCCTTTTTGCACTCACTGTGCACTGCGGAATGGGATGAGCTAAGTCTAGAGATTGGAAGACAATTCATAGTCAACGACTTGATGAGTATTCTACTTAGCTCGCAAAACAATTGGTCTGTTTTTAGCAATTTCGCAGCACAAATAAGCAAGTCCCTGCGTCGCGCTGAAACACAGAGCAGAATGATTTCTAGTCCTTGATAGGAATCTAGCTGAGGTTTTCATGGAGATTAGGGGTGGTTTTAGTGGGTCAGGCAGTCCCAAATCTCACACTATTCGGCCCCCCTATACAAAAAAAAAAAACAAGAAAGAAAGTCGGTCAAGCCCGACTATAACATACTCTGTACCAGGGTTCCACAAGCAGAGAGCGCGAAAATGTGACTGTGTCTCTCTCTAACACACAGTGATGCATGACTTCGGCAAGCATTCGGTGCGAATTGGCGAGTATGTTCGTGCCCCAGAGGCTATCGCTGTGGGGACTCTGCTCTGTACCCTTAATGTCGCAGCTCGCATTTGCTCACGAGTGATACGCGCTCATCTCTAAGTTTCTTTCTCTCTCTCACTAAGATTGCCTCTGTTGAACGGTGTTAACTGCCCGTTTTTTGCTCATAACTTGAGTATCGTTCATCCGATCTTTATCATTCCTTTAGCAAATCGATAAATAATTTTGATAACTAGATATCTCTTAAAGGTACGAACAATCTATTATCAAAACTGTGAGAGATATGACGTTTTTTCCAAATTGCGGAGGCGGGAGAGGGCGTGGCAAAAATTGAAAATAAACTTGATCTGCCTGCAAGTATAAGAAATATATGTCCCATACATATCAAACCTCTATCTCTTACCAACTCTGAGATCTGTGCGTTCATACAGACGAACAGACAGACGGCCATGGCTATATCGACTCGGCTGTTGATGCTGATCAGGAATATATAGGGTCGGAAATGATTCCTTCTCCCTGTTACATTCTTTTGCACAAACTTAATATACTCTGTGTACCTTTGGTACAGAGTATAAAAAGCTCTACAAAAACTCCCAAAATGTTATCAATTTCGAGAAAATTGGAAAATGTTTTAAGCAGGTTTTAAGAAATAATACTTACAGACATACCATTGCTATTCCAAAATGTTGTGAGTTATCTCTATTGAATAGTGTTGATTGTATTGAATTATAATTAACCATTGACCTTGAGCCAGCTTTAAGCGAAATCTTTGACTAAAATCGAAATAGGTCACTAAAACCTATATATGCATATTCTACAAATGATTAAAGAATTTTAACCAGTTCTAAAAGTACTTGAAAAAATATTCTATTTCGGAAATATACGGATGTGTTCCAGAAATCTTTAGAGATTTTGGTATAAACGCTCGCATTTCATATTAAAACTGCTGGCCTTTATATGTGAAGTGCCACAAATATGCCCGGCTACTAGATTAGATGACAAAAGTTGGGCGATTTGAAACCGACTGCTCACGGATAAGTAAATTTAATGCGTACGGTTTTAGCGACCAATGATCTAGTAGCCGACCTTATTCTTATCATTTCACATATAAAGTTCTCCTAGTTTAGTTATAAATCAAATCGCTTGTACGAAAATCTCTAGAGATTTCTGGAACACATCCGATTGAGTTTTATAGAGTTTTCTAGAACTTTATAAAATTTACAAAATTTTGTGAAATTTCCAAACAAATCCTGAAAAATTATGAACATTTCTATAAATATTTTGTGAACCGATTCAAAATCAGTTCTAAAAGTTATTTAAGCTATGGGCTTGAAGTTTGGTTTGTAGGTTGGTAATATGAAGTTGGATGTTTTACTGGATCAGGACTGGTATTGAACCGGAATCGAACTGGTTAAAAAGTGGTTCAGAGTCATAACTCAGAAGCTATTTAAGCTATGAACTTGAAATCTGTTCTGTAGGTTGGTAATATAGAGTTGGATACTTTACTGAATCAGGACTGGTATTGAACCGGTTTCAAATCGGGTTCAAATCGGTTAAATAGTTGTTCAGAGCAAGGCTGCAACCAAGTCCTGAACCGGACCCCCCAAGATTCGGTTCGGTTCGTGTTTGAGGACCCAGAACCGAACCCCCTCAGCATAGAAAAAGGTTCGGTTTTAGTCAGCTTTTTCAGAACTTTTATAACTATCACAATATATTGACCGTCTAAAACTTATTCTATAATGTTGAATAGGTGCATGATTAGTTCCAAATAATATTCAAATTTAATATATTACGACTTTGAGAAGGAAATAAATGCACTAGTCATGTTGTAAAATAGCAAAACGAATCCTTCTCAACACAAAATGTCTTATTATTTGGCCAAAAATTGTATGAACGATCTTAGAATCGATGAACCAAGATTGGAACAAAAACCTTAGGTTCGATAAGTAAAGGAACAGATACAAGAAGCGAACATTAGAATTTTCAACGGGTTCGAAACCCCGATCCGAATCTTCTCCAGAATTTCAGAGCTTTGCAGCCTTGGTTCAGAGCCATGTCTAAGAAATTGTTTAAGCTATGCACTGGAAACTTAATGTGTAGGCTGGTACTATGAAGTATGCCGAACCAGCCTGCTGAACCAGTTCAAAGTGTTCAAGTCCACATCTCAGGCTGTGATCTGGAAAATTGGTCTGACGGTTTACATCAGGGGTGCCCAGAATGAGCTTACGGGCGCGTGGAACTACAAGAAATAGAAAACCGATTTTTGTTTGTCTGTGTGTGGTCGTTGCTGTCTCAAAAATACGCGCGCGAGGCGAGCGCTGACTTCGCTAAGGCAACATTGCTGTTGTTTTTTAATTTGCCAGAGACATAGGAGAGAGAGTCATATATGATGTTGTTGTTGAGACATTCGCTCGGAAAGAAAGGGAGAATTGTTGTTGCTTTTTGTAATCTAATGGGCGCGAGAAACGTATGCGCGCGAGCTATGCCTTTGCGCAAAGCGCAAGTCTTGCGGAATAGTGAGTGTAAGACACTTAACATATCTCAGATATGGCTTGAGCTTTTAACTGGAATTTTGATGTGTGGGAACTTTTCCAATTTAAAACTGCTTTCAAACAAGAGAACATAGAGACCTACGGGTCCTTTAAACAACGCCCGTTTCTGCACCAGTTTCTTGTTAATTTTATTTTCTATTTTCTCTCTGTGCAGTCCATCCATCAGAGGGAGCTCAACAGCTGGCTGCTTTCCCTCCAACTCTACTGATCCTTAGCAAAAGACAACGCACTGTCCGCTGATTGCAGCCTCCTTTGGCATCAAAAGTCTTTGGCATTTGGCTCTTTCCTCTTTATGTTTACACTCTAAGCTGTGCCTGGTGGCTGGTTTAGTTTTCTGCCTGAATGGCCAGGCAAACACACGCACAAGAATAACATATAAAAGTAACATCCACTCGAGTGGTTCTATGGCCCGGACATGACCTCCAATTTAAACTAAATTTATTCACTTTGTAAATGCAATTCGAGCCTTAAATTCCACATGATCAAAATTGATTAAGCCTCATTATTAATGGGCTCAAATTCCAAATGTATTTCCTATCTAATTGAGACTGGCACTGGCACTGGCACTGGCAGTGATTTATCACCAAAAGCCAAACAAGCAAGGCACCAACTGAAAAATGGGACAAACCGAAATGGCTCTAGTGACGTGCTAGGGCAACAATATGTGGAAAAACTTAAAAAGAAAACTCAATTTATTTCCCTTTATTAAAAACTTCTTGTTCTATGCTGCCCCCCATTTGATTGACCAACTAATTATAAATGACCCATTTAAAAGCAATTAACATCATTTACTTGAACTACAAATTAATTATAAACAATTTAAATGAAAGCATTGCATAATACTTCTTCAGCTTATGAGAGCAGAAGGAGGAGCAAAAAGGGGGACATGGAAAATTAGAATTTTACATTTGCAGCAACGTTTTACAAGGCCACTGGGCGTTGTTGCTCATACTTAAGTCGAGGGTTGTCACAGAAGTAGACATTGAAAAGAAAAGAAAAGAAAGAAAGGTTCGGATGTTCATTAATTAAGCAGGTACGATTCATGATCCGGCTCTAAGGACCAGATAAAAAAATTGAGCTATTTCTGAGGTTTTGTTTTTTATACTCTGTACCAAAGGTACACCGAGTACTGTATTAAGTTTGTGCAAAAGTATGTAACAGGAAGAAGGAATCATTTCCGAACCTATAAAGTATATATATTCTTGATCAGCAACAACAGCCAAGTCTATATAGCCATGTCCGTCTGTATGAAGGCACAGATCTCAGAGATGGTAAGACATAGATGTTTGATATGTATGGGACATATACTTCTTATACTTGCAGGCAGATCAAGTTTATTTTCAATTTTTGCCACGCCCCCTCACGCCCTCGCAATTTGAAAAAAACGTCATATCTCGCACAGTTTTGAAGATAGATGGTTCGTACTTTCTAGAGGCAGTTAGTAATTAGCATTATTTATCGATTTGCCGAAGAAATGATATAGATCGGATGAACTATACTCAAGTTATGACTCGATGATTATGGAAACTAATAAATCCATAATACAGAGCAAGTGCACCAAGTACAGTTTCGCATAGTTGCGTCGTTTGTAGCCTCGCGTTGAGGCCGTTGCTTCGAGTGGGGGTCGATAAGCAAGTTCGCCCAAACAGGGTTGAGGTTGTCCACGCGTTGTAGACTTTCGTTTGCCACGCGTTGTGGACTTTCGTTTGCCACGCGTTGTGGACTTTCGCTAGCCACTCGTTGTGGACTTTCGTTTGCCACGCGTTGTGGACTTTCGCTTGCCACTCGTTGTGGACTTTCGCTTTCCACTCGTTGTGGACTTTCGCTTGCCACGCGTTGTGGCCTTTCGCTTGCCACTCGTTGTGGAATTTCTTTTTACAACTTTTACAACCAAATAAATTACAAAACTTTTACAATGAGTTGAATAGACGCGCCACCGCGCGTGGCCGAAGCCAGCCAGAAACTGCGCGCCATAGATGGCGCGTGGGTTGTTGTTCTGCTACTGCGTTAGAGATAGTGCTTGATGAATAATGTGACCAGAGGTGGAAAGGCAGGTTTCTGAGGGGCTCGAACCGGGCATTGAAGAATTAGAATCTAGATGTTTCTGGATGGCTACGTCCTGTTCTTTTTTGGTCCGTCGAGACCGAACATTGAAGAAACAGAATCTAGGAGTTTCTGAGGAGCTCGACTCTATTTGTTTTCTAGTCCATCGAGCCGGACATTGAAGATACAGAATCGGAAGGTTTCGGACATTAAAAAATCAAAGTAGAGCCGTTTCTGAAAGGCTCGGTTCTACTATTTTTTCTGGTCCTTCGAGCCGGACATTGAAAAAAACAGTATCTAGCGTTGTCTTAGGAACGCGGTTCTGTACGTTTTATGGTTTTTCGAGCCGAATCATAAAGAAACAGAATCGAGCCATTACTGAGAGGCTCTGTTATTTTCGTTATTTTGAAGAATCAGTATCTAGATGTTCGTTTTTTGGTGCTTCGAGTCAAAAAATGAAGAAACAGAATCAAGCCGTTTCTGAAGGGGTCTGTTCAACTATAGTTTCTTGTCCTTCGAGCCGGACATTGAATAAATAGAGTCGGGATGTTTCAGAGTGCCTCGGTTATACTTTTTTTTTGGTCCTTTCAGACGGACATTGTAAAAAACAGTATCTAAGGTACTCGGTTCTTTACGTTTTATGGTTCTTCGAGACGGATCATGAAGCATTAGAGTAGAGCCAATTCTAAAGCGAACATTGAAGAATCAGAATCTGACCGTTTCTGAAGTGCTCGGTTCAACTATTTTTTCTGGTCCTTCGAGTCGGATCATAAAGAAACAGAATCTACCCATTTCTAAGAGACTCGGCTCTGTAAGTTTTCAGGTCCTTTGAGTCGTATCATGAAGAAACAGAATCTGGTCATTTCAAACGGTCTTCGTTCTGCACGTTTTCTGGTCCTTCGATTCGGATCATGAAAAAACAGAATCTGGTCATTTCTATGGACTCAGTTCTGTACGTTATCTGGTCCTTCGAGTCGGACATTAAAGAAACAGAGTCAAGCCGTTTCTGAGGGACTCTTTTCACAGTAGTGGCGCCATCTATTGGTCAAGCTATGAGAGAAACTAATTAAGCCAGCTTGTTAAAAATTTGATTTAACAGTTGGTAATTGACAGAGTCAATTAAAAATCCCTTCAAAAATTCTACAATTTGACTGCAATTCCAAAAAAAGGACAACAAATAAAACTCATCTTTTCTACTCTGAAGTCATCACAAAATGTCTAAACAAATCCAATTTACATAAATCAAATATTAAAAAACGCACACAAAATGGCAAAACTGGCTTTACATTTTCATTTTCATCATCCACAGCCATTTGAAATAGGAAAAATTTAATTTTCCAGTTCACTTAAATGAAAATTATTTTCATTTGATTGGATTTGAATTGCTGCATTTTTAGCCAAATCCCATTCATTCAAGCAGAACCAAAAAAGAAAAAAAAGAGCAAGAGTTGCATATTGACCTTGTTTTTGGCAGGGAAAACATTTTCCAAGTGTGCTCGTGTGGGTGTGTGTGTGTGGGTTACAGCTGTCGCTTTCATTAAGCCTATGGCAGATGGCAAAACTCTGCTTTACGCTTGGCTGATTTTCAGTTTTTTGCCAATTTGTGGCCAAGTGTAAGTATATTAGGAAAGTAAAGGAAAGGCTCAGTTGATATTTATGCATGTTTGTTCATTTCTGGGGCTGCTTTTGTGTCATGACCAACAACAATTAACACGGCGCAGCAAAGTATGCTATACATTTTTCAAGGGTGGTTGGGCTTACCTTAAAAGCGAAAAACTGTCATAAAAAAAAAGGCTTGATCCCCTCCAGCATCAACAAATGATCTATTAAGGCAGACGGCCAACCTTTTGTTATTTGTTTGCTGGCACTTTCGAGTGGCCACTTGAATTCGGGGACGACGAAGCAAAAGTGGTCTAAAACGGAAGCGGCGAAACCTGGCACGAGCCCAACCCAGAAACACAGAAGCAGAAGTCCAGTTGGCATTGAAAAATGCCATGAAAAGTGGGAAGTTTTCGTTTGCTGTGGTTCGGCTTTGGTACGGTTGGCTGTTTTGTTTTTTCTCATTTATTTTCATTTCTACGCCAACGCCGGGTGCCTGGCTGCATTGTGGTTTTTTTTGTGTATGATGTGTAAATGAAGTTCTTGGCTGTGAATAGAGCTATTAATGTTTTTGAGAAAATTGAAATTACAAAATTTCTAATGTAACATGGCGTATGAGTAATCTGTGAGTGGAATAGTGTGCAAGGGTCATTAAAACTAAAATGAAAAAATTAAATTAGCTGCTATATTGGTGAGCCTTGAGTTTGATATGATGATGATGTTCATATAATGCGCGCAGCTAAATTCAAGACGCTCTTTGTTTGGCAATTAAAGCGAGCCTGAGAGCATATATAAGTTCTATAACTCAGTACAAAGCTCACAACAGTGGCCCATAAAACCCTTAATCGAGGCACCACAAAGCCCACATAGAGGCAAAGTAAAGCTCTCATCTAGTCAAAGCAAATCTTTCAACCGAGGCACTTTGTGGTGCCTTCATCGATTCAAGGTAAAGCCCTCAATCAAGGCACCACAAAGCCCACAACCGAGGCACCACAAAGCCCTCATCGAGTCAACGTAAAGCCCTTAGCACGGCACACTAAAGCCCTAATCGAGACAAAGCAAAGCCCTCAGCCGGGGCACCTCAAAGCCCTCATCGAGTCAACGTAAAGCCCTTAGCACGGCACACTAAAGCCCTAATCGAGACAAAGCAAAGCCCTCAACCGAAGCACCACAAAGCCCTCATCGATTCAAAGTAAAGCCCTCAATCAAGGCACCACAAAGCCCTCAACCGAGGGACCACAAAGCCCTCATCGAGTCAACGTAAAGCCCTCATCACGGCACAGTAAAGCCCTAATCAAGCCAAAGCAAAGCCCTCAACCGAGGCACCACAAAGCCCTCATCGAGGCAAAGTAAAGACTTAATCGAGCCACCACAAAACCCTCAACCGAGGCACCACAAAGCCCTCATCGAGGCAAAGTAAAGTCCTCAATCGAAGCACTACTAAGACCTCAGCCGAGGCAGCACAAAACCCTCAACTGTGGCAAAATAGAGCACTCATCCAGGTATATTAAAGCCCTCATCGAGGCAAAATAAAGAACTTACCAATGCTAACTGAAGTCCTCATCGAGGCAATGTAAAGCCCTCATCGACGCAAAGTAAAGCCCTCATAGAGTCAAAGCAAATCCTTCAACCGAGGGACCACAAAGCTCTCAACGAGGCAACGTAAAGTCCAAATCGAGGCACATTAAAGCCCTCATCGAAACAAAGTAAAGCCCTCATCAAGACAAAGAAAGCACTCAACCGAGGCACCGCAAAGTCCTCATCGATAGAAAGTAAAGCCCTCAATCGAGGAACCACAAAGCTGAGGGCTTTGTGAGGGCTCGAGGCACCACAAATCCCCTCAACTGTGGCAAAAAGGCCTCATCGAGAAAAAAAAAGACCTTACTAGTGCTAACTAAAGTCCTCAACGTAAGCCCTCATAGAGTCAAAGCAAATCCTTCAACCGAGGCACCGCGAAGTCCTCATCGATCTCAAAGCAAATCCCTTATCGGGGCACATTAAAGCCCTCACCGAGACAAAGTAAAGACCTCATCGAGGCAAAGAAAGCTCTCCACCGAGGCACCGCAAAACCCTCATTGAGGCAAATTAAAGCCCTCTTACAGGCACATTAAAGCCCTCATCAAGGCAAAATAAAACCCCTACCCAAGGGACCACGAAAGTCCTCAACGAGAGGCACCACAAAAGCCCTATACGAGAGGCATCACAAAAGAGTCTTTACGAAAGCCCTCATAGCGAGGCACCACGATTATTAGCGATTACACTAGTTTACAGCCGAAAAGACCCATTTCTACTGGAACTATTTTTAAGTGTAGTTTGGATTGTGGATTTCGAATCGATTTAATAATTTTTGTTTATATAAATCAGCCACCCAACTGATCCAATTTCTTGGCGGCATAAAACGCACTAGAGAGGGCATACTGTAGCAGCCTGTCAGTCATCTATCGATAACTATTGTAGTCGATAAACTATCATTTCTATACTAAAGCAGCTAAAAGACCTTCCATGTTACTTTACTGACGTCTGCTTTAAACCAACTTTCATTTAATGGCCACTCTAGACAAATTACCATTACACGTCCAAGTGATAAAAATTGGTTAAATAAGAATTTTAAACGAAAAATCTGTTTGCAACATACAGTTTTCAATGTGTGTGTGTGTGTGCACTGCCATAAGCCTGGTATGTGCAACCTTGACTTAAAACAAATGCCATGCTATTATAAATTTTCTTTGACAAATCCTTGAGAAACATAAAAAGAAAGCAATGAAAAGCTTGGTCACCCCTTTCATGTATCATCAACGTAGGGGAATCAATATTGTGTAAGACACGTAACAAACAAAATAAAGGGCCGCTCGTCACGCTAGCTCAGTAAAAAAAAAAACCAAAAAGTAATAAGAACAATAAATCGATTCACAATGGCAAAGCCAAACTGCCAGAGCAGCGCCTGTTACGACCATAAAAGTCAGAAATCACGCTGAAAGCATGCAAATCCCCAAGATTTTCGCTGTGAAAAATTTCATTTCCGCCTGGCAGACAAACAAAAATGGTAACTAAGACAAACAATGGGTACTACCCATTGGGGGGAGGCGGCGATAAATTCATATAAATTGCGTTAATTTAACCGCAAGCGAAGTTTAAATAACTCAAATGGCTTGGAAAGCTGATGCTGCTGGTGCTTTGTTGTTGGTTGCCAGCTGCGTGGACCTCCACCTAAGCTTGATAAAATGCCACAACAGACTTGAAGACAAATAACAGGAGGCATGGCTTTTGTTTCAAAAAAAAAAAAGAAAAACAACAGAAAACAAATACAAAATACTGATAAGCATTTAGAGAAATTAGACTTTGAAATGTGGCATACAATTTGTAGTGCTTTTTAATGAGCAACGAGGGAAGTCGCAGAAGTAGGAAGGTGATCTATCAGCATACAGATTGTGTTACAATTCAGAAGGGAAATGTAGAAAAAGCATTAAATACTCTAGACCAGGGGTGCTCAAAGGCTATGCGCACGCCACGCATAGAGATAGCCGTGCGTATAGGCGCTTACATAGACAGTGCATAGCTATGGTCACAACAACTTTATAACCTAGCACAACTTTGTGTGTTCTCTCTTCTCTTTGTCTCCCATGTCTTTTGCAAATTCGAAAAGAGATTTTGTTGTTGGAGAAAGGTTGAATGAAGAACGAAGAATGGAATCGGTTTTCTTTTTTTTGCTATTTCTTGTGATGGTTTTTGCTTGAGAAATATTTTCTTGATTTAACAGTGACTTGGCAGTGACTTGGCAGCGACTTGGCAGTGACTTAACAGTGACTTGGCAGTGACTTAACAGTGACTTAACAGTGACTTAACAGTGACTTAACAGTGACTTAACAGTGACTTAACAGCGACTTAACAGTGACTTAACAGTGACTTAACAGTGACTTAACAGTGACTTAACAGTGACTTAACAGTGACTTAACAGTGACTTAACAGTGACTTAACAGTGACTTAACAGTGACTTAACAGTGACTTAACAGTGACTTAACAGTGACTTAACAGTGACTTAACAGTGACTTTACAGTGACTTAGCACTGAATTAACCTTGAATTAACAGTGACTTAACAGTGAATTGGCAGTGACTTGGCAGTGACTTGGGAGTGATTTAACAATGACCTAACACTGACCTAACAGTGACTTAAATGGGACTTTACAGCGACTTAACACTGAATTATCCTTGAATTAACAGTAACTTAACAGTGACTTGACAGTGACTTGGCAGTGACTTGGCAGTGACTTAACAGAGACTTAACAGTGACGTAACAGTGACTTAACTTGGATTTTACAGCGACTTAACACAGAATTAACCTTGAATTAACAGTGACTTAACAGTGACTTGGCAGTGACTTGGCAGTGACGTGGCAGTGACTTGGCAGAGACTTAACAGTGACTTTGCAGTGACTTAGCAGTGACTTAACCTTGTCTTAACTTCACTCGCTGCTTCACTCGTACTGCGCGTCGCATGACCCACTCTTTTTTGTATTGCTGTCTACGCGGCCGTAAGCTGGTTGTGGCTTTCCCTGCTCTTTACCTCCGATCTTTCCGTTTTGCAAAATGAGAAGTGTCGTCTGCTTTGAAAGCATCTATTAGCGGATCCTGTGTATTCATTTGAAAGCCTCCAGCTACGTCTCCTTGAAGCACTGGTTTAAGAGGTGGAATATTGGACTCACTGTTGGAAGCGGGACTGACCCTCGGAAGCACACATATAAAAGTTATGGAAAAACTGCTGAATATCAAGTATCTTAAGGCAGAGTTTCTGCCTAAATCTCAGAAATAAGCTGATAAGACGATTCAGCTCTCGGGGGCACTGCATCAAAGTCCAGCGGTAAAATTAACACTTACCGACTGGAGTATTATGATAATCACCTGGGGATTAGCGTATTAGACAAAACTTGGACACAATAAGCCTGAAATGGAATACCCCCTAGACGTACTGTTTGGCCGAGTTGAAGTAAATATGAAAAGTCTGCTGATGATAGGACCTGGAACCGTTGAAATAGCTATACAGAGTAGCTATATATAGTACAAATGCTTAAGAAAGCATTTCCAACCCCATACAGCAGTGGTCGGCAAAAAAACACAATCATATATCGACCGAGTTGGAGCCGATATCAAAAATCTGCTGATGATAAGACTAGGAAGCCTTGAAATAGATACACAGAGAAGCTATATATAGTGCAAAGGTATGAAGGTCGATGGAGTCTGTTGATGATAGGACCTGCAACCGTTGAAATAGCTATACAGAGTAGCTATTTATAGTTCAAATGTATGTACCAGACTTAAGAAAGCATTTCCGACCCCATATAGCAGTGGTCGGCACAAAACACAATCACATTTTGGCTGAACAGAATGACGCTTTTCTAGTGCGCAATTTACTGATGGTGAAAAAGTATTCAATGTATGCATGCATTATTATTATTTGAATGCAAATTGAACCCCCAAATGACTCTTCCATTACATATTTCCCCCGGTTGATTCGGCCTTATTCCCTCGCAAAGCACACACACACACGTGAGTTGGCATAATCAAACAAATGAGTGTGATAAATTCGAAATTCGCTCCTGAATCCTCATTAAAAAACACAAAATTCCAGGGAGTAAAAGTGAAAGCGAATCAATGACAAAAGTAAACATCGCAATGGAAGCCTTACATAAAACCTCATTAATCTCTTGCTTTGACGCACAAATAGGTACAAAAACAATACACACACACACATGTTGGTACATATATGTAGGTAAGTACGCGGGGGTGGGAGGAGGTGGCATACCAAGTGCACGTATGCGTTGTGCAATGCCAATCATAATCCGACCGGGAACATATGAGCCCTTAGTGTCAGTTGCTTCGCCGGGCAGTTCAAGCTGCTCAGCTGTGTGATGTGGTTACGTTTTCCTTTTTTTCAATTGAATGGGGCGAAGGGGGGAGGCAATGTATGTGGTAGAATACCAAGCTGCTGGGATTGCACTGGTTTCAATGGTGCAGAGTTATGTGATATAGCCCCATCAATTGGATATTTCATTGATGATTTAATAATGAGAACATATTTTGGAAGGGAAAAGCAGAAAGCAATAAAAAGCAATTTAGAATCTAATTACAAAAAAAAAGGAAGGTGGAATTAAGTGGAAGAACTCAGTAGTAACTCATATCTTATAATATTCTAGGAAAAACTATGCTGGACTTAACGAGCAAGCAAAGGGAACTTAGTTTAGGGAATTACGAAAGAATTGGGCTGAAAACAAAAGCTCAAAACTACACAGAGAAAAGATAGTTACATTTCGGATGGATAGTTTATACATGTAAAATTGTACGATTGTACGATCATTTATTTATTAACAAGAAAGTTTGTTAAATTGGCACAGACGGTTAAAGTTAAGTATACATTGGTGTTTACAAGTGAGTTTCACAAAATAGTTTAAGTAATAAGAATGTTCAGCTTGACAACAGAGAATTAATTTAGACGACGTTTCGGATGACAACTTTCAACTTCTTTTACAACTTAACAACTTGATCACGACTTTCTTCAACTGCTGCTTCTCACTGACGACTGATGCTGACGACTTCCTTCTTACGACACTCTCGACTCACTGACGCTACTGAAAACGCGCCAAAGGCTGCCCGCCTCAAGCAGAGGGTTGCCACCTGCGCTGCATGTATAGGGTTGTCACGTTACATTCATAAGCTTTGGACGATTTTCAGTAACATTGGATGAAAATCTAAGATCAATCTAACATTAAATGCATATTTTTGCATTTTGTATGTTGACCATGGATACCGAAAATATATAATGGATCATCAATAAATATCCTATTTTTTTTCTGTGTGGACTACAAAGCAAATTTCCCTAGACTCTGAAAAAAAATCAAGAGCTTAGTACTTCAATCAAGTGTCCATAGTACAGTGAATACGAAAATACTTAATTCAAGTACAAAATCCTTATTTCAAGTACGTGTTTTTCAATCCCGAAATACTTGATTTAGCAAATATTTTAGAATTTCAAATCTTTTTATACCTAAAACTAGTTTAAGTATCAAAAACTTTTTAGTTGTTAACACAAACGCCCCCAAACTTCGTATTTTTAAGTTTTTTATGGTTTTTTATAAATTTACCAAGTTTTATAAAAATCGGACAACTATATAGTATAGCTGCCATACAAAAGACTGGTCTGATAAAAATCTTACTAAGAAAAACTTTTTTGTTTTCAATGCAGTCGCTTCCAAATTTGATGTTTATTAATATTATATGATTCCACATAATTCTTATAAGTTTGATCCAAATCGTATGACTATAGCATATAGCTGCCATAGGACCGATCGGTCAAAAAACTTGTTTTAGTAAGAAAAACTTTTTTGTTTTCAATGCAAACGCAGCCAAACTTCGTATTTGTAAGTTTTTTATGGTTTTTGAAAAATTTACCAAGTTTTATACAAATTGGAAAACTATATAGTATAGCTACCATACAAAAGACTAGTCTGATAAAAGTCTTACTAAGAAAAACTTTTTTTCTTTTAACGCAGTCGCTTCCAAATTCGATGTTTTTTAATATTATTCCACATAATTCTTATAAGTTTGATCCAAATCGTATGACTATAGCATATAGCTGCCATAGGACCGATCGGTTGAAAAATTTGTTTTAGTATGAAAAACTTTTTTGGTTTCAATGCAAACGCCCCCAAACTTCGTATTTATAAGTTTTCTATGCTTTTTCATAATTTTACAAAGTTTTATAAAAATTGGAAAACTATATAGTAAAACTGCCATACAAAAGATCGGTCTAAAAAAAAATTTAAGTCTAAGCAAGAAAAACTTTTTTGTTTTTAATGCAGTCGCTTCCAAATTTGATGTTTATTAATATTAAATGCTTTTTTTTTTTTTTTTTGCGTTAACGAATTTTTTATTTATTTATAATGATTATTGCACCAGTCACAAAAACATAAGAATCAGCGAACAATTACTTATCACTCATTTCCGTTATCCACAGCATATGATTTTGATTAAATGTTAAAATATATGTCAAAACAGCCTTAAATACCCTTCGAGTAATTCGTTGAATGGTGCCACCATCACCAATCCCTAACAATTCTGCAGTTTTTACAATTGAGGATCCTTCGCCATAGGACCCAAGACGATATAGAACCACCCTAAGTTGTACGTTAGTTGGGATCTGTTGATTGATGCGCAAACCATTAAAAACTGCATCATTTTCTAGTAAGCTCAAAATAACGTTGAAGCTTTCCCAGTTTACCTTCATGTAGTGCTTGAAACGACACTCGTCCAGATTTGGCAGCACATGGGCTATGAATTGCTTGCATTTTGGGACAGAATGCTTGATGTTAGGAATGCCCTATCGATATAGTTCTCCTTGGATACCATACAATAACAGTTCATTTAAAATTTGGTTCTACCTTTTCCTCGAACGATCTGCATTACTAGATGAATCGTTCACAAAACAATAAAAAAAAGTAGGATTTCAACGTACCTTTACAAAGCTGCGAAAACTCCAAAGTTATATACTCCGCGAGTAAACTATTTTTTCAGTTTTCTTTGGCATTTTCCGGAATTTATTAAATTATTTTCTTTTTTTAATCAAAATTATTTTTAGGTCGTTCCTGCAAAGTGATTTGATTTGGATTTAGTGTGACAGTTTTTTTGTCATTTTCTGCAGTTTATCTGGTCAAACCGAAATTAAAATCAGAATCAGAATCAAAATCACTTGCAGGAACACCCCTAATCTAGTGTATATTATGTATCTTATGTAATAGTAGCAGAGATCTATAATCAGTCCAAGTCTTAAAATCAAGGTCATATATCTGTCTGGCAAAGCATGTAATGTGGTCAGTTCTTTTCTTATTATATACATACCTAGCAATGTTAGAAGCAGCGTCACAGTTTCCGAATATTTCAATTCTATAACAAAGAGTGGGTGTCAAGTACGTCTTTGCAATAAGGAGTCTGAGATTAGTCGGCAAATAACATTTAGCTAACGAAAGCTGTCTTAGTATTCCGTAGGTTTTTCCAGCGGCTTTAGTCACTTGTTCATTCCAGCTAAGAGTGTCATTAAAAGTTATACCTAGATTAACGGTTTGAGCAACATATTCTAAAGGGGTGCCAGCAATATTTAGTCGAGGTAGATCTGTGGTACTTAGTGACTTTTTTATAAATTACTATGCATTTACGTTTTGCTGGATTTAGTGATAGTCCGTTACGTTTGGCCCATTCATTAACATTCAACAAATCATTGTTACATATATCGACGCACTCATTTATTCTATTTAACGGACGGCTAACATACATCTGCACATCATCTGCATACAAGTGGACATTACAATTAGACAACATATCTGGCAGGTCATTTAGATATAATGAGAAAAGAAGGGGATCAAGGACTGACCCCTGGAGGACACCTCGCTTAAGGTACAAAGTGAATGATATATCAGACTTCGAAACAGTATTGGCGAATTTATAGAATCTGTCTAGCTTCGTTCTTAAGATTTCGTGGTTAACGGTGTCAAATGCCTTGCTAAAGTCGAGTAGTGTTTTTGCCTTCTTATATCCTCTGTTATGTTCTGTTCTTTTTATATCCTGACTGTTTATTAGTTAACATTAAGTTGTCCATTAAAAATTTACATATTTGATTTGCTATTAACTGTTCTAATACATTTGACAAAAATGGTCAAATTAAGATTGGTCGAAATTGATTGTTTCCTTTTGGTATAGGAATTATTTTTACGAGTTTCCATTATTCTGGGAAAGTTGATGTCGTAAGGACTGTGTTGCAGATATGGGTAATGTGGGGTACACATAATTTTAATAAGTTGGATCCGAATCGGATCAAATCAGCTGCCATAGGACCGATCGGTTAAAAATTAGTTTTAGTAAGAAAAACTTTTTTGGTTTCAATGCAAATGGCCCCAAACTTCGTATTCATAAGTTTTCTATGCTTTTTCATAATTTCACCAAGTTTTATACAAATCGGACAACTTTATCGTATAGCTGCTATACAAAAGATAGGTCTGAAAAAGTCTTAGTAAGAAAATCTTTTTTGTTTTTAATTCAATCGCTCCCTAACTTTATAAATACCAATATTATAGGCTTCAGCATAAGTTTGCTAAGTTTGATCAAGATCGGATAATTGAAATTGTGGAATAAGAACATAAATTAACCAAAGACCAAGATGGTATTACTGTAAGTCAGAAAATTAGCCTCACTCCATAATCAAATTGTTAGAACCAGGAGGGAATTTGAAGAACAGATTCGATTAAACAGAATTTGCACTTTTAGTTGCCTACTTTTAGCAATCCAACACATTTCATACTTGAATTTAGAACTTCTTTTCTAACATTTTTCGTCTAACTGCAGGTATGTAAAGTTTTTGATTAAAAGAACGTTTGTTTTTCAGTCATTGCTGGATTCTAGAATGTTTCGCACTAAATTTCAGTACATCCAAGAACAAAACATACTTACAAAACTTTATAAATTCTATTCCGATCGATTTTTATCTAAAAAAATGGCACAGATACAAGAAGGAAGAAAACAGAATAAGACCACTACGCCACAACCGCAGCAAGTAAACAATGGGGTAAAGTAGAAAATGTAAGCAAGGCAGCCAAGCAAAGAAAGACTCTTAAAAATACCAAGCGAGTAAAGAAGAAAAATGGGTAGTAGAATGATTCTTTTATTTCCTCAACTTTAATCAAGACCAAAAATCCTGCCAAGAATTTTAGCAATTGCCATTTGCTTTTGCACCTTAATACATTTTTATTTAATTTACACTCCACGTTTATTCACAGGCAGACAAAAGGACTTAAGGACATATGCCAAAGCATTAAGTGAAATTTAAAACTTCTCTGTGTCTGTGTGGGTGCGTGGGTGCGTGTGTGTCTGTGTGTTCTCTTCCTGGGTGAAATTAAATTAATGACAAACAATTTCTCATTGTCTTTTCCTTGGTGGCGTACTTAGCACGCGCCGGAAATGTATCCATATCCGTTTGGAAAATTTTCCATTGTTTGTTTGTTGGTTGAAGGGGGGGCCAGGACACACACACACACACACACACACACCCATATGAAGCCATCTAAAGCAAGGGCTAAAGCACAGGCCTAAGTCCTAAACAAATTGTCAGTTAGATCGTAAAGCGTCAACTGGCAGTGCCAACTGCCTGGGCGTATCGTTAGCATTCCCAAGGATGAGGAAACACTTAACAATCGTTAAAGTTATAGCCGTAGCCTTTGCAATGGTAACTATTAGCGCAATGACCGCCATAATTGACAGCTGTGCCCACAATGCCCGAGTCCTTGGTTTGCATATTAAGCCAAATGGACACTTCGCTGCATTTTAAAAGTTTGTGGCCATAAAACACAGACTTGGGCCATTATTTTGAATGCATTTGCCACAGGTTGAAGCTGAAGCTTCAACAAACTAATCCAAAAGTCAGCCAAAATTGTGGTTTAAATGCAGACAGAGAGATAGAGAGATTGAAGCTGGAATGGACAAACCGGCGGTAAACCAATGGGCATTTGGCAATTAATTAACCAATGACAACTAAGCGAGTATCACATATAGTACAAACACATTCACTTGACACTGGTGTGCGGTTTTTTGGGGCAAATCAATGGTTAAATTTTAGCCAACTGCACAGGAAATGATAATATATGCATGAAACGTTTATCAACTGAAATTAGAGTGTATTAAAATTTACACAAAAATGGGATATCAAAGCTAGCAAAAGCTTGATTCATTCTAAATTTGAGCATGCTACCAAAAAAAACAAGAAATACCTATCGATACTCAAGGTAAGACCAAAATAGAGTATAAAGTAAAAAGTATAAAGTATAAAGTATAAAGTATAAAGTATAAAGTATAAAGTATAAAGTATAAAGTATAAAGTATAAAGTATAAAGTATAAAGTATAAAGTATAAAGTATAAAGTATAAAGTATAAAGTATAAAGTATAAAGTATAAAGTATAAAGTATAAAGTATAAAGTATAAAGTATAAAGTATAAAGTATAAAGTATAAAGTATAAAGTATAAAGTATAAAGTATAAAGTATAAAGTATAAAGTATAAAGTATAAAGTATAAAGTATAAAGTATAAAGTATAAAGTATAAAGTATAAAGTATAAAGTATAAAGTATAAAGTATAAAGTATAAAGTATAAAGTATAAAGTATAAAGTATAAAGTATAAAGTATAAAGTATAAAGTATAAAGTATAAAGTATAAAGTATAAAGTATAAAGTATAAAGTATAAAGTATAAAGTATAAAGTATAAAGTATAAAGTATAAAGTATAAAGTATAAAGTATAAAGTATAAAGTATAAAGTATAAAGTATAAAGTATAAAGTATAAAGTATAAAGAAAGTATAAAGTATAAAGTATAAAGTATAAAGTATAAAGTATAAAGTATAAAGTATAAAGTATAAAGTATAAAGTATAAAGTATAAAGTATAAAGTATAAAGTATAAAGTATAAAGTATGATAAAGTATAAAGTATAAAGTATAAAGTATAAAGTATAAAGTATAAAGTATAAAGTATAAAGTATAAAGTATAAAGTAAAGTATAAAGTATAAAGTATAAAGTATAAAGTATAAAGTATAAAGTATAAAGTATAAAGTATAAAGTATAAAGTATAAAGTATAAAGTATAAAGTATAAAGTATAAAGTATAAAGTATAAAGTATAAAGTATAAAGTATAAAGTATAAAGTATAAAGTATAAAGTATAAAGTATAAAGTATAAAGTATAAAGTATAAAGTATAAAGTATAAAGTATAAAGTATAAAGTATAAAGTATAAAGTATAAAGTATAAAGTATAAAGTATAAAGTATAAAGTATAAAGTATAAAGTATAAAGTATAAAGTATAAAGTATAAAGTATAAAGTATAAAGGTATAAAGTATAAAGTATAAAGTATAAAGTATAAAGTATAAAGTATAAAGTATAAAGTATAAAGTATAAAGTATAAAGTATAAAGTATAAAGTATAAAGTATAAAGTATAAAGTATAAAGTATAAAGTATAAAGTATAAAGTATAAAGTATAAAGTATAAAGTATAAAGTATAAAGTATAAAGTATAAAGTATAAAGTATAAAGTATAAAGTATAAAGTTAAAGTTAAAGTATAAAGTATAAAGTATAAAGTATAAAGTATAAAGTATAAAGTATAAAGTATAAAGTATAAAGTTAAAGTATAAAGTATAAAGTATAAAGTATAAAGTATAAAGTATAAAGATAAAGTATAAAGTATAAAGTATAAAGTATAAAGTATAAAGTATAAAGTATAAAGTATAAAGTATAAAGTATAAAGTATAAAGTATAAAGTATAAAGTATAAAGTATAAAGTATAAAGTATAAAGTATAAAGTATAAAGTATAAAGTATAAAGTATAAAGTATAAAGTATAAAGTATAAAGTATAGTATAAAGTATAAAGTATAAAGTATAAGAAGTATAAAGTATAAAGTATAAAGTATAAAGTATAAAGTGAGTTGAGAAGTATAAAGTATAAAGTATAAAGTATAAAGTATAAAGTATAAAGTATAAAGTATAAAGTATAAAGTATAAAGTATAAAGTATAAAGTATAAAGTATAAAGTATAAAGTATAAAGTATAAAGTATAAAGTATAAAGTATAAAGTATAAAGTATAAAGTATAAAGTATAAAGTATAAAGTATAAAGTATAAAGTATAAAGTATAAAGTATAAAGTATAAAGTATAAAGTATAAAGTATAAAGTATAAAGTATAAAGTATAAAGTATAAAGTATAAAGTATAAAGTATAAAGTATAAAGTATAAAGTATAAAGTATAAAGTATAAAGTATAAAGTATAAAGTATAAAGTATAAAGTATAAAGTATAAAGTATAAAGTATAAAGTATAAAGTATAAAGTATAAAGTATAAAGTATAAAGTATAAAGTATAAAGTATAAAGTATAAAGTATAAAGTATAGAAGTAAAGATATAAAGTATAAAGTATAAAGTATAAAGTATAAAGTATAAAGTAAGTATGATAGTATAAAAAGTAAAGTAAAGTATAAAGTATAAAGTATAAAGATTATAAAGTATAAAGTATAAAGTATAAAGTATAAAGTATAAAGTATAAAGTATAAAGTATAAAGTATAAAGTATAAAGTATAAAGTATAAAGTATAAAGTATAAAGTATAAAGTATAAAGTGTAAAAATAAAGTTATAAAAGATAGTAAAGTATAAAGTATAAAGTATAAAGTATAAAGTATAAAGTATAAAGTATAAAGTATAAAGTATAAAGTATAAAGTATAAAGTATAAAGTATAAAGTATAAAGTATAAAGTATAAAGTATAAAGTATAAAGTATAAAGTATAAAGTATAAAGTATAAAGTATAAAGTATAAAGTATAAAGTATAAAGTATAAAGTATAAAGTATAAAGTATAAAGTATAAAGTATAAAGTATAAAGTATAAAGTATAAAGTATAAAGTATAAAGTATAAAGTATAAAGTATAAAGTATAAAGTATAAAGTATAAAGTATAAAGTATAAAGTATAAAGTATAAAGTATAAAGAAGTATAAAGTATAAAGTATAAAGTATAAAGTATAAAGTATAAAGTATAAAGTATAAAGTATAAAGTATAAAGTATAAAGTATAAAGTATAAAGTATAAAGTATAAAGTATAAAGTATAAAGTATAAAGTATAAAGTATAAAGTATAAGGTATAAGGTATAAAGTATAAAGTATAAAGTATAAAGTATAAAGTATAAAGTATAAAGTATAAAGTATAAAGTATAAAGTATAAAGTATAAAGTATAAAGTATAAAGTATAAAGTGTAAAGTATAAAGTATAAGGTATAAGGTATAAAGTATAAAGTATAAAGTATAAAGTATAAAGTGTAAAGTATAAAGTATAAAGTATAAGGTATAAAGTATAAAGTATAAAGTATAAAGTATAAAGTATAAAGTATAGAGTATAAAGTATATGATAAACGAAGGTTGGAGTCCCAATTTACGCCCCGAAAGGCATGACAATGACGACTCGGCTGCTGATCAAGAATCGGAAATGATTTTTTTCTCCCTGTTACATACTTCTGCACAAACTTACTCCGTGTACCTTTAATATACAGAGTATACAAATTTAAAATTCAAGATCATAGATCAAATTTTATATGAAGACAAAGTGAAAAGCTGCACCTTTTTATACCCTTGTAGAGGGTATATTAAAATTGTCCAGATGTTTGTAACGCATAGAAGGAAGCATCTCCGACTACACAAAGTATATGTATTGATCAGCATGACGAGCTGAGTTGATATATCCATGTCCGTCTGTCTGTCCGTCTGTTTCTATGCTATCTCCTCCGTCAGTTTTAAAGCTATCTTAACCAAACTTTGCACGAATCCTTTTGTACGCTGCACATTTTTCGGAATCGGCCGGATCGGATGACTATATCGGTCGAAAAAGTAGTTTTAGTGAGAAAAACTTTTTTGTCTTCAACGCAAACGTCCCCAATCCTCATATTTCGAAATTTTCTATGCTTTTACATAATTCCTCCAATTTTTTTGAAAATCGGGCAACTATATAGTATAGCTGCCATACAAAAGATATGTCTGAAAAAAAGTCTTAGTAGGAAAATCTTTTTTGTTTTCAATGTTATCGCTCCCAAACTTGTTAATGATCAATATTATATGCTATCACACAATTATGCCAAGTTTGATCCAAATCGGATGGCTATAGCATATAGCTGCCATAGGAACTATAGGTCGAAAAAGAAGTTCTAGTAAGAAAAGCATTACTTATATTAGATGCTTTAAAACAGATTTGGAAACTATGCTCGAAATCGGATGACTATATCTTATGGCTGCCATAGGTCCCATCGGTTAAAAAATGGTTCTTAGTGAGAAATACTTTCAATTTTTCAATTTTATCGTTCGTCGAACTTCGAATACCGCTTTCCAAGGCTTATTAACTTGTATTTTGCATCAGTTAACTTTACAACTGACACTCGCCGGCTTATACCTATATCAACATATAAATCTATACAATGCATTCGAGTTTTGAAACCTTTTGAACATTTAACCATAAATATTGTATCAAAATTTGTATTCACAATTTTTGTGGTTGAAACCTTTTCATGCCTTTTGCGTGGCCCTTAAATTTCAACCCACACAAAACTTGATGATAAATGTGAATTTATTTCAGATAAATTTTTTAGGCATTGAACTGGAAACATTTTGACAGGCCCAAACAAAACAATTTGCAAAAAAAAATGTACCAACTGACTCACCTGGCCATGATGATAGCCTGCTTTTTCTTAACCAAATACAAGGAGGAGTGGCAGGACCACTTTACTTGATTTGCCTGTGTGTTTGCCTTCAGCCAAGTCGTCCTTGAAGTATGTGTGACTGTATCCTCCAGAATGTTTACAATGCTCAGGCCCAGGCCGCAAAAACTGATGATGATTATGCACCAAATCCAAGGCAGTTGGAGTCTGCCACAAACATCGTTTGTCTCTGTCTCTGTCTCTACCTCTCTGCCTGCACCTTGACTGCTTGATTGAGTTTAGATTTATGCCTTAAGTGTGGCTGGGGGATTTGTTGTCATGTCCATTTTTTGCATACGCTTTGTTTGCTTTGATTTCGGTTGCGAAATTTCTGTGGTTTGATTTAGTTGCCTGCAAAAAAAGGAAAGAGGGAAATAGTTTATAGTTAAATTAGAATGATTCTCACAGCAGCAGCATCATTAATATTGTGTTCCCTGAACAACTGCTCGGTGTCCCCTCGCCCCCTCTCTTGCCATAAATCAGCACAGCTAGCCACCATTTGAATGTGCCATAACAATACGTTTTGTGCCCCCCCATAGAAACTTTAATACCAACTGGCAGTTATGACAGTTGGCCAAAACCATTGTGTATTTTTGTGTTTGATTATTTTAGCCATTTTTATAACAATCATAGAACGTTTATCTAGCCGGGATATTCATGAGGAATGTTTAATTGATTGATTGATTGTTGGACTGGACAACTGATTCGATTATTACATTATAATTGTATTGGTTTTATTGCACTGGAAAGGTTTTTGGTGGGAGTTCTTAGTATAGTTATTTATTAAGTTCATTAAGTTTGAATCAATCTTAATTAAAATATGAATATTAAAAAAAAAGAACAGAAAACAAAAGTCTTGAATATATTCGGAGTGTATTTTCAGGTTGTCTTAGTGTACCTAAGCAAACTGCTTCGGATAGAACAATTTGAAAGCGAAATATGATTGAAAAACTTAGTGTGAACAACTGGAGCCAGCTCTTAAGCTGTTATTTAACTTGTCTAAGTTATAATATGAGTGGGCTCTAAAACACCTCAGGAAGCTGTGAAAAAACTCATTTGAGAAACTCACTCAGAGTTACTCAGATAACTAAAAAGTTTTCTTCACTAAGACCCCATTTTCCGACCGATGGTTCCTATGGCAGCTATAAGATATAGTCATCCGATTTTGATCAACCTTTTCAAATCTGTGTTAAAGCATACAATATTAGTAATGGCCGAGTTTTGGGACGCTAACATTGAAAACAAAAAAAGGTTTTCCCACTAAGACTCATTTTCCGACCGTTGGTTCCTATGGCAGCTGTAAAATATGGTCATCCGATTTTGACCAAATTTTGCAAATCTGTTTTAAAGCATGTAATATTAGTAATGGCAGAGTTGTGGGACGCTAACATTGAAAACAAACAAGTTTTTCTCACTAAGATTCATTTTCCGACCGTTGGTTCCTATGGCAGCTGTAAGATATAGTCATCCGATGGTCGGTTCCGACATAGTAGCAGCGTGCATAAAAAAAGAAGACTTTGTGCAAAGTTTCAGCTCGATAGCTTTAGAACTGAGAGACTAGTTTGCTTAGACACGATGTCTCTTCTACGTCTGCAAATGCTCGACTCTCTTTCCGTCCTATTGAAGGATTGATAAAGATCGGATGAACGATACACAAGTTATGAGCAAAAAAAGATAGCCGGATAGTGCGGACCGGTTCCTGGAACCCCTGAACCCAAGGTTTTGGTTCGAACCTCGGTTCGCTTGAAAATAAAGGAATAGTTTCAACTTATTAATACTAATGTTCATCTATACCAGCTCTTAGATTAGAAAGATAAAACTTAAGTGTTGAAAAGTTTCGTTCAACTGATACGTGAGTTACTGGAACAGTAAGAATAGTTAAGGCAATAATTAAATTAAATTAAATTTTAAAACATTTGTCGATGTATCTTCTCTTGGAAAATTTTCGAAGGAATCTATAACATCATTTACAGATTTTAGATTAGATATTTGTTGCTTTCTACTGCTTTCACTAACTTCTCTTCTTCGCAATCAGACATTTAGTCATTAAAAGTTGAATTTTGAAAACTCTCATTAAGAATTTCTTTTTAGAGCTTCTGCATGTCTGTAATGTGCTGCTTTAAAACTTTTTTGGGTCAGAAGTTAACAAAGTTTGAAATCTCGGGTCTAAGAACACTGCAGCCAATGTTGGTACTGAGCTCATAATAGAAGAAAATTTATCGAGGCACTTAGATAGTAATAAACAATGTATTGCTAAAGATTTTAGAACAATTGCTCGACATGAAAAGCAAGCGTAATAAAAATCACTTGGTAGTTATTGTGAATCCGGCAGATTTAAAGGAGTTTTATAAATTGGCTGCAGCAAATTACATATATTTTTTCAGATGTTTTTAGGTGAAGTTCTTTTAAAGAACTCTGAATGAAAAAATCTTAAAGAGCTAGTACATTTGTAGGGTGCTCATTTTGTAGGTTAAGTTCCATCGCGTCACACAGTCTAGCACTGGTTTTTGAATTTCATATAGTGTGAGTACGAAGTTTCTTACAAAGTGTTCGAGGTCTTCTAATGTCAAACTAAACTTTCTTAAAAAAAATCATTAACTACTAAATTTAGAATGTGTGCAGCACCTAGAGAAATATCGTAGGAATAGAGAACTTCTTGAATGATACCTGTCAGATAACAAGGAATTACTATATTTTCTTGTATGTGTCGTTGGAAAAGTAGTTAATTTTGTGAACCGAACCTAATTTTTCGAAAAAGTGGTCCGGTTCGGGTTCAGGTTCGGGGGGTCAAAAATATTAGGGGTTCGGTTCATGGTCCGGTTCGTCGGACCCAAAAAACCCCAACCGAACCGGTTCTAAGGGGTTCGGTTCCGAACCGGTTTGCAGCCTTATCAACATAAAATTGATTTTTTTTCTCTATGTAGTGTAAACGAGGGTTTTTTTAGTGGGTTTCGGGCTTTTATTTTTACACTATTTAAACAAGGTTTACTATTTGCGCACGGCTTACTATGTACAATGTCTGTATACGGGTTGTCTCTACACAGGGTTTGTCGATATGGGTTTTCTTCTGCTATCCACTCGTTATCCATTCTATATACAGTCATCATTCAATTACGATAACTTAACAGTAAATATCGATATATCTGTACATATTAACGGATATTTTAAAAAAACTTCTAGGACTACAATTGAAAAAAATTATTTCCCAGCAGATTTAAGGCTTTTTAATCTCTAAAATTTAAGTTTCGGCGGAATTAAGCAAGATCCAGGAACGGAAATGATTTTTTTCAATTTTCGGTAGACTTTCTGTTTTGATATTCGGGAATATACGGGGCAGTCCAAGCACAGTAATGAGTTTCTAGATTACTTTTCGAACTACCATATAGTTGAAATTTTGTACACAGAAATAAATAAGATCAGGTATTTCAATATCATATCAGTAATATCAATATTTGCATATCAAAGTGAAACTATTTAATATCAATATGAACCTGTAATACCACATTGATACTAAAAATATTATATTGAAATGTGAATTGATCAAAATGATATGAAAAATGTCCTAGTGATATGATTTGAGATCAAAGTAGATATCGAAATTCTGAAAGTAGAAAGAAACTCACAGAGTTTCTCAAATCAAAGAGAGACAGCAATAGTCTATCTCGAAAAAAGTAAAAACAATGCTTATTGCTCTGCTGCCGCAAGCGCGAAAATGAGTGCTGGTCATTTTTTCTTCGTGAACGTTTCGAAGTTGGCGTCGGGTCTGCAGCGAACTTCTAGCTTCTTCTTGCGAATTTCGTCTTTCGATCTGTGCTGGCGCTTGTGAGAGGTAAGTAAAAAAAAGTGCGGTGCCTAAAAAAAAAATGTAAACGGTAAAAGTGAATAAAATGTGAATTGCATGTGTGTGTTTATTGTGGTGCTGTTGTTGTACTTGCAAATTAATAAATTGTAAAAAGGCTATTGCCTTTATTCAGTCGCTAATAGTATGTTCGATTATAATACACACACTAATACATACATATTGTGCGTGTTTTTTCACTTTGAGCTATCTACGCAGTAGAAGTGCGTGTTTAAATATGTACATATGTGTGTACACATATTTTGGGTCCGCGATGCGTTTTTTTTTGTTCTGCCCTTGAACGTCAAACAGCACAGAAGCACACATAAATGCATATGCAAACATGCGTACATACAAATGTACATGCAAAATATGCATGTATGTATGTATATGTGTGCTGTTTGACGTTCAAGGGCAGAACAAACGAGAGCGTAAGTTAAAGTCGGCTCTAACCGACTTCGATATACCCGTTACTCGTGGAAACAAATGTTTAATAGCCTTCCTGTATGCCTGAGGTGGGTCAGCCGAAAAGGATGCAACATTTTTTAACTCGGCTATTTATTATCCGCCAGATATTAATAGACATTTGTCAATTACTAAATCCAACATAAATGACTCCAAATTCATCACGATAAACAGATCAGACAACAAAACTTTTGAAAACGTATCACCTTTCCTATTAAAAACAAGAAAGGAAGTCGGTCAAGCCCGACTATTACATACTCTGCACCCTTAATGTCGCAGCTCGAATTTGGTCACGAGTCAAACGGCCAGTTAACACACAACGCACAACGCAGTGCGCTCTCTAAGTCTCTCTCTCTCTCTCTCTCTCTCTCTCTCACTAAGATTGCTGCTGAACGCAATGCTTAGGTTATGGGTGGGGTGGGTGGTGGGTGTTAACTGATCGTTTTTTGCTCATAACTTGAGTATCGTTCATCCGATCTTTATCATTCCTTTAGCAAATCGATAAATAATTTTGAGTACTAGATATCTCTAGAAAGTACGAACCATCTATCATCAAAACTGTAGGAGATATGACGTTTTTTCCAAATTGCGGGGGCGTGAGGGGGCGTGGCAAAAATTGAAAATAAACTTGATCTGCGTGCAGACAATAGGAGTCTACATTTCAAATTTGGTTGCTCTAGCTCTTCTAGTCTCTGAGATCTAGGTGTTCGTACAGACAGACGGACGGACGGACAGACGGACATGGCTATATCGAATCGGCTGTTGATGCTGATCAAGAATATATATACTTTATATGGTCGGAAATGATTCCTTCTGGCTGTTACATACATTTGCACGACTTTAGTATACCCTTTTACTCTACGAGTAACGGGTATAAAAAGCGCCTGCTCAGCCTTTGCTTTCGGCAGAGTTCACACACACGCACAAAAAAACTTATGCGAGTTTAAATATATTAATTTTTTATAATTTTCAGATTAAAATGGAAGATATAAAACTCATTGAGCTGATGAAGGCCGATTTGATACTACAAAATACCAGATTGATACTAAATATCGTGATCTTTTTTTCTGTGTAGGACTACAATTGAAAAAAATTATTTCCCAGCAGATTTAAAGCTTTTTAATCTCTTAGAACTAAGTTTCGGCGGAATTGATTTTTTCAATTTTCGGTAGACTTTCTGTATTGATATTCGGGAATATACGGGGCAATCCAAGCACAGAAATCAGTTTTTAGATTACTTTTCGATCTACCATATAGTTGAAATTTTGTAAAAATGACTTTCCGTATTGATTTCAATATTTTTTCGTACGGATTTTCATCTATGCTTGAGAATTTGAACATTTTAAGTCGATATTTGTGTTCAGAAAGTGAGAAATTGGGTTGAGCTAATTTTATTTGAATCTTAAAAGAACTTCCAAAATAATTTGCTTCCCCTTTTCAACTAAATAATCATCAAGTGGTGTTAACTAGTTTCAGTTGAAAGCCTTTTGCTGTCATTAAACCCCTTTTGCTTGTAACGTTCTTTTCAATTAACTGCAAGTTCATGTCACACATTATTCTCCAGCGAATGGAGCACAATTGCCCTCTGGAGTTGCTCGACGCAATTAAATTACCATTTCTATTTTTTTGTGTCCCTTTGTTGAACTAACCGAAAGTGTGACACATGCACCCCCCCCAAGTTGATATCAATTAAGCTTAAGGCTAAGTTGAAGCTTGTTTTGCCATCACAGGAATTTTGATCCTGCAGCCAGGCACGTATGTATGTAAATAGTGCAAGGACCAGCATAAATGTGCCATAATAGTCGCATTTTCGGAACGGAGTGTATTGATTATCAGTTTTGCATACTAATGTAACGCTGTGACTGAGTGACAAACACTGCTCCATGTGTTTGTTTGTGTTTGCGTTTGTATTTGCTGTTTGCCATGGCAGCTGCCTTTGAGAGCGCCCTCTCCTCTCATACACACACACACACATAATATGTTTGTTTGTTTGTATGTAAGTGGCTTGTTTTGTTCGATTTGCCTGGCGGCTTTGTCGCCTCCCAAAGCTCTTTTGTTTTTTCATATTACGTATACGCATTTAGTTCTATTTCTTGCCTTTTTTTTTGTGGGTTAGTTTTATTTTTATCAACGCTTGTGTGTGTGTGTGTGTGTTTTTGTGACGGTGGGAGCTGTTTCCGTTTCCAGCCTGTATATTTCCGTTACAGTCATAATGGCAAACAGCTGATAACATACGCCTCCTTCTAAACCAAACATGGCTGAAGGTGTGGCTCCTATTTGTCCTAAAGGGGAGAGGCACTGAAAGGAAGGAGTAGGCTATAAAAAAGTGTTGGCTTGGTAATGGAAAGGGGTGTGTTTTCACATTGTTATGATGCCATTGACGCCGCTTGTTTATAACACAACAAAATTTCGCCTTTTACAGTCTAGACAAAGTCTACATTCTTGGTGTATTACCAAAAAAAATTAGTTGAAATCAGGCGGAAATAGTTGTTAGTTGAAGCACTGTTTGTTTTACTGTGGCAAAAAATACTGGAAATTGGATTATAGATTAAAAATCTTGGTTTATGATCGAAGTGGTCGTTTGCAATACACCTACACTTGTACCAACGTTTTTCACAATTTTCAAAACATGCTACAAAGTCATCTTCCGGTATAGCCTTCAATTCGTTCCTCGTTTCGGTTTCTATCGCTTCTATCGGTTCAAAACGGTGTCCAAAGAGCGCTCGCTTGAGTTTAGCGAATAGTCAGAAGTCACATGGTGCTAAGATAAACTTAACTAGGTAGCCGCACTCGCTCTCTCACAGATTCTTATAAAAATACAAAAGAGAGCGAACTAAGAAGCAGAACACAAAAAATTCGTCCGCGTAGATGCGTCGCTCGCAACTGTTGTTTACAGACTGATATTTAAGAAGCAAGCAAAGAGAGCGAGAGAGCGAGTTCGGCTACCTAGTTAAGTATATCTTGCATGGTGCTATAAAGTGGTTGAGAAACGATATGGGTCGAGTTTTTGATGAAATGATCACGAATTACGAAATTGAAATTGAGCGTTTTGGGCAACAATCAAAATTTGGCTCTTTTGAGGCCCAAATGGTCACTTCAAATGGTTTTCACTAATCCTTCCGACTGTCAATCGACTATTTTGGAGCAAAAATTCTTTGATTTTGTGGATGGTGGTCCTGGGCGTGAATCGTCTTCAACGCTTTCTCGACTTTCTATGAACATGTTGTACCACTTATTAACTCTTGTTTTCGATAGAGCTTGCTCACCGAAGACCTTTTGCAACATTTCCAACACAAAATTTAAAAGCCGTCAGCCCATACTCTCCTTAAGTGGTCCACAATACTCCATTTCCCGTTACTACACTTGACTTCCCCGGTCGTCCCGAAATAGCAAATCGTTCACCGGTAATGGTGCCTAAGAGGACCCTTCGTAGAAAATTAACTACATTAACAATAATTCCGCCACCACTCAAGCTGGCCTCTCTACAGAAACTGGCCCACTCTCTCACATCAGACCCATCTCTCTGGACGAAGTGCGTCTTCAGATACGGCTGCTAAAGTCCACTAAGGCCCCGGGCATAGACGATGTTGACGGCAAAACTGTCAAGGCACTTCCTGTAGTGGAAGTCCTGTTCCTGCTGATGCTATTCAACGCCATATTAAATTTATCGGTATTTTATGCCCACGCCAAGTGGATCTCCCGAAATTCCGACGCATTTGAACTCCTAAGAATATAGTCCCGTCTTTTCCTTAAATCTATACGAAAAGTTATTTTTCTGAAACCACAACTGAACGACAGTCCGAAGAAATGCCAAAAAGCAATTTCTGTTATTGGATCTCCAGAAATTCAGCAATATTTTAGTTTGGTTAACTCCTTGTTGCGAGTTCTTAAGGATTAAATCCGACCTAAAAGTACCAAGAAAATTCCTTAAGCGAATCAATACGCCTCTCCCGACCAAGCTTTCAACTCAATCCCGTTGATTCCGTTCAAAGATCATGTGATTCAGTTCCGTCCAAAGTTGAATCCCCCCAGAATAAGTAAAAATTTTTAAAATAAAATTTAAATGTGTTTAATTCTTTGTTTTTCAGAACCAAACTTGGTGGATGGGGGGTTTGGATTCCCCTCTTCTGCTCTGGGATAATTGAGCTCAAGTAGTATGGTAACTTGAGAGCTTAACACGCTACCAGAGGTCGCAAAAATCAGTCGCCCGTTTGCCTTTGTCAGAAAACGACAGCTTTCGTGCGACCACATTGGAAAGAGGTACCGAAACAATCTTTAACTACGCTCTCTGCTTCTATTTGGTTGTGAGAGGAGAGAAACACATTTTTTCCTCTTTTGATTTTTTTCCTCTTAGGTCTTTTTGGGACCATTCGGCAAATTTCACACATTCAATAAGTCTTCTTCGTATGTATGCATTGGTGTGTAATGCTCGGATAACAATATGAAAGTATGCGATAAACTATATGCGCTCTCTCGTTCTCTCCTACACTGACTCTCTCTCTCTGCTTATGCTTAGTTCCCCTGCAGAGAAATTGTCAACTAGTAACAAAACAAAACTGTCCTACACCTAGTTGGAATGCTAGTAGAATATAACTGGTATCAAAATAGCTTGATTCGGGTGAGTTGGGCAACGACAAATATTAGCTTTCGAAGAAATGTTCGTTTGAAATACTAATTTGAGCTAGTTGTAATCCAATTGAACTTTAACTGGTTGCAAACGAATTGGTGATGAGTGAGTTGACCGACAGATTTCGATGAACTGAGCAGCGACATAAACACCCTGTCATAGGGAACACTCAAATGTCAACTGGTATTTAACTGGTTGAAAATAGCTGCTGCAGGGGACAATTCTCTCCCGTCTATGCCATCTGGCATTAAACTGGTTGCAAATGGCTGCTGCCGGGGACAATTGTCACATGCCTATGAAATGTCTGTGTAAAATGGACGACTTCAATACATTGATTTGGATAGGAAGTGCAACCAGTTGCAAGTTTTTAGACACAGGTACACTTCTGGTTGTAAACTAGACAGTTTCCCTGCAGGGTCTAGCACACGCAACCTTTTGAAAATAACATTTTACATTTCGGTCTTCAAAAAACACGCAGCTTATGACCGATTGACTAACCTGGGCCTGTTATTCGGTTGCAGGCAGCCCCATCAGTGCTGTGGGTTCAACCACAGACATTTAACAGTGAGCGCGATAGCAGAACACATTCGGTTGCGGGAAGCCCGAGGCCGATTTTCCTTTGGTTTTTCGGTCAGTGACGTGAGCAGTGCAAACTGAAAAATGGGTTGAGAGTTATTTACAAGCTATGCATCCTACTATTTCGGTATATTTATCAGAAAACTGTCAATTTAGTATTGTCCAGATGTATGTAACGCATAGAAGGAAGCATCTCCGACCACAAAAAGTATATATATATTCTTGATCAGCATGACGAGCTGAGTTGATATAGCCATGTCCGTCTGTTTCTATGCTATCTCCTCCCTCAGTTTTAAAGCTATCTTAACCAAACTTTGCACGAAGTCTTTTGGTACAAAGACGCTGCACCTTTGTCGGAACAGGCCGCATCGGATGACTAAATCATAGAGCTGCCATAGAAACTATCGGTCGAAAAGGTAGTTTTAGTGAGAAAAACTTTTTTGTCTTCTACGCAAACGCTTCCAATTCTCGTATTTAAAAGTTTTCTATGCTTTTACATAATTTCACTAAGTTTGATAAAAATCGGTCAACCATATAGTATAGGTGCCATACAAAATATTGTTCTGAAAAAAAGTCTTAGTGGGAAAAACTTTTTTGTTTTTAATGCTATCGCTCCCAAACATGTTACTGATCAGTATTATATGTTACCACACAATTCTGGCAAATTTGATTCAAATCGGATGACTATAGACTATAGCTGCCATAGGAACTATCGGTCCAAAAAGTAGTTTTAATGAGAAAAACTTTTTTGTTTTCAATGGTAGCGTCTTTATGCTTTACAGCTATGAATATTATCGGTTTCCACACAAGTTTCGGGAGTTTGGCCAAAATCGGATGACTATATCATATAGCTGTCATAGGAACTATCGGTCGAAAAAATAGTTCTAGTGAGAAAAACTTTTTTGTCTTCTATGCAAACGCTTTCAATTCTCGTATTTAGAAGTTTTCTATGCTTTTACATAATTTCACCAAGAATGATCAAAATCGGTCAACCATATAGTATAGCTGCTATACAAAATATAGTTCTGAAAAAAGTCTTAGTGGGAAAAACTTTTTTGTTTTTAATGCTATCGCTCCCAAACATGTTACTGATCAATATTATACGTTACCACACAATTCTTCAAATTTGATTCAAATCGGATGACTATAGCATATAGCTGTCATAGGAACTATCGGTCGAAAAAGTAGTTCTAGTGAAAAAAACTTTCTTGTTTTCAACGCGAACGCCCCCAAACCTCGTAATTAAAAGTTTTCTATGCTTTTACTTAACTTCACCAAGTTTGATGAAAATCGGTCAACTATTTAGTATAGCTACCATACAAAAGATCGTTCTGAAAAAAGTCTTAGTAGAAAAAAATTGTTTGTTTTCAATGCTATCGCTGCCAAACTTGTCAAATTTGATTCAAATCGGATGACTTTAGCGTATAAATTGAGATGAAAATTTGGCTAAATAGCCATGATTGCAGATTATGCAGGATTTGAAACATAAACTATGGTTCCATTCACTAATAATATGATCAAATATGGCCGAGAAGTTCGCCAATTTGGCCAATTTAGACAAATTTTCATCAAAATTTCCTAAAAATTGGTCAAATTATTTGCCTGTGTGAACTTAGTATTACAAATCCAAGATTTCATTACAGCTAAACTCAATAGAATGCCTAAATATGAAAATACATAACAAAAGAATTAGCATGAACCTAAAAATCTTCCTAAAATAGCGCTTATCATTCAACCAACCAAACCCATTCATTCATTCACCCTGCCAACCATTTGAATCTGAGCTTAACCAAAAAGGTAATAAAACACAATGAGGGCTGAACATTTGGTTGTAGGCTTAAAGCCTTTAAGGCCGTGAATGATGAATAAATAGCCTGAAATGGTTGGAATTTGATTGAATTTAAAGACCTTAAAATGCAGACAAAAAAACAAAAAACAACCAAAAACACAAAAACAAACACAATATACACAAAACGTGGCATACTTATGAGCGCACTTAAGACGCTTAATAATGGTAACTTACTGAACGTGCCAATGGCCTGGTCACAGTCATAAACACACGCACAGTGGTCCCAGTCCCAGTTAACACACAGAACAACACACAGAAGTATGGCCAGGACATGCGATATTTGAATCAAAAAGGGGGGAAGGTGGAGTGCTAAATGGATTTTCACTTGTTTTTGTTTTTTTATAATTACGCTGATAGAGGTTATTTGGTTTCTGTGTGTGTGGTGGCCATGTTGTTGTTGTTGTTGTTATTAAGCACACATAACGGTAATTTAATTAACATACATAAACACACGGAGAAAAGGCAAAGAAGGGCAAACACTTACACCGCATTTTGACTTGTAATCGATATGGTAATTAATGTTGAACAACAATTTAATTTATGTCATATTTGGTTTTTTATATTTCAAAACTTTGCAACACAAACTTATTGTATTTTAACCGGCTGAACTTGAAGTTTCAGTTTCTTTTTGTTTTTTGTTTTTGCATTTGCTTTTGCCGCCGGAATGTGTGTTTCGATTGGAGTACCGTTGCGTGCGTGAGAACAACAACCGTTAGTTAGCGCGTTCAGCAAGCGAATAAACACAGGACCTTAGCTGTAAATTTTTACTACAATTTCTGGGTGTTGCTGTGCGGCAGTGGGCAACGCAGGCGCAACAAAATCCCAGAGAGTAAGTAAAAGAGAGAGAGAGCGAGAGCGTGAGAGCAACCTGCTGATAGAACATCTGTGTTTTTGTTATGCTAAGGAAATGAAGCTATGGACTTAACATAAACATTTATATGTAAGCATGTTTAAATAGTTTTCATTAATTGAGCGATAAATAATTATATTTAAATATTTACTTATTTGCGTTTAATTAAGCATACTTTTAGGCCTGCAAAAGTCAAGGTTTTTTGGCTGCTGTTCAAAAAATTTAGCTCCTTCCCCTTACCACACAGCAGGCTCTCACGATTATGCCATTACCAGGCCAATTCTACCCCCCCTCCTCCCGCCCTGTTTCCACCCTGTTCAACTCGTTGGCTCTCGCATGAATGAACAAAAACTGTCGGCGCGACAAAACCTTCCAAACGGCAATGTCAAGTGCATGCGAGGCCAGGATTGCCTTTGCAACACCACCACCAAAGTGACCCCAAAAATGTACACGTACCTTAATGGCTATATCCATGCATATTTTATATGTCATCATCGATTGCACAAATTGGCTGCCAGCACAAGCCACTCTTTTGCTTGAAATCAATTTGTGCTTGTAATATATGCACTTATTATGATAGGAGAGGGGAGCGTAGCATGTGAATTGAGCGCAATTTCAACACTAACTAATTAGGTGCAAAATGAACATGAGTTATTCTGTGTATGTAGGTTAAATATTTCAAGTAGATTCATGTCCTTTTACAAATATTGAACTAAACCTTAAGCAGGTAACTGTACCAGCGCGTTGCCAATAAGGATAAGTTTGAAAATAACGGCCGGTTTACATTTAGAATGCAACGTATTGGCGCCTTCGATCGATATGGACTAGTAATCGATAACTATCGAAGGGCACCCGACACAAAGTTCAGTGTGACTCTAGCCTAAAGCTTTGTATACACGTCAAAGCGTAGTATCCCTGCAGGGAACGTGTCTAGTTTACAACCAGAAATGTAGCAGTCGCTAAAAACTTGCAACTGGTTGCACTTCCTATCAAAATCAATGTAATGAAGTCGTCCATTTTACACAGGCATGTCATAGGCAGGTGACAATTGTCCCCAGTAGCAGCCATTTGCAACCAGTTAAATGCCAGACGGCATAGGCGGCAGAGAATTTTTCTTGCAGCAGCCATTTACAACCAGTTACAATACCAGTTCACCTTTGTGTGTTCCTTCCCAGCCAACCAGCGGAGTCCGCAAGGTGCTCCATTAGGACTCCCTGTACGGAAAAGTGTCCCAAAGGAGCATATCCGCCGGAGAAAAGTGCCTTTTCAATATATATGAAAAAAGTGTGCCTTAGGGATTCCTTAAATGAGTGATTTCGGCGTCCCAGAATGCTTACTCAGATAACCCGGCAAAGGCTCCGTGCGGACTCCTCTATTAGCCTATGGTTTTTTTTTGAAAAGGACTCCTTAAATCATCCAAAGATAACCTAGATGGAGGGTTTTGGGATTGGTTTCAGTACTCCGATAATGGTCCGAAGAGGAGTCCCAACGCTCAAAAAACAACTCGCCCTAAAAAGTGCCATTTTCAGCCAAATGATAAATATTTAAAAAAAAAAACGAGAAGGCCAAGCTAACTTCGTCTGTGCCGAAGTTTTTATACCCTTGCAAATGCAAATGTCACAGTTTAAGAACGCTTACATAAAAATAAAAAAAATTTTGTAACTAAAACCTATTTTCCGACAGATAAACGTCTGAAAAAAGTTTTTCTCACTAAGAACTCAATTTCCGACCGATCGGCCCTATGGCAGCCTTAAGATATAGTCATCCGATCTCGGCCCAATTTTGCGAATCTATTTGAAAGCATATAAAATAAGTCATCAGCGAGTTTAAGGACGCTAACAAAACTAAACAAAAAAATTTTTTACCAAGACTCATGTTCGACCGATCGGTCCTATGGCAACCATAAGATATAGTCACCCGATGTCGATCAACTTTTTCAAATTGGTTTGAAAGCGTTTAATATTAAGAATCACCGACTTTTAGAACGATTTACTTGAAAACAAAAAAGTTTTTTTTCACTCAGACCCATTTTCCGACCGATCGGTCCTATGGCAGCTATAAGATATAGTCATCCGATTTTGATCAAAATTTGCAAATCTGTTTGAAAGCATATAATATTAATTATAGCCGAGTTTTATGACGCTAGCATTGAAAACAAAAAAGTTTTTCTTACTTAGACCCATTTTCCGACCGATGGTTCCTATGACACCTATAAGATATGGTCATCCGATTTTGACCAAAATTTGCAAATCTGTTTGAAAGTATATAATATTATTAATGACCGAGTTTAATCACGTTAACATTGAAAACAAAAAAGTTTTTCTCACTAAAACCCATTTTTCGACCTATGGTTCCTATGGCAGCTATAAGATATAGTCATCCGATTTTGACCAAAATTTGCAAATCTGTTTGAAAGTATATAATATTATTAATGACCGATTTTAACCACGTTAACATTGAAAACAAAAAAGTTCAGTAAGGGGTTGAGAGAGACTAGACCAGCCACCAGGCCAACGCGAACCGTGGTGTGGTTGTTGGTTATTTTTTTTTTTTTCTCATTTTACTGTGGGTGGGACTTGAACTCGGAACCTCTCACCTCTCACAAATGCTGAACACACGGACGGACGTATTAGCCCACTCGGCTAGTCGCCTTAGAGCGCTCCAAAAAACGCTCCTTCGAGGTGCTACTTTGGGAGTCCCATTTCACTCCTACTTCGGTGTGCTCCGGAAACGCTTCTTCGAGGTGCTACTTTGGGAGTCCCATTTCACTCCTACTTCGGTGTGCTCCGAAAATGCTTCATTCATCCTTCTTGGAACTTGCAAAGTCATCTAACTGTTCATAATTTTTAAATGTAGCTTGTAAGTTTCGTTTTTCTGCTAACACTAACTTTTGAATTGTTTTTTAATTCATATTTATTGACTATTTATTTCACTTTTATATTTATTTTTGCTGTTTATCGTCTATCGTTATAGCAGACGTTAGGCCTAACTGCAACAATAACTAGATGAGGAAGAATTTGCCAAGCCGTTAGGCGTCATGTTAGACCTACGTAAATTATACTGAAACCCATGTGTGATAGATAGTATTTGTGAATTTAGAAAAGTATAGTTGTATTGGTGACTTTCGGTAGAGAGGAGTCAGTCACTCTATTTTCGTCAACCCAGCGTTGCTCTTTGTACGGTGATGCGTCGTGCCGCCTGTCAAATTGTAACATCTGCCGAGCGCGTGTCGAACGTGTGTCGCTAAAGTCGGCCCATACATGGCATTGGGTCGAACGAGCGTCTCTTAAGTCGCCCCATGCATGTCATTGGGTCGAACGAGCGTCGCTTATGTTGCTTCTCTGCATGACATTGCGTTGACCTAGCGTGCCTGGAGAGCCGTTAACGTATTGAGCGAATCAGTCGACCGTCAACGACAGTCACAAAATCGTCGACGGAACGTTGTTACAGCGTGGGTCGGCCGTACTAGAGGGTATTGATTTCTTGCTGGGAATTAAACAAATACACGAAATCACTAAAAATGACGCATATTTACATTTATCAAAATTTTTAAGTCAAAAAAAAAAAACAAAACAAAGTTATCGCAATGTGACTGGAAAACGAACATGCGCGATTTGCTTGGCACAGTAAAAATAGTTAAAAAGAGCTAATTTTGAGCTAACTCATTGGATCAGCTGTTCAATTAATTGTGTCACAGAACAACTGTGACGCCAAATGAGTACTTGTGTTCACATTGAAAAGTACACGTTCCTGTGACACATGATTTCTGTGACAAGGCATTGGCCGTTCACATTGCGCTGTGCCACTGTGACCGAAGAGTGGCTCCCGCACCGTATTATTGTGTATCTCAGATAGCAAAATCAGTCCAGATTTGGAATACTCTACGGAGTCTTTGTGCATCATCCTTAATCTTGTGCATCTTGAGTGTTTCGGAGGGTCAATTGGAATTGATGGCAGAAATCCGACAACTAGCCCCGTTTTTCCCGCGAGACAGCGTAGCCGGAACACAAAACTGGGAACCAGATACCGACACAGACCTTACACACCGACAAAATTAGCATCACTTCTACAATTAAGATTTATAATCTAGATAAAGGACACACACACAAAACCTTTAAATCATAAATTTATTTAACCCTGAACTCAAGCAATCACTCTCCAGCCCAGATTTCGTTGCACGAGTCCACTCAGTCCTTTGTTTAAGCGATACCCAATCGTTGATCTGTTAATCAGATGTTCCTCCATTATCAGTTACTTCATTAGTTAAATATTTATTCATAATTGTGTGTGTATATTGTAACCATAATGAATTCATGAAAGTTTTGACTTAAAATTGTAATTACACTTAAAATAAACTACAACTAAATATTTTGCCACCGCTGCCGCTTGGTTCGCTGCCTTCTAATCCTTGGAATCATCCATATCTATGTGTATGTGTATGTGTGTGTGTGTGTGTGTAGCTTAAGGAACGAACATAAAATTGTAGTTTAAAACGCGAGCATAATAAATGCCACATAAATATAAATAAATTATAAATGTCATAATCAAAAAAAAAAGTGACAATCGGGGACACTAAACTAGTTTTTAAAAACCATTTTAAGACCAGGTCTTGGGCAAACTGAACGATCCAAAACGCTGATGATCATCCACACCGCGTACGGCGAAATAGTAACGCTGATTCTCCTGAAACTGATTCAGCGTTACGGCCATGGGCAGCAACATGGCCTTCACGTCGCCCACATGCCGCCACGATTCGGTGGCGGGCTCGTGTATGGTCTCCTGATAGGCATAGATTTGATAGGTGACACAATCAGCGAAACGATTGCTGGTATCCTCCAGGGTCCAGGAAATGACAATGCCCGTATCATGAAGACTGATGCGTATGACGGGTCGTGACGGTGGCAGTTTCCAAGCAGGATTAAAGGGTTGGGCAGGTGATGTGGGCAACGGTGCTGGATGTGAATACCTTAAACGGGATGCGGTAGGCGGTGTATTCTCAGAACGTATTTGCATGGTCACATTGGAACCAATGGAACTGCGTGGACCTGCAAAAAAAGGAGATGGAATTGTTGAAAAGTCGTTTAATGTTAATGTACTTCTTATGGTTTTGCCAAGGTTTTTGAGGCTACTCTGAGATATATAATCTATCGATTCTTAATTAGCGAGTTTAGCAGATCCGAAAAAGTTGCGTTTGTTCACAATTGTAAACAACTTATACATTGTACACCAAAGAGAGCTGGTTGCCTTTTACAGTAGGGTTGGCTTTTTTCAAGCTCAAGCATTTTCTGAAAGCTTATAGGGGTAAGTATTTTTGAGCTTTTTTTTCAGATTTTTCGGAAAACGTTTTGAAATCGTGCAAGTCGAATTTTTCCCCAAAAATCGGGTTTTCCGTACTGTACCGAAGTTTATATACCCTTGCAGCTTGATGGCGCCACTTGCCTGTTTGTTATATGGCAGCTATACGATATATTCATCCGATTTTGACCAAACTCCACAAAATTGTGTGGAAACAGATAATATTTTTGAAAACAAAAAAGTTTTTTTCACTAGAACTACTTTTTCGACCAATGGTTCCTATGGCAGCTATATGCTATAGTCATCCGATTTGGATCAAACATGGTAGAATTGTTTAGTAGCATATAATATTGATCAGTAACAAGTTTGGAAGAGATAGCATTGAAAACAAAAAAGTTTTTCCTACTAAGACTTTTTTTCAGACATATCTCTTGTATGGCAGCTATACTATATAGTTGGCCGATTTTCATAAAACTTGATGGAATTATGTGAATGCATAGAAAACTGAGAAATACGAGGTTTGGGCACGTTTGCGTTGAAGACAAAAAAGTTTTTCTCACTAGAACTACTTTTCCGACCAATGGTTCCTATGGCAGCTATATGCTATAGTCATCCGATCCGACCGGTTCCGACAAATGTGCAGCGTTTTTCTACCAAAAGACTTCGCATCACTAGTTTTTTTGATTTTCATAAAAATTTTAAGAGTTATAATCAGGGAATCAAACCGAATCGTATTTCGGTTCCGGTTCCTTTCCGTTTTGCGTTCATCCAATTGTTTAGCGATGACATAATAATTATACTCCAAAAAACAAACGTTTTACGCTTACTTGCCCTTCTCAAAGGCAAATGTGTAAACTGTCGAGTTTTTATCTTCTTTATTATGAAAACGTTTCTCAGGGAAAATTATGAAGTTTGATGCCATTAATCTGCTGTTTGGGGAAAATAATGATCTATTTGAATTGTCCTGTTCCTTTTCATACAATCCTTTCATCCTTTCAACCAGTCCTGAACCGAACCCGTAAAACCAGTTCGGTTTGGGTTTTTGGCTCAATCGCACCGGACCTTTTAAATTTGTAACCTCCTGAATTTGGACCCGCAACGGACCTCTTCTAATGAAACTGGTTCGGTTCAAAGAATATCTTTGGTCAGGTTTTTCAGAGTATCTAAAATTATCACAATATTTTGACCGCTTAAAAAATGCTTTCAAGTGCTGAATCGGAGCATTACCATTTCAAAATTATATCCAAACTGCATATTACGACTTCGAGAAGGAAATAAAGTCAAGTTGTTAAATGACGAATCAAATCCGTTTATTGATAAACATAGAAAGTGCGGCCCTGGTAGAGAACTAATGAATGATTACTATAATGAATGAGGTCCATTGGGGTATTATTAATCGTTTAAGGAAGCTGAAAGCTTCCTTACCAAAAAATATGCTTTATTTTTTACCAAAAAATATCTCAACGATATTAGAATTCATGAACCAAGCATCGAACCAAAACCTTAGGTTTGATAAGTAAAGGAACTGATTTGAGAAGCGAACCTCAAACTTTTCAAGGGGTTTGATCCCCTTCGTCAGAGCTGCTTTCCTCGTTAAGTTTCACTTGAAGGGAAATGGATAACACAAGTACTTTATTGTTCTAATGTTATCATGACATTATAATGAGGATCTTAAAATATAGGATGCAACATTTTCAAAGACACTGGTTTCTCGTTTTACTATATCACACTACAAAAGGTTTGCTGAATCAGACTCTTGTTTTGAAGGCATACGATATAACCAAATTACCTAAAAGTCCACCAAAACAAAGTGCCAGCTGTGCAGTCTAGTTGTTGCTCAGATCCGAAACTGTACTGGTACAACGTTCACGTTCTTTTCGGTCTTTTCGGTTCCAAGAATATCTGTTCTCGGATACCGGTATACAAAAAATTTCAAATATCGGTTCCGGTTCTGAGTTTTAATCGGTTCTTTTCGGTATACGGTTCTGGTTCCGGTTTGATTCCCTGGTTTACGAATTTATGTAATACGAAAAAATGTAACATATGGTACCTAAATGAGCAAAAGCATAGACAAAACTTATCGTTTCTGCTAATAAAAGTAAAATTTTGACATTTTTCTTTAAATATGGTGATATGAAAACTAAGAAAATCGTGATTGTTGACAAAGTTATAAGTAAAATTCAAAAACAGTAAGGAAAACCCGATTTTTCGGGAAAAATTCGACTTGCCCGAGCTCTAAACGTTTTCCGAAAAATCTGAAAAAAAAACTCAAAAATACTTACCCCTAACAAGAAAGAAAGTCGGTCAAGCCCGACTATATCATACTCTGTACCAGGGTTCCCCAAGTAGAGAGCGCGAAAATGTGACTGTTGCTACGTTTATACACACAAAGTTTATCATGATTAATGCCCTTCAAAGTATGCAAACTTTATTTCCTTGTAAAATGTTCTATTAGAACGCAGCGTCATACAGAATCCACACTGTAAATTCATCCAGATTGTCGGACCAGTAATAGGTTTACAGTAAAATCTTGTTTTTAGCCAAATATAAAGTAAATATAATTCTGAATCGTTCCTTATTAACACCCACCAACCCCCACCCATAACCACAGCATACCTTTCAAAAGAGGCAATCTTAGTGAGAGAGAGGGAGAGAGAGAGATACTTAAAAGGGCATTAATCACAATAAATTTGGTGTGTATAAACGTAGTATGTGTCTCTCTTTAACGCACAGTGATGCATGACTTCGGCAAGCAATAGGTGTGAATTGGCGAGTATGTTCGTGCCCCAGGGGCTATCGCTGGGGAACTCTGCTCTGTACCCTTAATGTCGCAGCTCGCATTTGCTCACGAGTTATGCGCGCTCATCTCTAAGTTTCTTTCTCACTCTCACTAAGATTGCCTCTGTTGAAAGGTATGCTGTGGTTATGGGTGGTGGGTGTTAACTGGCCGTTTATTGCTCATAGCTTGAGTATCGTTCATCCGATCTTTATCATTCCTTTGGCAAATCGATAAATAACGATGATTACTAGATATCTTTAAAAGGTACGAACCATCTATCTAAGAAACTGTGGGAGTTATGACGTTTTTTTCAAATTGCGGTGGCGGGAGGGGGCGTGGAAAAGATTGAAAATAAACTTGATCTGCCTGCAAGTATAAGAAATATATGTCCCATACATGTCAAACCTCTATCTCTTACCATCTCTGAGATCTGTGCGTTCATACAGACGGAGAGACGGACATGGCTATACCGACTCGGCTGTTGATGCTGATCAAGAGTATATATATACTTTATAGGGTCGGAGATGATTCTTTCTATGCGTTACATACTTTTGCACAAACTTAATATACTCTGTGTACCTTTGGTACAGAGTATAATAAGCTTTCAGAAAATGCCTGAGAAATAACAAACAAATTTTTACACCCTACTATACAGTGCTGTTTCATGAACCTCCCGGTTCAATCATCAGTAGACTTTTTGCTAAAGAAAGCATGATTGCCAGCTGCCTCTACTTAAAATCATTGCTTTAATCAGTTGGGAGCTGCCAAAGCAATGAAAACAAAAATAGACGAGTCATAAATGCTTTCTTCTCTTTGGTGTTATGCTTAAGCTGCTTTTAGGCTGAACTTTCAAAGTGCAAAAGATGGAAGCTTTTGAGCGTAGCTCAAGTAGAAGTACATTTAGGAAGTGTAGAAGTAAAATACAGACTCCAAGGAACCCATAACGCCGTTCATCATTAACCTAGGTCAAAATTTGCCGGAGTTAGGGGGAAATGAAGTTGAGATTGGTATTTTGAGAGGGGGAACAGCGACTTTTCAGTCGGGTTCTAAGGAAGTGTAGAAGTAAAAAACAGACTCCAAGGAATCCATAACGCCCTACATCATTAGCCTAGTTCGAAATTTATCAGAGTTATAGGCATTATAATATCAAATACTCATATTTGGGTATTCCGGAAAGTTTTTTGGTCTGGTATCTCCCTCTTAAAGCCTAATTTTAGGGAAAGCTGACCTGTAGAAGTATAATACAGTTTCCAACGATTTCAAAACGAACATTTTTATGACATTGGGATCATATTTGGGTAATATATTAATCCTTTTTCAGAATTTTAGCTAATGCATAGGCCCCACTGACAACTGTGACACCATCAGAGGTACACAAACTGTGTACGGTGTTGTTGTAGCTACCTCAATGTCGTCTAAACCTATCTTAAGCTGTCATATGAGAGCATGAGTACTTAAGTAGCTCTCACTTACTTAACTGAGCAGCTTCCTGAATGTAGAAAAACTATCAATTAAAAATCTAGTACGTCATCCATCACCATTTTATCTGCATCACATATCTTACAAAGACAAGACTTTGTTATACATACATTTGTTGTTTAGTAATTAAAGCTTACTTCCGCTCTTAAGGCCTCTACGCGGTTGTAAAATTAATGAAAAGTAATGTAAAATTTTCATACAACACACTCTCTTCCAAATTATTTGTATGCAACTTTGACATTACTTCTCATTACTTCACAAGTCCGTATAGGGGGGGCTCTTTAAGGTAAATATTTCTTACCTTCCCGTAGCTTTGGATCCACTTGGCATATATTTTGCTTTCGCTCATCGCTTGGAGTTTGGTTTTGTTTGCCAGAAACCGCAAACTCCTGTTTGAGTCGTGCAGCATTAACTGGCGGATCCAACAACACAAGTGGAGCGTCTAAATATGTTTTGTTTTTTGCTTGAAAAGCCGGTAGGTCTCCTTGGCTATCTTTCCATTTATGTATCAATTTCCAACAAAAACTTCGCAATCTATTCCCGATTTTCGTAATTTGGTCTTTAGAACAATTACTCCTATCAATAAATTCGGCAAAAACATATCTCTCCAGTGCGGAAAACTTTTTAGTTGGGATTTCTTCGGTGCGCCATATCGAAAACAATTGGCGCCTGCACACCAACAGTGGGCCTAAAAAGTTAAATTTTGATTAGAATTTGCCAATCAGAGGGAAGTAGTAAGTATACTACAGTATTTAGAAGGATTTTTGAAGCATTGATTTCGAATCTGGGCAATATTATCAAAACAGAGAAGTTTGTAACTAAATTCAACTAACTTCAGTTGTTCGCTGATGGTTTGAAGGTACAAGAAGGACGACGCCATATTTTGTGCAGTCAATTTGGCGTCAGCTGTCATTTCAGACCATTTTGATACTTTTTAAAGAAGTTATTTTAACCTTCTCGTTTTTAAATTCAACTAATTTCAGTTGTTCGCTGATGGTTTGAAGGTACAAGAAGGGAGACGAAAGATTTTGTGATGTCAATGTGGCGTTAGCAGCTAAAAAAAAAGCGAGGTAAAACGTGAGAGTTTAAAATAAAGCCAGCCAAACCAGCTCTGCTTGTTTGCTCTCTTGGCACAAGTCTCGGCATGCGTACGGTTCGTGTCGGTGTGAATAGCGAAATGTGTTTCGACCTCTGTGGGCCAGACGTCACAATCGCTGCTTTACATAGACTCCACAAACGTGCTGTTAAGCGTAACATTAATTCTTAACGTCACTTCTGCTTCTTCTTCTTCCCTCAATATTTGTATGTGTTCAAACTTGAGCAGCTACACTGGCAATACAAATGACCACATTTACCGGAAACCCCAAAGATTGGCCAACATTCTATGGATGGTTTAAGCAGTCAATCCACAATAGAGTAGACTTTTGGGGATGCCATCAAGATGCATTATCTAATAGCGTGTCTTAAGAAGGAAATTCACTTACTTCCAGCTCAAAGGGCAAGTAATGGAGGCGGGTCGCACTCAGCAGGAGAGCGGTCCCACCATGGAGAAGTTGAACAAGGAAGTCTTTCAGGCCCGTGAAGAGTCAGCGGTCAACTATGGGCAACAGCAACACGTCGACAAGGACGAGGGAAACATACAAGATGCCACTAAGTTGCTAGCTAATATGGAGTCGTGGGATAAGGCGGAAGATTCACAACTGGACTTCCAATTGGAAGATCATATCGACAACGATATCCTGGCTGACGGTATCAAGCAAAAGTCTATCAACATACCAGAGCGTACGGTAGAGAGGGACGACAAAATGTAACTGATTACTAACATGCTGAATTGTACACGACAGAACCCCTGGATAACGAGCTCGAGCATCGACCAACTCAACGTCAAGAAGATGCAAAATGAACGTTCCAAACCCATTGGGGTCTTTAGGGCCATTTATTTCCGAAACTTCTTTCCTATTTTGCAGTCAAGGAAATCTATACGCACGAGCAAAGGTACAGTACAGGCCTTTATGTTGCAACTTGGTCAATTGACTCACCCAATGTTAGTTCTTCAGTCTCTTCTAGGGTCTCGAAAGAGTTAACTTCTCCATTGTCCGTAGCCATGATTTGTACGCCTCGATAAGCTTTGACTCTGGCTGTATCGACTTCTAAATCTCTCAGAGTTGTGGAAGAATTCTTTTTTCTGATTCGATAGGCTCTGGTTCTGGCAGCTGTTAAAGCTCTTTTTCGTTGCAATTTGTCAAACATTAGTTTTGTTACATTCTTTTCATTGAAAGTATTCCCATAAAACTTTTCCTCAGGGGATTCTAAGTCCTCAGTCTCTTTAAATGTATTCAAATTTTCTGAAAATTTGCAATGTATGAAAAATATCAGAAAAGAAAAAAGCATAAATGAAACTGAATTATAAAGCCATGCTCTCATTTTCACTTTCGCAAAAGTAATGCGATTAGGAGACCAAATTGGGTTGAAAAACCCGGTTTCAAATCGCAAAAGTCTTGCGTTTTGGAGACCAAATTGGTTTGGAAAACCCGATTTCAAATCGTCAAGCTTTTGTGAAAGTGAAAGCATGGCGAATAATTAGAAAACTTTCTACAGTGGAAAACAAAAATCGGACGGAAAAGGGACATGTATCAATGGTATAATGGTGGTATCACAACAAGTGCAATTGCCTCGCTTCAAAGTGTGCAAATGCGCTACAAACGCAGTGTAAGCGATCGAAACTCGTGACCACCGCTGGAATCTATAAAGAATCTATCATTTATCTCCATCTATGAGAGACGACTGACAACAAAGAGCTAATATACGAGAGAGCAAAGGTTTAACATTAAAAGTGAGAGAGTCACTTCTTCCACATAGCTGCTATGTGTCAGATAAGCTCAGAATTTACTCTGCTATTTGTAAAGTTTTTGTGACACACGAGAAATTGGCCCTAAGAGAGACTGACCTAATCCCAGCTGGATTGAAAAAACAAACAATAAATTAAAGTGCACTCACCTCCCGCATTATTGCCCACAATTTGTCGGGACGCCGAATTCGTTCTGGGTCCATGCATAGGTGAGGCTCGCAAAGCATTCGAAGCAGTTGTTGCACGACCTGTTCCTCCAGCTGATACGCCGCCGGCTGCTGATCCGGCACTTGAAGTGGATGTTGTAGCAGCAGTCGGTAAACTCCGCCTTACTGTCACATTGGGTGTCTGCTTAAGACGTGAACTAGCGGCTGCCTCGGAGGCGGCGGCAGCAGCCGCCGCTGCAGCTGCAGCTGCATCATCCTCATCGGTTAGATCAATAACAGCCTTCTCCTTGGGCTTGGCTGGGGCCAGACTGGGTTGGTTTTGTTGAGCTGCAGCACCACTGGTAGAAGTAGCTGAAACGGGCACCGAGACAGTGCCTCCACCTATGGGTATGGGTCGAGCAGCTTTGGTAATGACCTTGGGTGTAGGTTTGGGTGTAGGCTTGGCTCCAACTGGTCCAAGGCGAGATCTTTAGGAGAGGGGCAAAAGTAAAGTGAGTGAAATTTTGTGGTTTGAGGCGGGGGGGGTGGTTGATAAATTTACTTACACTTGATATTGTTGTTGTTGCTGCTTTTGTGCCATATAAGAACTGGGTGTGTTGTTACTCCTGGCTCGCATAGCCGCTGCACTGGCCATGGCAGCAGCTGCTGAATTAGTTGGACCTGGGCCAGCAGGATTTTGCTTGGCCACGTGCAAGGCCCGCTGCAGGCTCATAGGTGAGGTTTGCACACGATGAGCGGCGGCGGCGCTTGTGGGTGGTGCTGCTGAAGTGTGTCCGGGTCCTGGTCGCTGTGGTGTTACCTTTTGTACACACCCTCGTCGTATGGGCTGTGTGGGAGTTGATCCAGCTGCGGATTTTCCAAAGGTAGCTGGGCGTTGATTAGAATTTTGTGAGCCAGGTGGACGTCCCACTGGCACTCTTAAGGGCGAACGCAAGGGTGAGGTGCTAGCCTTGGGTGGAGTACCTGCAGGAGGTGCTGACATCGATGACTGCTCAGCGGCACTTGGTGCCCCTGAGGAGGCCGAAGGCTTAATGGCCTTCATGGACATGCCCACCTGTAGGCCCACGGCACGTGTTATTCTTACCGGGGCCGTAAATTGAGCATTCTTGGTTTCCAAATCTTTGAGCACACGTTTGTGTACCGTCTCGAGATCTAGAAATTGTTTGGATACTTCCGCAATTTTGCGACGATAGTTGGATAAGGTAGTCTCATACTTGTCCAGCTGCCTCCGAATGTCAGCAAATTCGGTCTTCACCAGCATACCCTCCACTACCTTTTGCAGTACCAATTCCTCCAAATCCTGACGAGTCATTTTGTCAAAACTTTTACGAAAACTACGTACAAACTCCAAGCGGAGTGGTTTGACCTCCGACTTGAGCTGGGGCTCGGGTTTTAGTAGTAAGATGGGCTCCTTTTGATCCTCTTCGGGTTTAATCAACTCTTTTTTGTTTTCTTCTTCAGGGGCATCCAAATCTATGTGTAGGATACCATCCTGTGAGCTATTCGAATCGGAGCATTCATCGGTTTTTAGTTTCTTTTTAGGTAGCTCCTCCTCCTCCTCCTGCTTGGGGCTGAGACTACGTTTGGCTACGGTAGTTGTCTTAGTCTCGCCTACTTTAGGGCTTGGTTCAGACTGTACCACCGCTTTGGGGTCACCAGTTTCAGTCTCAGTCTTCTCTTCAGTGCTTAGCCTTGCACGCTTAACCGGTGGCGTTTCAATATCCTCCGAGGGACGCAATAGACTGCTACTATTCGAATTGCTATCGGCCACCTCCTCCGTAGGAAGGGCTGCTGCTGCTGCTGCTGCTGCTGCTTTTGGCTTCTCTGGTGTTTTAATTTTCTCAAACTGATCGCAGGCATTGTCCGAGTTATCCGTCTGCAAATCTTTGTCTGCTTTTACTTCTTCTTCCTCATCTTCGGATACCAAAACCACTTCATCTTCTTTATCAGCGGCAACTTTGGCGATTTCTGTTGGACTGGGCTCTTTCGGCTTCTCCTCCTCCTCTTTTTGCACTTTTTTCTCTTCATTTACAGCAGTTGTTGCTTCGCTCTGCTTGCCCTTCACTTCGAAGAAGATGACCTCGTCATCAGATTCATTTTTGGCCGACTCTTCCTTATCCTTCTCCTTAACACCATTAGCTAAAGGCTCTTCCTCTGTGATTTTTTCATTCTCGCAGGATTTGGCCGCCTTTATTAAGATATCATCAATGCTGGCATCCTGCATTTCCTGTGTGCCACTTTTTGATTCCTCTTCAGGCTCTGCATCCACTTCCATGGGTTCATCAGCTACTTTTTCTTTAGCTTCCTCCAACTTTTCGGGTAACTCATTGGTGGCTTCCTTGGTCGCCCCCTCATCCGATGAATCCAAATCTATAACTGTCATATCTGCTGCGGTTTTGGCTGGTGGTTCAACTTTATCATCTTTCAATATGTCCTCATCTGAAGAAATCTCTTCTAGACCGTTTGAGGACTGCTCCTTGGGGTTTATGGCTGCTACTGTGGCTGGCTTTGCCTCATCAAACTCATCGGAACTCGAAATACTTTCTAAAGCATCCATAAACACATCGCCCTGGCATTTATTCAAAGGGCTTTCCTCTTCTTCCACTTCCACTTCAGCTATTTTTGACGTTTCCTCTGCTTGAGTTTTCGTCACTTCTTCTTCTTCTTTTGGAGCTTCTTGAGGTTTTGTGCCTTCTTCTTTTGAAGTTACTTGAGGTTTCGTCACTTCTTGTTTTGGAGCTTCCTCCTCAATAGTTTCCTTTTCTTCACTTACAGCGTCGGCTTTCACTTCATCAGCTTCAGCTTCTTCAACTTCCAGTTCAGGCAGCGATTTTTCTTCCACGCTAACTGGCTCCTTCTGAGCTACTTCTTCCTCTTCCTCTTGAGCCACAGTGTGACCCTCCTCCTCGTCTTCTTCTAAAACATCGTGGTTATCGATCGTCTTTTCAGCTATCTCTTCCTCTTCCTCTGAAGCCACAGGGTGGCCCTCCTCCTCCTCCTCCTCCTCCTCATTTAAAACATCATGGTTATCGTTCATAGCCTCTGTTAACTGTTTGGGACTACGATCCTCAATTGAGCTTATTTTATCTAAAAGTGCATCCAAATCAGTGCCCGCATTTCGTTCCGTATCGGCTTCTTCCAGCTTCTTGACCTCATCCCCATTGCTTAGCTCTTCTTCTTTTTCATCAGTGCTATCGCGTCGATTTGATTCCTTGCCATTCTCTAGGGTTTTCATATCTGCTGATATATAGGGTAAAGCATAAAATTATTATAAAATGGTCACACAGTTTGCACATCCACAGTGGTCACTAGAAGTATTCGCCCAACGTGAATATAATAATAATATTAGCAAATTCACCAAACGATTAAAATATACATGTGCAAAACTCTAGAACAGTGAAGATGATTGATTAGCACCGACTATCGATAACATTTATCGATATCGAACAAATACACAACCTCAATAATTAACAAGAAGGCCAAGCTAACTTTGTCTGTGCCGAAGTTTTTATACCCTTACAAATGCTGTTTTAGAACGCTTACAAAAAAATCAAACATTTTTCTTACTAAAACCCATTTTCCGACAGATAAACAGCTGATTTCGACCAAATTTAGCGAATCTTCTTGAAAACATATCAAATTAAGAATCGCCGAATTTATGAATGATAAAATTGAAAACAAAACAGTTTTTCTTACTAAGATCCATTTTCCGAACGATCGGTCCTATGACAGCCTTAAGATATAGTCATCCGATTTCGACCAAATTTTACGAATCTATTTGAGAGCATATAAAATTAGTAATCAGCGAGTTTAAGGACGCTAACATTGAAACCAAACAAAAATTTCTTACTAAGACCCATTTTCGACCGATCGGTCGATAAGATATAGTCACCCGATGTCGATCAGCTTTTTCAAATTAGTTTGAAAGCTTTTAACATTAATAATCAACGACCTTAAGAATGAAATACTTGAAAACAAAAAAGTATTTTTCACAAAGAATCATATTCCGACCGATCGGTCCTATAAGATATAGTCATCCGATTTTGACCAAAATTTGCAAATCGGTTTGAAAGCATATAATATTAATAATGCGCGAGTTTTATGACGCTAGCATTGAAAACAAAAAAGTTTTTCTCACTAAGATCCATTTTCCAATCGATCGGTCCTATGGCAGCTATAAGATATAGTCATCCGTTCTTGACCAAAATTTCAAAAACTGTTTGAAAGCATATAATATTAATAATGTCCGAGTTTAAAGACGCTTACATTGAAAACAAAAAAGTTTTTCTCACTAAAACCCATTTTTCGACCGATGGTTCCTATGACAGTTGTAAGATATAGTCATCCGATCCGATCGGTTCCGACATATTAGCAGCGTGCAGTAAAAAGAAGACTCTGTGTTAAATTTCAGCTCGATAGCTTTAAAACTGAGAGACTAGTTTGATAGAAACAGACAGACAGACGGACGGACAAAGCTCAATCGACTCAGCTCGTTGCCCTAATCAACAATATATATAGTTTATGGGGTCGGAAATGAATATTTCTATGCGTTGCAAACTTCTGGGCAAAATTATAATACCCTTTGCAAGGGTATAAAAACTGATTTTGATTCCAAGGTTTTCTGTTGAAATTTTCTTAGAATTGTCTGTAGATTTCGTTTTTGCTATACGCTTGGTTTGACTTTTTCCACACATACAAATCGATCCCCCCTAATGTGTACTAGAGCCCTTCCTGAATTGAATCAAAGTTCCCCTTAACTTTGTTTCGGATTTGAACTATCTATAAACTTCTACTCATAGCTCACAAAATTATTGATTCATTGAATTACAGCTCATGACATTTGAGCCATGATTTATATGATCTGTTTGAAATGATTCAGTTCAGATCAGCTCAACAAAGCAACTAGATGAATCATGCTCAACTCAAATAGCTCATCATAGGGTTCGTGGAACAGACGAAGCTAGCTTAGTATTCTCGTTTTTTTTTTTTGTTTGGCAACAATGTGGCGTCAGCTGCTCAACGTAAGATTAGGCCCACAGCCTATTTACATAGATTCCACAAATGTGCATTAACTCTGCGAACATGCAATATGTGAAGTGGGGCGAAATTGTCAAAAAAAACATGTGCCGATTTTAATAATTTCAGATTTGATGGATTCGTCTTCGCCCCGAATAGCAGAATAACTATTTATAACTTTTTTTCAAATTGTTTAAAGATCAATATAAGTTTAAAATATTAAGAAGATTTGATTGATGTCAATTGTAGCTGAGTAAATGCAAAAATGAATAGAGAAAATTTTATAATCGGCCCTGTTCCGAATTCCTAGTCGGTTTTCGTGTAAACGTTTGCAAGTGGAATTCCAATTGAACAATGTTACATGGAAGTTGACAATCATATCTATGGTTACTAGATCCGGTTTGAGGAAAATCGGAATTGCTTTCTCGAAACACTTTCTAAAAGCACATGAGCGTCAAAGCAAAGGCAAGGTGTTTCTAATTAAATGAAATACTGTGACGAAAGGAAAATTCGAACGCCCTCAGTACTAGGCTTTAGCAGTTGAAACCGTTTGTTCAATGTCAAGTGGAATCAATTCGTCAAAAAGAGACGACCTGATCTAGTTGCCACAGATATTCTTCGCACCTTTTATATCGATTTGTAAATCATTAATAAGAAAAATCAACGTTTACAAGGAAACCGACTCGGAATTCAGAACAGGGCCGAATGAGTTTAGATCAGCGGTGGGCACGCCCTTGCTCCGAGATTTTTTTATTCGGCAATTGGCGTAAGCCAGTTTCGTTAACTCGCTTCGAAGTTTGAACAACAACAAAGTCAATGTGAATCGGAAACCGGCGCCTGCCAGGCGCACACACAGAGGGCCCCACAGCTGAATTTTGAGCGATCGAGACTCGCTGATAACGGTTGTTTTTCCCGTTGTTATTGATACGCTGCTGCCAAACTCAAATTTCGTGCCCAACGCTAGTTTAGATTATTGTGAAGATTTAATAGTTGGCAATTGTCGATTAGAGATCTGCACGAGTGCACTGCAACTACAAGTGTACTGCATTCGTACTTGATATTTTTCACATTCGAGTGTCTCTAACCACTACAAAACATGTATGCAGTCATTATTCCACTCTTTGCATATTTGTGCTTCGCGTATGCAGTGCCAATAATACCCGCCGTCACGCATGCGGCTCAATTTAGTTACTTGCACAACTCTCTCTCTCTCTCTCTCATACTAAACTAGCATTCATAGCTGAGGTTGCTGAAATTACCTTGACCGAATTGATCTGATGCGTGCGCACTGTATTGAATGTTTGGCTCTGCACTTTCAGTGTTCACCGAAAAAATTTGTTGTTGCCGACGTTGTCGTTGCCGAGCACGAACTTCTCTTCCTCTCAATCGTTGTTGCTCATTGTAAGCTTCTCTGCGCTCTGCTGACCATCGCATACGATACTCAACCATTCTGATTCGAGTTAATTCTCTTTCAACAGCACGTTCCTCTTCCGTTCGATGTGCTGCCAAATTACGGCGTTGCCTTGCACTTCGAGAACGTCGACCAATATCACTATGAACTCTTCTTGGCATCGTGACAAATATCGAACTGTAAATGATCATCACTTTGTATAAAATGCTTTCACTAATTCACTAAACAATAATTTTACCTTTGAAATAGACAAAATAGAGAAAATTTGGAAATCAACCTGGGAAAAACAAATCAGAAAAAACATATGTTGAGCTGTCAAATGGAATGACCGCCTACTGCGCAACTTGTTGAAATGTAATAGAATTGAACTGGAAAAAGAAATGTTGAAAACCAACCCTCAATGGGGTAGTAACCAATTTGCATAGATTCACCGAAAGAATGATGTCATTTAGATTTAGATGGTCCCTGGCATAAATTCGTTTGAAAAACAGCTTCATTTTGGGTGTTTTGAGATCATTTTGACAAAATATTTTTTATCGCTAGGTTTGTCTAAGCAACACTTATGCTTTTATTAAAGCTTCCTTGGTATTTTCTTCATTTTTAGAGCTTTCACTTCCAAAATTCTTGCACATAGGCTTTACACAGCAATTAATTTGGGATTAAAAGCTTTTCCGTCTACGCAAAGCTTTTGCTTTTGCAGAGACTGTTGCTCAGAGAGCTTTACAAACAAAATACTTTAATGCGAGATTGCCCACGGCCTATGCGGACTTCTCTCTCCTATGCCTCCAACAGCATTTGGAAGATCATTATGACTAGAATCACCACGGTGAGGCTAGATAAGTTTCATGCGCGATGTAAGGAAGTCTCGAAAATGACTCGTGCAATTGCTCAAAACGTGATTCATAAAAAAATGAAAAATCGCAAATGACTCGAAAGTGAGCAAATGCACGACTCATTTTCGAGTCTCCCTAATCTCTTTTTATAATCATCAAAAGGGCTCAAAAAAGACTCACCATGGTGATTCTTGTTAAAATTATCTTCCAAATGCTTAGTTGGGATTCGTGTGCATCAGACAGCCACAAGCACACACAAACACATCACCAGGCAATAATCGGGTTTCTATTTCATGTGGCTGTTGTTGCTTCAGAAATGTTTTCTTCATTTGTATTGGTGTCTACGCCGCCGTAAGCGGGCTCATGTTCACTGGTTCTTTTTTTCTAAGTGAGTCAACTCACTCAAATTGCTCACTTCTTCAGTTGCTCACTTGTTCAGTTGTACACTTGCTCAGTTGTTCACTTGATCAGTTGTTCAGTTGTTCTTATTCAGTTGTTCACTTGTTCTTGTTCAATTGTTCAGTTGATCTCGTTCAATTGTTCACTTGTTCAGTTGATCTTATTCAGTTGTTCACTTGTTCTTGTTCAATTGTTCAGTTGTTCTTGTTCAGTTGTTTACTAGTTCAGTTGTTCTTCTTCACTTGTGCTAGGTCTACGGCGGAAGATTGCGTGAACGCACGATTTTTGTTTTTTTTTTGCCGTCGGGATTTCAAAGTGGTGGGTTTCTGTAGCACTGATCGCTTTATTGTTTTTGTTGTTTCTGCTTGGCTTTTTTGTTCTACACACAAACAGAATTTGTGTGAATGTGCGTCGTTTACTCTCGCGCTCACTCTCCCGCTCTCTCTTTCGCTCTCTTAGCAAAAGCGCTTAGTTGAAAATGTTGGCTGAGCGCCATACCTGTTATAGTTGTATCATGGTACAGCCCACAGAACAACACACAGAGCAAGACAGACGGAACAGCTCACATAGTAAGGCAGACAGAACATTTCACAGGGCAAAACAGACGGAACAATTCACAGAGCAAGAGATACATAGCAGCTCACAGAGCAAGAGATACAGAACAACTCACAGAGCAAGACAGACAGAACAACAACAAAGGTCTTAGAACAACTCAAGAGCAACTCAGAGCAAGACAGACTGAACAAGATAGATTGAACAAGATGGACTGAACAAGACTCGCTGAACAAAAATGTACAATTGAAAAAGAACATGTTCACTTGTTCACTTTAAAGAACAACTCAATTTTGTTCACTCAGTCAAGAGCAACACAACACTACACAGGACACCTTCTGCTCTAATGCTACGCGCTGTATCAGGATTTCGAAAGCGTCCATGTCAGTTCGATAAACAGGATTGCCACCTTAAATTATCGATCCAAATGTCGAAGCTGCGCAATGCGCTATCACTAGGTCAAAAATACACTTGAATATTCTGTTAAAATCACCATTTAGATCATTTTTGACTTCTCTGGGAACTCTGGGCCTTGCAAGTTTCTTTGCGGTGGTCTTTTTGGTTCCAAAAATGTTTCACTGTGTGGCATTTCGCGGTTTTCTCAGTGGTCCAAGCACCACCTAACGTCCAAACGACCGAAATCGTTTCGGAAAATACCCAATATAGGTTAAACTAAGCTAAACAAGTCTTGCAATAAGTCGATGAAGTTTCAAAAAAAGCTTAGTTCGTCGAAAGGCTACTTTTAGAAAAGCTTTTAGAAAAACTTTATAAACTTTGCTTCATACTGCAAAACTCGACTTGTTAGTACAAAGTTTTATAGTAAAGTGAAAGTGCGTATACTTTTTGTGACCACTGTAACATTTTACATATTTTTCAAACTTACCAGGACTCTCACTTCGGGACTCTACTTCATCATGATTATGCAGCTCTGCTGTTATGGTACGCATTAAAGCTCCTTCCGTTGGCAATTCCTTCAATTCCACATTCTGAGTTACTTCCATCATAATGACGCTTTATTTGTTAATTCCTTTTTTGTGACTTTCGTGTTTACAACGAACACATTGAACTGTGGAGAAAACAGAGAGGTGAAATCATAACATGACAACTCTCTCCGGGCAACTGTGCTGGGGTGGCAACTCTAGTAACAAAATCAATGAACTCCCCCCCCCCTCCCCCTCCTCCTCCTTAAAACTGATAACCCTCCAGACAGATGAAAGAAGAGAATGTTTGAATAAACCAAACATCGTTGGCCAGGCTTCTGATGATTATAAAATCAGAGTCCAAAAAAAGCTTTCATCAACTACAAAAAAAGCTTCTCCCCCCCAGAAAGCTTTTGTGTGCTGTAGTTTTTGGACAATAAGTACAAAATGGTTAAGTGCCCAGTTAGCAGCTATATATATATATACATATATATATAGATGTATAAATGCCAATGACCTCAACTGATTTTAGAAACTTATATCAGAATTTTGATACCTAGTAACGCTATAGTTACTCAAAAAAAGAAAGAAAACCTGAAATTTATGTACCCAATTCTAGACCAACGACTTTTTGTACAAGCTATTTCAGTTTCGGTGTGTATCTATACCTCTCTACCTAACCATGTGTTGTGCTGTGTGTTCGGTTGTCGGCGTCGCGAACGCAACAACAACAACAACAACAGCAGCAACAAGAGCGAATTGACTGCCTGCACAAAGCAAAAGCAAGAGAAACGGCCATATAAAAAAAACGGGGAAAATTGAAAACAAATTGGGTTATATGGGAATATAAATAGAGTTCTAGGATTATAACATGGAATCATACCATGGGCAACTCTATTTTGACTTTGCTTGGAAAAGTGAGGTTAAAATGAAGTTTTTTTTTTCATTTTTTTTTTTCTTATACTAAGGTCACTTACGTCAAATGGAATGGGTGTGGCTTTATTTTAAATAATTTTACTAACTTTTTGAACTACACTCAAAGAAATCAAGAAAATTTTAATGTTTTCTGTTCAACTGTTCTGGGCGAGTTCAAGGCAGCACTAAAAACATTTTGCCGAAGCGAACGCGAATGCAAAGCCAGCTGACGGCATACGCAAAGCAAAGTAGGCGGGAGAGAGAGCAACAAAGAGAGAGGGAGAGAGTGGGATTGCGGGTGTTGCATTTTTGAGCAAGGGCTACAGGGGAAGAGGGCGTGTCAAGTTGGATAATGATTTGATATAACTTTAACTTTTACATCTTGCAGTGTAGTTGGGGCTAGTGACGTCACAATTAGGCAGGCATATGTTTGCAAGTGTATGTTTGTATGTGTGTGTGTGTGTGTGTGTGTGCACAAACATAACTGAAAACGGGGTAGTACGGCTTAGCAAGTGGGCAGCCCGAACCTGACAAACGATAGGGGGGGAGAAGGGGTGGAAAAAAAAAACAGCGCAGGGATCTTCGGCGACCTTTGATAACAACGCAAAACCAAAGCAAGAATTAAATCGTATAAAATAGCTAATGTTTGTACGTAAGCATGTAAGCGGTTGTACATATGTATGTCAGAAGGAGATGACTCTATATAGCTGCCCTCAGCGGGGAGGGGAGGGGGGGGAAAAGGGGGGCTTTATATACCAATTAGTAAGGCAAATTTAACCGAAAACAATTGTCTAAAGCGGTTTAAAGGTAGGCGGCCGTCCCCCGCTATTAACAGGCGGAGTAGTAATCGAGTGAAGAGTGTAGGGAGGGGGAGGGGGGGCTCATATAAAAACTAAATTTCTCAAATATTCCGTACTTTCGGAGTACTGCCCAAATCTTAGAACCTTCAAACAGGATACCGGTTTAGTTACCAACTCTCACACAGGAAAGAGCTGGGAGAGCGTAGCGTAGAGAGAGTACCAAGCATATGTATGTATGAACGTTTGCTTGTACCAAATAAAATGAATAAAGTTTGCCCATAGCGCCGCACGACAAAAATGAAAAACGTCGTCTCGTACGAACCGAAAGATACAGAAAAAGCAGCAGCAGCTAAAACAGATGCAAAAAACAACAACAACAACGAAAGTTGAGGCATGGTCGGCTGGCATTATATAGAGCTAAATCGGATGAAGTTTTTCAAAGCCGACCCTGGACATATACTCTTACTCCGATTAACCCAGACTGAACTCGTTTTGGGTTTTATACATTCTCTCTCACTCACACACACACACACACACACACAGTTGGAGGTTACTTAAGTAACCAGCGTATCTGTGTATGTGTGTTGTGTGTATGTATAACAAAATGTGCGAGTGTTTGTGTGCAATTTTGCCACATTCTTTTTAGGTTACGTATCGATTTTGATGTAAAGTGAGGTTAGGTATAGGCCACATATATGGCCATATATAATGGATCTAAGTGGGAAAAGTTTTCTACTATAACGATCTAAGACTACCCTACACCCACATACATACATACATACATACAAATGTATATATGCGAGGCAGCGCCAGTTAGTCGTCAGCGGCGGCACAAGCAAACCAAAAGTAAAAGCCAATGGGGGCAACATGTTCGCTCGTTCTTCTATTTGTACACTTTAATGTTTCCAGGGTTGCCAAGTGTAAACTACTCCCCCGAATGTAGCAAACTTACAAAATCTTATTATAATTGAACTGAAGTTGACTTGAAGTTTTTACCTAATATAGCCTAGGGTTGCCACCCTCTTAAAATCTTTGAAAACCATTTTGTGTCTAAAACATTTTTTCTTACTGCTATTGACTTAGATTACAACCTATATTTAAACTTAATTTAACATAAAATTATATGTTTTATTTATTATTTCAGCCTTGCCGTGACACCTGACAACCCTATGCACAACACACCGCAAATGTCACAGACCATACCGAAAAACCTGACGATGATGATTATGATATCATATAAAAAAAAATTCGTAATCTTACAACTTATAGGCAGTATTATACATATTTATAAGCAAATTACTTAATGTTTAATGCTAAAGCCTTGGGTCACTTACCTTTCCTCCCACGAAATTATCAGAATTTCTCAATCTTAGTTTCGTGTTTTAGTTGGGGGGGGGCTTTAGAAAAACCGCAACTGATATCTATTCCATATGGTTAACAGTGATTACTTGGATAATTCGAATGTTTTTGACAGTTTTTAATCGGTTTTTGTTGACACCAGACGGAGCAGAGAAAAATGAAACAAAATCAGCGTCGTCGTCCGCTGCCCTGAACACTGAGAAGAACCAACCACACACACAGACTAAATATCTGAGAGGACTGCCAACAACAAAATGTGCCATTTATGAACTAGTTCAAAACACAAACAAATGGCCGAGGCCAGGCAAAGGGATGGACAAAACTGAAGTTGAACCAAGTCAAATGGTAAATATTGATCGGAAAGGTTATATGTAAAAGCTAATACATATATATATATATAAGAGTTAAGATGATTTTGTTCGATCCTTTAAGATATAATTCCGAAGTGTGAATTGGGAAACACCTAATTGCAACTAAATGGGCTAAAAGCATAGTTCCCCAAAAAGAGAGTCGCGCTCTGTTGTGACCGTTTCTCTCTCTCTAACACACAGTAAAGCAGGGTTCACCAAGCAAAGAGCGCAAAAATGTGACTGTGTCTCTCTCTAACACACAGTGATGCATGACTTCTGCAAGCATTCGGTGTGAATCGGCGAGTATGTTCGTGCCCCAGGGGCTATCGCTGGAGAAATCTGCAGTAAAGCATGACTTAGGCAAACATTCGGTGGGAATTGGCGAGTGTGGTCGACCTCCAGGGGCCTTGGGCCCTGATCTACTGGCCCTTAGCACAGGCTGACGGCTTCTTCTTGTTAATTGCACCATGGGTTGTGGAACTCTGGGCTAAAGTCTGAAGAGCAGCACTCTTGCTCACCAACACAAGAACGTTTTGCCAGCCCTTCACTTTCCTCACGAATTTTTTTCAGTATATTCAAGTCGATCAGGAACTGTGAACTGGTTCAAAATCGCTTAAAACCGGTTTAAATGTAGTTCAGATCCATAACTTTGAAATAGTTTACGCCATGAACCTAAAATTTGCCGTTTGGGTAGGTATTTTTGATATTTTCCCGAACTAAAAGATAAAATTCTGTAGTTTGGGTAGGTATTTTCCACATTTTCACGCAAAAAAAACGGTTCCAAACTAGTTTTAACGAGCTCAAAACTGGTTCAGAGACACATCTCTTAAGAGATGTAAGCCAAGAACTTAAAATAAGTTATGTTTCCGCACTAAAGCCGGTTCCGAACCAGTTTTAGCGAGCTCAAAAGTGGTACAGAGACACATCTATAAAACTATATAAGCTATGAACTTAAAATGAGGTATGTTTCCGTACTAAATCGGTTCCGAACCAGTTTTAGCGAGCTCAAAAGTGGTTTAGAGACACATCTCTTAAATTATATAAGCTATGAACTTAAAATGAGGTTTTCCCGAAGTATTTTCAAGTCGATCAGGAACTTTGAACCTGCTTAGAGTCATAACTAAGAGTTAATTTAAGCTATGAATCTGAAATTTGCAGTTTATGTTGGTATTTTCGATGTTTTCCAGGACTAAAAACTAAAATTTTCCATATATTTACGGACTAAAAAAGGTTTCGAACCAGTCTTAACGGTTTTAAAAGTGATTCAGTGAAACATATCTAAAATTATACAAGCGAAGAACTTAAAATGAGGTATGTTCCCGAACTAAAAGCGATTCCGAATCATTTTTAACAGTCTCAGAGACACATTTCTAAAATTATTTAAGCTATGATCTAAAAATAAGGAACTTGAGCGGTTCAGACCCGATTGGATGGATAAAAAAATTGTTTCTTAAGCTTTGAATTTGGTGAATAGTTGCTTAATAGCTGTTTAGACACTATACAGTTTCAAGATTGATTCTAAACGGTGCTCAAATTAAAGCTATGAATCTCTAATTTGGTGTGTACTGGTTCAAGAACGTTTACGAACAAATTTCAGATTGATCAAATGTGGATAGCGATTTTCAAACGGTTTGAACTTGATGATAAACTCTCCGAAAACTCTCTCTCAATCATCGAAATGGAATTTCTAACTATTTTAACTTTAGCTAAGGTGCCAATGGCAAATAATTTGCCAAGTTTGGATAAAATTTTGGCTAAATAGGTCAAATTAGGGAACTTTTGGGCCATATTTGATCAAATTATTTGCGTATGGTACTTGAGTTTTAGGTTTAAATTCTGCAAAATAGGCAATCAAGGCTATTTAGTCCAATTTTCTTTACAATTTCCTAAAAATTTGTAGAATTATTTGCCTTACTATTTTAACTTAAGCTAAGGTCCCACAGGCAAATATTTTACCCAAATTAGACTATATAGTCCAAATTGGGGAACTTTACGGCCTTATTGGATTAAATAATTTGCGTATGGAAACATAGTTTTAGTTTTAAGTCCTGCAAAATATGCTATCAATGCTATTTAGTCAAATTTTCATCCAAATTTGGTCATATTATTTGCCGACGGGACCTTAGCTTAACATTTTTAGAAAATTTCGTCACTGAGTAACTGATTTCATGGAGCAAACATGGTTTTCTTAGGCAGATCCATTGTTCAAAAGCATTTTCAGAGGAAGTTTTTTCAAGAAGAACTACTTTTTAAGCCAATTCTTTGATAGAAAATTGATTTCGAAACGATTTCATTATTTTAAAAATTCTAAAACCATTTCAACGGGTATAGGCCAAATAATTTGACCAAATTTTGATGAAAATTTGGCTAAATAGCCTTGATGGAAGATTTTGCTGCACTTGAAACTAAAACTATGCAAATAATTTGAAAAAAACAAGGACAAAAAGTTTCTCAAAGCTGGTTCATTTTGTAACTCTGCTTCATAGTTCTTCTGAACCACTGACTACGGCCAGCCCTGAGTATCGCTAAAATAAGCTAGTTCCGGTTTGCGAACCAGCAGCACCAGCAGAACTGGACGTAAAACCAAAACATAAACATCTGTCTGGCTCTTGTAGGTTAAATTTGTTATAAAACAAATGTTGATCAATTAGAATGAGCAATTTAATCAATTTTGCCCTCCGGCAGGGTAATCACTTGCTTAAAAGATTAAGTCTGCTTAATCTACGGCACACAGTAGTAACCAAATCGCCGGTCAAAAGTTTCACCTCGCGAACTGCACCCGCCAATGCCAATCCCGCCCCCTTTGATGTCAGCACCAAGGTGTCCAAGGATGTTATACTCTTTAAATATGAAAATCCAAAGTTTTATAAAATGCTCAACTTCTTTGGAATTTGTCAATTTGTGTTCTGGACATATTTGTCGCATTTCGCTTTTACCACGCTCAAAGATGCTCCCGTGGTGGAGCAACCTGGCGTGGAATTAAAGTGGTTTCAGCGCATCAATCTGGGCGAGAATAAGTACAGGAATGCTATTACCACTTGCAGTTTTCTCATAGGTAAGTGGCTTAAAACTACAAATCCGGATTCTGTCTAAAATCGTTTGTTCCAGGCTATGGCATATTGTTTGCAGTGTGGATGTTTACCCTGCGCTCGGTGCGCTTTCTTATCTTGCGCAAAGGTGGTGACACTGTGTCCTTTGTTACATACGGACCCTTTAATCGCAATCGTATTATCACCGTTCCCCTGAAATGCATCTCAGCCGAAGAATCCCGTAGCACGGCCAGGGTGCAGTTGCCCATTAAGGTTCAAAACAAAACGCTTTACTATGTGTTGGACATGCGTGGCGAGTTTCGTAATCCCCAACTGTTTGACTACACGGCGGGACTGAAGCGACGCATTTAACAATCTATTTTGTTAGTAACTTATATATTTTTGTGTGTAAATATGCATTAAACGCTAATTGAATTTAGTAGATAGGTTCTGGTTTCTGTGTGAGCAGCAGACCGAAACGTTTCTTGATGGTAATACGCTGGCGTGAGTACTTGTCCTCGGGCGAGAAACGAGCCGGATGGGCAGACAAAGTGGGACGGCCGTCCTCCGTGCGTTTCTGCAAGTGATGGAGGAGTGTTGTGAGTGAGAGAGGCAGTTAGTTGAAGAATATTGCAAATTTACCTTTAGTGTGTAGACACGATCGCCGTTTTCGTTAATGGTGTACATCAGATACATTTTGTTAAAAGATTTAAGCGAAAAATGTTGTGGAGCGTAAATAAAAACACGTGCGGCGGCGTGCGTTGCCTTTGCTGTGAGTCAAGTGTTGGTTAACGACTACAGTTGTTAGCTAGGTGCTGAGGGGTTTCCACACAATCGCTGTGAAATTTGGAACTGGTTCAAAGTGGCTCACTTTATATCCATGATTTTATTTGGATTTCTCTATGCTAAGTAACTGAGTTCTCATATGAGTTGTATGAAAAACTACTCAGTTAGCGGTGAATTGATTTGAGAACCGGAACCGTATACCGAAAAAAAACCGATTAAAACTCAGAACCGGAACCGATATTTTTAATTTTTTGTATACCGGTATCCGAGAACCGATATTCTTTGAACCGAAAAACCCGAAAAGAACCTAAACATTGTACCGGTACTATTTCGGTTCTGAGCGCAATAACTAGACTGCATAGCTGCCACTTAGTTTTTGCGGACTTTTACGCAAATTGCTTTTACTTAGAGTCTGGCTTAGCAAACTTTTGTATTGTGAAATAAAAAAAAAAGCTAGACCTGGCGAACCCCAGACAAAATAGCAGCCCACCTCCCGTCCAACCGACCGAGAAGCGCAGCCGGTTAACGTGCCACACGAAAACGCGAAGGAAAAACGTAAAGTAATCTTTACTACGAGCTAATTAAGTTAAAATAGTAGTTTTTAAAGCAGGAAGAGAAGTTTCAGAGACCGTAGTTTATTGTAATCAGCACAGAGGCCACGAAATGTTTCATACAAGGCATAGTTACGTGTAGTTAGTAGTACAACGATTCAGTGATAAGGGTATATAATTACGAGTCAGTCTAATAGGAACGTTGAGGTTAATTTGAGCAACCAACTCAGAAGAGTCGATTTCACCATTTATTATTCTATCTATAAAGATTGCCCCAAGCATAACTCATAAAGTTTAAATAAAAGAAGTCTACAGGAGTACGATGGTAAACGTACCTCAGAATTCCAGTATAAACCACGAAGAGCGAACAATAAGAATTGTTTTTGCACAGATTCAATTCCATCTTGATGGGTTGTATATTGCGCAGATGATCCGTAATCAAGAATCGAAGGGACAAGAGAAGTGTACAGACCAGCGCTTAAAAAACTTTCACAAAAAAGTTTAATGGCATGAATCATTATCAATTTTCCAGAGCTTAAAACGTTTACAAAATAAAGAAGATGTCCTTAAAAGGTGGACAGAAAACTAGACAAAGTTTCCACAATTGTATGGATGCCTTTGAAAGGGGACAGTAAGCGTAGAAAGTTTATTTTCCAGGGTGTAATTATTATGTCTGCGCTAAGAAACCCCATCGGAAATCCAATGACCGATCTTCCTTTATATTTAACCGGTTTATACCGGTACGTACCGGTATACCAAAATAGTGTTAGTACCAAAACAGAAACTTTTACCGAAACATAACGGTACGTACCAGAACCGGTACTGAAATACGACTCGGTTTGATTCCCTGCTTATATGAGAGCTCAGACAGGCTATCATCAGAACATCCATACCTAGAATCGACATCTCATACAAACAATTTCATATGGCGGGTCCTCATTGACAACAAAACCCGCCAGAAACTATGTTTTGGCACTCGAGCCGATTCATAAAGATGGCAGCACGAGTCATTACGAAGCAATATATATTCTAAAAAGAGAAACGGTGCGTTATGCTGGCGTCGAAAAAGTAGTTTTAGTTAGAAAAACTTGTTTGTCTTCAATGCAAACGTCTCCAAACCTCGCATTTAAACGTTTTCTATGCTTTCACATAATTCCACAAAGTTTTATGAAAATCAACCGACTATATAGTATAGCTGCCATACAAAAGATAGGTTTGAAAAAAAGTCTTAGTAGGAAAAACTTTTTTGCTTTCAATGCTATCGCTCCCAAACTTGTTACTGATTAATATTATATGCTATCACACAATTCTGCCAATTTTAATCCAAATCGGATGACTATAGCATATAGCTGCCATTGGAACGATCGGTCGAAAAAGTAGTTCTGGTAAGAAAAAATTTTTTTTTTTTTATTGTAGCGTCTTTATACTTTTTAGTTATCAATATTATATTATATACATATTTTTGGGAAGTTTGGTCCAAATCTGATGAATATATCGTATAGTTCCCGTATAACAAACAGGCAAGCAAAATGGACAAAGTATTGGCGCCATCTATTGCTGAGTTTGGGACATAACTCAGCTAAGAATGTTCGACGAAAATCGTTTAAAACCTCAATTTATATCAATTATAACAGCTACAAGGGTATTTAAACTTCGGTCGACTCGAAGTTGGCTGTCCTCCTTTGTTTTCGCTGTTAAAAAGTGGAGGAAAGGGTATTTTCCAAATCTGAAACAAACTTGATCTGGGTACGGTATACACCTACATACATGCAAGAGATCTCTGAGATCGATGCGTTCATACAGACAGACAGGCGGACAAGGCTAAATCGACTCGGCTGTTGATGCTGCTGATAAATATATTTACTTTATAGGGTCAGAGATGCTTCCTTCTGGCTGTTACATACATTTGCACAACTTTCTGATCCCCTTTTACCTATTTTAATTGGGTACAGGGTATAAAAAGTTGTTTCGATATAATTGCGTTTAAAATTTGATTTCTTTTTACGACCAACTAAAATTAAATCATAACTTTTTTCTAGTTTTCTTTAAATGCTTTGGGGCTTTAGCTATGACAGGAAAAAAAATTGCATCCAAATCGGTTGATTAGTTCCCGAGAAAATTAAGAATACAGTGCGTCCAGATGTGGTAAAAAAAATGTCAAGGTTTGCTTTTTCTTTTTATACCGTAGGAAAATTACTAACATTCCATAACTTTTTTTTGAATATTTTAGAATGGAACGAGATTCGATGAAGATTTTTTTCGAATTTGATTTTATTGGAAAAACAACTTGTCGGATCTGCTTTTAAAATTCTACAGTAGGTTTTGGAGATCCTAATAGTACGTTTTAGTAAAAAAAAATAAATGGAAAAAACGTTTTTTAAAGGTAGGAACAACTCCTAAGTCGAACGAATGATATATAAAATATTTATCCCCTTATGCTTGGGATTTCCCAAAGGTTTCATATATATTTATTATTTTCCATATTACCTATATGTATGTATATATGTAAAATATATTTTAAATAATTTTTTTTTTATCTAGTTTAAAAGTTTTAAAAAATTTACTTGACACTTTAACTGGTTCACAGTTGATTTGCCATCTCTAGACATCGTTTCGTTTACCAACACTGGCCAAAATGTTTATTCCTTAATTAAAGTTGGCGCCGCCAATTTTCTTTGAAAATGTCTACGAAAACAAAAGCCGATAAACTCCACAAGCAGGCTCTACGGGAGCAACAGAAACGTATTAAACCCGGCGAATGCCAGAAATACGTCCGTTTGGTTCTGGATGCCAGTTTGCTGTCTTTTCCTTTGGGTCAGCAGCTGCTCCAGCAACTCAATCTCAGCGACTTGAAGTACGAAATACGCAGTCTTCCGGCCACAAATTGCATTATTTGGGAACGGAATGTGGGACAACACTCTTTAGTATCCAGTGGCTTGGATGAGGCTTGGCAAATGGAATCGCAAGTGCTGCAGTTACTTAACGAATCGCAATCTTTGCGTCAAACTACCAGCTGCCTAGGACCCAAACTTCAGGCCGCATTTCCCAATTGTCAGTATACTTTGGTTATGCCCAAGCCGCAGCGTCATCACAGCCAAGAGGCGGCACAGATTGTCATAGAGATGCAGCTAATGCAGCAACTGCATGTAGAACAGCTGTCGCCACCCGAGTGTCAGCAACTTTTGGCTCTACTCCAGAGGTATACCAAAGCCGTAGCCGAAACTCCCTACAAGCGGCAGCGTAACGAAACTTTGGGCAGCTTTAAAAAGTATTTGGCCAATGACAAGAAGCAGTGTGTGCGCGTGGAACAGGGCAATGGCATGGGACGTTTGTGGCAACAGCATTTGAATCGTTTGCCCCTGGTTACGCTAGAGGTGGCGGAGTCCATAATAGGCCAATACGCTTGTCCACAGCGTATGTTGCAACACTTTGCCCAGGATCCGGAGGCGGTGCAGCAACTGGCCGATGTGAAGATCAAACGTGGTCAGGGACCCCAACCCTTGCAGAGTGAACGACGCATTGGAAATGTGCTTAGCAGTAAGCTGTACACTTTGTACCATACAAGAGATCCAAATACTTTGATTTAAATTAAGAACTTTATGTTAAAAGTAGAGCTTAAAAAAAATCACAATATTCTTAGAACTTAAATATGAGAATGAATTTATATACAAATCTCAGTCCAAGTATCTAAAGCGTGGCCAGAATGCGCGTAAAACCGACACAAGCCGAAAATATGGTCTGACCCAGACCCCAAATCATGGCATAAATGGGCGACATGGGTAGAGAGGAAGCGCTATGCACAAATGCTATAACCGCACTGCTTATAATGCCACTCGAGGCGGGCGACAGAAAACCCATGACCAATATCAAAATCGAAAAGAATCGACCAAATTTGTGTTTCCTCAATGTCACAAATGCCACCAGAGCGGCACAGGTGTGTATGAAGATGGAGGAGAAGAGGGCCCACAGAAACACATGATACCACATTTCACGGAAAGTGTTGAGACGTGCCTGCGAACGAAATCCCATCACATCGGCAATGGTGTCCAATTTGTTCTCATCGTAGCTGTCGTCAAACATGATTAGCGCTTGGGATTGCATTTTTGTGGAAGCAAGTGGTCCTTATTAATTAGTCATGGTCCTTGGTAACTGCCACAAAAAAAAAAAAAGAGTTATTATTTGCTCTTGACCTTTAACCTTTACTCACGTCCTATTTGCCGCCCACATCCGGCAGTAGCTTTGATTTTTTCCCTTGATTTGTTCTTTCTTCCCTGTTATAACATGCCAATTTTGGGTTGGTCTTTGTTGTGGTGGTGGAGGGGGGGAAACGGAGAAACCACAATCGATTAGCGGGGAAAGTTGTTTCTACACATTTGCAGTTAGCTGAAGGCAGTTAGTTAACAATTTCAAGCAAAATGCTTAGCTTTACTCTTTTTGTTTACACTATTTGGCTTAAATTAGTATTGTTTTTTGTTAATTATTGTTGATTTTCGTTTTACTTGTGTGTGTGTGTGTGTTTAGTCAGTCAGCTGTTAGACAATCGATAGTCGACTGGCCAATAAGCTATCGATATTTAGAGATAAACAGCTTTATTTAGTGTGACCGTAAACTGAAAAAATGAAATTAAAAAAAAACTGTTAAACTTAGCTTCGCTCTGCTTAGGGCGCGCGCGCACACATGCGGCTGAATGATGAACAGATGGCAAAACTTAAGGCTGATCTTGACAAATAACCATAATAAACTCAGCTGTAAGCTCAACTTTGAGAAATCAATCAATCATGTTTGTTTATTTCTGCATGCTAAAATATCATGGTCAGCCGTCAGTTTATATGAGTGCAAAATGCGCATTATGAACAGGGAAGGAAATCATATCGAGCAAAAGTGAGAAAAGAAGGAATAAGTCTTATAAAATTATCTTTTGTGAAAGTTTCGAAAATTCGGGGCAAGCCTCTTTCCAATTATATAAAGCTTAGTAGTAGCGAGATTGTGGATCAGCTCCCTTTTAATTAAAAGTCCCCTGTCATTATGTTGGTTCTGTAACGTGTTGCCTCTTTGACATAGGTAGCTAATCTGTGTTCCAGTCCATGCCATTTAACACAAGTCGAATCTCCTCGATTGTGAGAACTGGTTTGTTCCATGCGAGCAGTCGATGCTCTCGGAAAATTGGACATGTTGCGCAAAAGTGGATGACATCTTCCCGTTCTTCAAGATTACAAAGGCTGCATATCTCAGATGGGTTATGCCTATGTGGGGAATAGTTCAGGTTCAGCATGTCAGTTCTTGCTTTGAAAATAGCTGAGAAGCTGTGTCATATTGGTCTTTTAAGTAGTTAAGCTCTTTGAGATTCAGGTTCAGTTGTCTATAGCTGTAACGAGTTTGCCTTTGGTGTGCAGATATTTCAAAATTTGTTCGGGCTCTATTATATTATATTAGTCAATACCATACTCCTGCGATAGGTTTTCCCATACATGGATACATTGCGACTTGGTTTCTACCAAGAAGTTTGCCGCAATAAAGGGTAGCCGGTGCCGTGGTAGTGATAGTACCTTGTTCACGAATCGAAAGTGCCGCATTAATGTGTGTTCATAAAGCTACGAAAGGCCTGTTTCCTGTGTTGTATGGCGTACGTGGGAGTGTTCTGAGGAAGATAAAAAGCTCTTTTTATAAACAAACTCGGTGGTTTTTCAACTTCTTCTTCTTGCTAAATAGCGTTTTCTCGGTCCAACGGTGTTCCGTCGAGGTTCCATTGTTCGTCGTGCGCCAGTCATCCCTTGCCCGATCGAACCACCATAACTTTCGACTTTGTAGTATTAATCTTGAGACTCCATTATCGGCAATATCTATATGTCGCGTTTATTATCGTCTGAAGCATTTGTGGTCTGTCTGCGAATAGAACCATATCGTCCGCATACATTAGTATTTTAACGTGCATTTGTCCCATTTGCACTCCACCAGGAAGATCTTCAGCAATATCATTAACATAGAGTGCGAAAAGCATACGACTGAGCAAACACCATTGATTAACTCCAAGGTTCGTATCAAACCATTGAGACAGAGTACTGCCATCCCACACTAAAGCTTAGTACATATATGTAATACCCTTGTTCCACTGGCACATTCTAGAGGTCATCCGCTGGATGATCCAAATGTCCTCATTCTTTCTGTGTATTTCCTCATAAGAGATAAATGTCCATTCGGTAGATCATCCGCGACGGATGATCTAGCTACTGTCACGACATATAGCTATTTTCCGCTAAAAGGCTAGATTTTCTATCGATATGCTATCGATCTGCCCAATGGCGTTGCCATGGTCGGAGAGTGTTCTAGCTCAGCGGGTGGGGGTTTAGCACAAGGGGGAGAAGTGTATGGACCCCCTTTATTGAAAATCGACTACGCCCATGAGTAGTGCATGGCCAAGGCAAGCGGCAATTGTTCCATTCTTTGTTTTAGAATGTTAAAATGCAGTAATATTTCTATATATGAATCCCGCAAACTACATTTATCGTATTGGGACTACCAGGAGGGCATGCTGCTTGACATGTGGATGTCGAACTTTGATTTACAATTGCAGACATAGCAATTCAGTCAGCTGTTCTTTGTTGACGTTGATGTGGACGTGAACAATATTCGTCAGTGGAACAAGGAAAATTTACTTTTCGAGAATATGATTGAATGTTCGCCAGGGGAACAGGGGTATAAGTGTATAGGGGGTGTGCCTGATATAAGGTTTTTAAATATGTGCGTGCACAGTGCTTTCACTGTTTTGTATTAGGCTAAGTTTACATTGCGTCACAAAGTGTCATAACCAGTGTCTCAGCGAAAAATTCCTAAAGCATTTTTGCGCTGTGACACTTTGTGAGCATTATTCACTTGCTCTAAATTATCCGTTATAAAAAAAATGTGTGAGTACCCCTAACATAAGCCCTTGCTTTTCATTTCCCCTTAACGCTTTAATGTATTTCTCAGCTAAACAACTGCGGTCACACTGGCGTTTTCAAGTCCAAAAAAAAAAAGAAAAATAAATATACATATATACAAAAGCGGAAGTAGAAAAGATAAAGTTTACTATAATTTCAATTTCAATTTTATTGTTTATTACATTTTGTTCAAGAACATGGCCGTTTAACGAGCCTGGTGACAGGTGTAAGTGTTGCAGCTATGACCCCATACACACACACACACACACACACACACCCAAAAACATGCATATACATAAATATGTAAAAATGAGTAACTGCACATATCTGTACATACATACTCAAGGCACAATGCCCTGCAATTGAGTGGAAAAAAAGTGTCTTAATTGGCATATGTTGCTAATCTGAGTTTCTGAACCTTCTTGCAGCCTGTGTATACACACACACCGACACACTCACACATACGTACTACCAGCCCAGCAGCAGGGCCCCAGCCAACAACGCATTTAAATCAATGTTCTCCAACGGATTGCCCTGCAATCTATCATTTCCGAGCTGTCTCAGTGTGCCCAAAGACGAAATTGGTAATGAAGAGCTGCTGCCCGCCAATATGGGTACCCGAGAACCAGTCATATTGAACGTCTATGATATGGTGAGTGTCCGTCCTGTGTGTGTGAATCCTGGTCCATTTTCAAACGTTTGTTATATATACTTTCAGTACTGGATCAATGAGTATACCACTTCCATTGGTCTGGGGGTATTCCATTCCGGAGTGGAGGCATTTGGCACTGAGTTTGCCTATGGTGGACATCCGTTTCCATTTACGGGCGTATTTGAAATCTCGCCACGTGATCACGACGAACTGGGTGATCAGTTTCAATTCCGACAGAGCATACAAATAGGTTGTACCGATTTTACGTACGAGGAGGTGCGTCGCATTGTGGAGGAATTGGGCAATCAGTTTCGTGGCGATCGCTATCATTTGATGAACAACAATTGCAATCATTTTTCGGGCAATTTGACACAGGTGAAGCTGCTGAAAATGTTACCTAAAATATCAATTTAAATTTTTTGTTCATTTTCAGATTTTATGTGGCCAAGAAATCCCCAGCTGGGTCAATCGCTTAGCCCAATTTAGCTCCTGTGTGCCATTTCTACAAAGATGTTTGCCCAAGTGAGTATACAAAAGTTGATGGAATCCACACAAGTTATCTCCGCTCTCCTCCCCACAGAGAGTGGCTCACACCGAACGCCTTGCAGCAGAGCATCACCACCATACAGGAGCATAATCGCGAGGAATCCGATACCAGTCCACTTTGATGAGACATTACCTGAACGAATATATACTTCATGCTCTATTGCTGCTGTCTCACGAGACCAAAACCTCAAAATTGTTAAGTTAATTTCCCCAGCCAACAAAATGCAAACAAAAACTATTTAATAATAGATTTAACCTAGGCAATAATATAAACATAAATCTAAATAATACAAATTAAACTAATTTATGCAGCAAGTGACTAAAAATTATGCAGAATTAAGATACGATTAATTAAGTGGCCGTTAAATTTAAGTCGCAGGCAGAGAGACATCGACAAAACGCCCAGACACACACATCCAATTGATATCCAATTTGTTAAACTTTTCTTTAGTTTACATATTTATTATACAAAAACAACAAAAAGGAAACCTTTATAAGCCGCATGTCTATCAAAACACCAAAAGGATCTGTTATCATAAAAATAAAGAAAATTTATATATAAATAAATAAATATATTATATATGTACTTGACATTCTGATATTTACACATACATAAATTAACTATTATTAAAAAGAAACAAAAAACAAAACAAAAAAAAACCTTTTTAAAGAAAATATATTTTGATCGAAAATAATCAAAAGTCGATTTTTGGATTTTGAAAATAAAAATTTGCCACTGGAAACAGATGAATATATGCGAGGGTTGTGGTATGGGTCCTTTTGGACCCTTAACCACACTTAGGTGGGCTACAAGGTCCCGGCCTGGCGCATCCAAATTCCCGCCAGCCGGGTTACATGATCTACGGAGAATGGTGCGTTCAGTCGTCCATTTGGAAACGAAAGTACGACAAGGCACAGGGTACCCTACGCATTTAGTGGCAATCAGTGGGTGAGCTATGAGGATGGTCGCAGCACTGGAGCCAAGTTGAGGCTGTCGAAGTCACAATATATAATATAATATGAATAATGTGTGAGCGTTTTGCAATCGAACGAAGCCGTTCTCTGGTGTGAATTGCCGAATGACACTGGGCCCCGGTTGCTATAGGCAAGGCATACTTAACTAGGTAGCGGAACTCTATCTCGCTCTCTTTGCTTACTTCTTAGATGTCAGTCTGTGAACAACAGTTGCGAGCAGAGCGGGCAAACAAACGGAACTTTTAACGAACCGTTCGCGAAAGAGAAGAAACTATTCATTTGTTTTGTATCGGTTACTATAGTCAGGGAAAACGAAACCACTAACTTTATATTGCCGAAGAGCGCAAACGAAACGATTGGAATATTGTTCTCGCGACAGCTGCGCTGCCTTGAAACGTTTGGGAATGAAATATATGCAAAACAACAAAGCTGAGAGAATCAAAGAAGTAAAAAAAAAAAAGTGTATACAAATTGAGCAGCAAACGTTTCCGAACTATTCGCCCTCGTTGCATATCGTTCCGATTCTCTTTGTTCCCTTCACAAGATGAGAGCATTTCGCTTTACGTTTAGTTTGCTCTCACGAACGCAAACTGAACGGAACTCATTTTTTTACCGTTGCATTTTATCGGGTTTTGTTAGTGTTTCGCTCTGTGCAAAGAAAGAAACGAAACGATTCAGAAACGTTTCGTTTCGTTTGTTTGCCCGCTCTGGTTGCGAGCGACGCATCTCCGCGGACGAATTTTTTGTGTTCTGCTTCTTAGTTCGCTCTCTTTTGTATTTTTATAAGAAGTTGTGAGAGAGCGAGTGCGGCTACCTAGTTAAGTATACCTTGGCTATAGGTGGCCGGCTCTATTGTAGAACAAAAATGAGTGGGTATCATGGGACGCCCGTTACGAGTGAAGCTCAAGTCACTGTTAATTCAAAGTTATTTCAATGTTGTCACTAAAGTCACTGTCAAGTCACTGTTAAGTCACTGTTTAGCCACTGTCAAGTCACTGTTTAGCCACTATCAAGACACTCTCAAGTCAGTGTTAACCTTCTTCCAACCCTTGCAACCTCCCACTCCACACAATCACAAACACACACAACACAACTACTGCCCCCAGGATACTTGGAGTGACGTTTGACCCCCTTCTGACCTTTTGCAGACACTCCGAAGATCAATCAAGATCATCAAGAAGGAGTCGTAATAAAGTTCTCAAAGCCATTTCAGGAAGGAGACCATATCAACCACGTATAAAGCGATTGGCAGATCCATGGTCAACTACGCGGCGAACTATTCTCAACTACGTGGAGAAATCTACAATTGGCGCAAAACGCAACACTAAGAGTGGCCACGGGTTGCCACGTTATGACGCACTCCGATCACCTCCATCAAGAGACAGCGATACTGCCGGTAAAATACCACAACAGGCTTTTGACCCAACAGTATCTCATCGGGTGCCAACATGCTTGCACCACAGCAAAGATGGAACGCAGGAAAAATGCAGTGCGCAATGACCTGCGAGCCGAGCTACCTGAAGTACTACCACTTCTAGGAACAGGAGCAATTAAGGCCACAATCTGCGCAAACGCAAAGAAGATAGTACACACTAACATGGTAGACAGAACCATCGAGGCCTACCAAAACAATATTGTTCTTGGTTCAACCCTGCCGAGGAGACCCTCTCCAGGAAAGCTAGGTCAACTCTGGTCCAGTTCCGCTCTGGGACAAGCAGTTACCTTGGGATAAAACCCCAAGTTGGCTGATGGAGTGTCCTAAATGCGGACTCTCCCCCCACGACACTGAGCCCCTCTTTAACTGTCTCCTCGCATCCACTGTCCTCACACCTTTAGATCTCTGGACCCCCACCCAATCGAGGCAGCTTCCTTCCTCGTTTTGGACAAAGATTAGTTTCAACAACACCACTTTAACTTTTACCCTCCCCTTACTTTTTATTTTTCTTTCTATGTACATACGGATCAACCCAGCCGCTACAACAACAACAACAACATACCTGCTGCTACGGCAAATGTTAAAAGCGGTTGACTTTGCAAATTCAAACTGCAAAGACAAGGCGTACCCAAAAGAATCTGACGCAAAGACAACAAAATTTTTCTAGTTTTAGTCCCCCAGTCGAAAGTCCGTAAAAGAGTTTCGCTCTAAACAGCCATGATACATAGTAAATTCACCTTGGTTCGGCCACTGCGAGCAAAGCGAGCGCTAACTGCGCATAAGCAACATTGTTGTTGCTTTTTAATTTACCAGAGACATAGGAGAGAGAGAGAAGAGAGTCACATATGATGCACACCAAGGCGTATTTAATAAGGTGGCAGCAGCGTCGACGTCGTTGCCTTACGAAAAATGAGAGAAAGAGAGCGAGAGCAAGAGAGTAATAAACTCAAAGAAATTTGTTCTCGCATGCACATGTATACACACACACATATGAATTTTTGGAAACCGTAAGGCAACAGCAAAGAGGGCGACGTCGACGCTTCTGCCACCTTATTAAATACGCCTTGATGCACACAACAAAAATCTTAGCTCGCAAAGAGAGGAGAGCACCCATATGAATTTGTTGTTGCTTTATGTAGGCCAGGGCAAGATATACTTAACAAGGTAGCCGCACTCGCTCTCTTTGCTTCCTTCTTAAATGTCAGTCTGTAAACAACAGTTGCGAGCGACGCATCTCCGCGGACGAATTTTTTTGTGTTCAGCTTCTTATTTAAGAAGTTGTGAGAGAGCGAGTGCGGCTACCTTTGTTAAGTATACCTTGGGCCAGGGTTCCCCAAGCACAGAGCTTGGGGAGCATTCGGAGTGAATTGGCGAGCATAAACGGTCCACAGGGGTGCTATTCCATTGCGCAAAACAACAACGAGTGCGTGGCTTGCGGAATAGGCTTGGGCACCCCTGTTCTATATAGAACAAGTGAGAAAGTCGGTCAAGCCCGACTATAACGTACTATGTAACAGTTTATTTGCTCCCGACTATCTACTTCTACTCTATATATAAAACAGTGTGTCCTGACTGACTGACAGATTCACTGATTGGCAATCAACGCAGAGCGCAAACGGTAAGAGATAGAAGGCTGAAATTTGGACAGGAGTTTCCATTAGTGGTGAAAGTGCGTACTAAGACGGGGTTTTGGAAAATTCCAACCGTAAAAGTCGGAAAAGTTTCTATGGGAAAAATTTTGTTTTGTCATCCGATTGACTTGAAATTTGGTTTGTATGCATAGTACGCGAAATAATTCGACACGTGTTTTCCCGATTTTGTTAAAATCCGGCCAGGAGGAAAATGGCCGGAAAATTCTGCATGCAAAAAACCTATTTTTCATCCGATTGAGTTGAATCTCGGTTTGTAATGATAGAATACGAAATAAAGTGAAATGGGGCGGTAACGATAACGATTACGGTGACTATGACGATGACGATAACGAAAACGATCACTTACTGATGGCGACGCAGCGAAGCGCGACGGGTTATATGCAAAAAAGTCTTGCGGTATTTCCGCAAGCTTGTCTTTGCAAGCGCGTAGTTCTAGTTGTATTCGTCGCATCGGTTCACGCTAGAGCTTTTTGGAAAGCTCTTTTCACGCGCTAACACGTGTTTGATTTATTGTTGTTTGTTTTTAGTCGTTCGTGAGTTATAGCGTCGCAAACATGGAGCGAAATAAAGAGAAAATACGGCATATTTTACAGTACTACTACGATAAAGGCAAAAATGCATCTCATGCTGCCAATAAAATTTGTGCAGTTTATGGACTCGATACAGTTTCCATTTCCACCGCACAACGATGGTTTCAACGTTTTCGTTCTGGTGCAGAGGTGATCGAAGATGCGCCACGGTCCGGAAGGCCTGTCGTCGAAAATTGCGATAAAATCGCTGAATTGATCGAAAGAGACCGGCATAGTAGCAGCCGTAGCATCGGCCAAGAGCTGGGCATGAGCCATCAAACCGTTATAAACCATTTGAAGAAGCTTGGATTCAAAAAGAAGCTCGATGTATGGGTGCCACACGACTTGACGCAAAAAAACATTTTTGCCCGTTTGGATGCATGCGAATCGCTTCTGAATCGCAACAAAATCGACCCGTTTTTGAAGCGGATGGTCACTTACGACAACGTGAAGCGCAAACGGTCGTGGTCGAAAAGCGGTGAAGCTGCCCAGACGGTGGCCAAGCCTGGATTGACGGCCAGGAAGGTTCTTCTGTGTGTTTGGTGGGATTGGTGTGTTTGGTGGGATCGACTATGAGCTGCTCCCCTATGGCCAAACGCTCAATTCGGACCTGTACTGCCAACAACTGGACCGCTTGAATGCAGCACTCATGCAGAAGAGGCCATCTTTGATCAACAGAGGCCGAATTGTCTTCCATCAGGACAACGCCAGGCCACACACATCTTTGGTGACGCGCCAGAAGCTCCGGGAGCTCGGATGGGAGGTTCTTTTGCATCCACCGTATAGTCCGGATCTCGCACCAAGTGATTACCACCTATTTCTATCCATGGCGAACGAGCTTGGTAGTCGGAAGTTGGCCACAAGAGAGTCCTGTGAAAATTGGCTCTCCGAGTTTTTTGCCAATAGGGAAGCGAGCTTCTATAAGAGGGGCATTATGAAGTTGGCATCTCGTTGGGAACTCGTCATCGAACAAAACGGCGCATATTTGACTTGAATCGCATTATTATAACCAATTTTATGAACAATTGAAAATTCAATAAAAATACCGCAAGACTTTTTTGACAACCTTATATTATAATACATCCAAGGAGTACAGAGTATAAAAAGAAGATCCATTAAGATCCTTTTGTATGCATTTTTCATGTCTTTTGGATGATTTTCAGCTCCATTGGATGAAAATCTAAAATCAATGTAACATTAAATGGATATAATTGATAACCTTTTTACGGTATTAAAACTATCTAGTCCAAATGGCTACCCAAAATCATTCAATGAATAAAAAAACTATCCTTTTTTATCTGTGCACCGTTTCGGAGTCCCCATTTATTACCATTTTAGGCATTATTTCTTGACCAAATATTAAAGGTTAACAGTTTATTTCATTTATTATCATTTCGACTTAACTTAGTTTGTTCAGAACATTGTTTAATCTTAGGATAAATAATTTTTATATTAATTAAGACAGATTATTTACATAGCAAAAAGTTCTTGTTTCAAACAAGACTGGAGACATTATTGTATAAGCCCAGGGCTGACATTTCATCTAAATCTAAATCATCAGTTGGTAAACGATTTGTCCAGGTCAACGGTTGTGGCAGTTGGAGATGGGAATGGGAATGTGAATGGGATTGGATGGTTTGATTTGGAGGCAATTGAACGGCGGGGGATCTACTTAAGCCTACATATGCAGCCGTAGCTGAGGGACTGTGCATTTGTGTGGAATTTGGTGAATAGCCAGAGTGAAATTTTCTACGATGTGGTAAATCATGGAAATAGGCATCTTTTGGTATGTGCCTGCCATACTGTGGGGCAGCCGTAGGTGGGAAGGGTAAGGGATGCTGCTGTTGTTGCTGCTGCTGCTGCTGTAGTTGTGCCACCATGCCTCTGACTTGACCCGTAAACGGTTTCTTGAGACTTTTGATTTCACTATTCTTAATTTCCACTCCATTTTCGGCATATTCCGTCAAGGGATTTGTATAGAACAGCGATAGGTTGCCATCTAGGCATAAGGGTTGCCTTTTTAAGAGATTGCTGTTGCTGCTGCTGCTGGCCGCCTGCTCTTTGTACAACAGTTTATCGTTGCCCAAGCCAGTTTCGTTTAGCGTAACCTCCTCCTGATTCAGTTCGGCATCTTTTCTCAAAGCTTTGATTACCGAATTGAGCATATTTTCACCACGTCCTCCTATTCTTTGATAATATTTATGATAGTCAGCCGTGGGTGAGGCCGCTTCCCAGTCCCAGCTATTGGAATTCTGTGAGGGATTTGAGGTTTCACTGGAGTTGGGATAGCGTCTTAAGACATGCGTGTACTCATCCTCCTGCCGGGGGTTGATAACAGTTTCGGTGTTTGTAGGAGGTGTAAGAGAGGCCATTTGTAGTTTAGTCTCTTGCTCGCTATCCCTTTCCATTATCAACGTGGTTTTCTCCAGCAAAACTCCCAATCTTTCGGACACCTTAAGAAAATCCAACTTAAGTTCATCCAGCTTGGAGTGTTCCTGCTTGGTGGTGGATGATTCTTCCTCCACCTCCTCCTCATCCGTTTCACTTTCTTCATTTTGCTGATCTTCCAGCACATCGTCCACACTCTTGGCATTACTAAGTTTACCATTTTCAACGTGCTGCTCCAACAATTCCAAGCTGCGACTTCTCGATAAACTTCGCTCCAATCGTCCACTTTTATTCAACTGATCGCAAGTGGAACGCCTGGGTTCACCTCTAAGCAGAAACTCATTCAAATACTGCCTCTTGCTTTCACATCTCAAGCGATCCTCAATCATGGTTCTGGTCAATTGTTCTATCTGATCATTCGTCTTGATGGCCAACGCCTGCACCTTGTGTCCCAAACGCTCCTTGGTCTTGTGTACATACTTCTTCAGGCTCTTGCGATTGCAATTCAATTTGTTCTCAATGTGCCGAAAGAAGGGTCCACAGTAGCAGGTATTGCCCACGCTCACCTGACCCTTGTGTATGTGTCCAGCCAAATCTAAATAGTATTGCTCACCCGGCCTTAGTGGCTCTTTGGGCAGGGTTTCCAGTTTGGGCGAGGGAAAGGCACGAGGATCGGGAAAATAATGACAGCCATAGGGTGACCAATTGATGCCCTTATCCACCACATCCTTATCCTTATTATCCGAGCGATTGCTTTCCCTTTCCCCACCCTCCTTGGGCTTCTCCTTGCGATTGCGTATACGCCTGGGTGTGTTGAGTATTTCTATAATCTCGCGATAATTCTTGCGTATGGCTATATGCAAGGGACAGTCGCCTTGGGCATTCTTTAGACTCAGCCGTGCATCCGCTTCGAGCAGTATGCGAGTGAGTTTACGACGTCCCATGGCGCAGGTGATGTGCAGAGCGGTATCGCCATTTAGATTCGTTTTGTTCGGATCACACAAAGCAGAGAGCAGGATGCGAGTAACTCCGGCATGACCATATCGACAAGCGGTGTGTAGCGGCGTATCTCCGTACTGTAAAAACAAAACAGAGACAGAGAGAGAGAGAGGATTACAGTTAAAACACACTCTCTGCAAAATAACTCACTCCCACCCAAGGCGTATTTAACAAGGTGGCAGCGACGTCGACGTCGCCCTCTTTGCTGTTGCCTTACGCAAGGCGTATTTAACACTCGTTCTCTTTCTTTCGATTGCTCTCATTTTTCGTAAGGCAACGCGACGTCGACGCTGCTGCCACCTTGTTAAATACGCCTTGCTCCCACCCATGATACAACGAAAAAGGTATGGCGCTCAGCTAACATTTTGGACTAAGTGCTTTTGCTCTCGCATCAACTGACAGCAAAACGCTGAAGTTTTTTGGACCGAGCTGAGAGTGCACAGAGAGAGCGCCGTATGTTGTTCGTTGTGTCATGCTCCCATCGAGAGAAACACCGTTGCTCACAGTGCACAATGGGACAGAATGGAAAACTGACCGGCAGTAATTCCAAAAATTAAGATTTGAATTTAGTTGGTCAAGGTTTAGGTACATTTCTTATCAAATTAAAATTTTTCATGTGTTTCCATATTTCTACCCAGTTTAAAGCCAATCAGACAACATTTATATATAGCTTTCATAGAAAATTAGATAGTAGTAGCTTAGTTTGTGTATTCAAACTTTCGATTTAGCTTAAAAACAAAACTAAAAATAGAGTTTTGTTCGCCTGAATCACTGTGCGTCATTGTTTTTGGCTTGAGGCGTGTCAAAATTAGTACTTTTTGGATGCTCTAATTTCATTTTTGGCAATCAGCCATGCTCCCATTTTCACTTTGGCAAAAGTTTTGCGATTTAGAGACCAAATTTTTTCGAAAAACCGGTTTCAAATCGCAAAAGTTTTGCGAAATTGGGTGAAACGGGGCTGATCATAGGGGGGGGTACTCCTACAACTAGTCCTATTTGCATGCAACTACTAGAAATGGTTAAAAATTAGGCTCCGTGCAGGTCTTTGAGTTTGAGTACCTTGAAAACTGTACTTTTCCGACCTCAGGGGTTAATTGGCGCTACTGTTTAAGCCACTTAATGCAACTAGATAACAGCTTTGATCAAAAATCATCACCTTAGTTTTATTAACATATCCTACAGGTGCTTGAAAGGAAAAATTTTTTACGATATGTATCGCTCTTTAACACCGTTATCACTCAATCAACCCTGTATACCCTGTAAAACCCTGTATAATTCCTAATCAAACAACAGAAATTTGATTTCCAAATTATGAGCGGTTTTAAAGTTACAGAATTTTGTTCAAGGTAGAACGATTCTGAGCCACAGTGCGACGTAATTACTTTCTGTCGGTCAGTTTTCGATTCTGTCCCAGTGTGCAGTCCTTTACTTTTTCCCCCACTGAGCGAGAGACACTTATGCTGGGTTTACATTGCCTCACAGAGTGTCACATGCGCTGTGACCCTGAATGTGACACTCTGTAACGCAAATGTAAAACAAAAACACTCTCTCTGTAGGATCCGAGAATAACAGTTATTTTTGTAAACACTTTTTCGACCCTTTCACTCACATTATTTTGCACATCCGGGTCAGCTCCAGCCATTAACAGCTCCCTGGAGCTTTGATTGTGACCATTTTGTGCGGCCAAGTGGAGAGCGGAGAGACCTTCATTGTTGATAATGCCCAAGGCGCTATTGTGTAGGGCTTCTATGGTGTTGGCAGCCGTCAACCGGGACTTGCATTTGCCGTTGCTTTTCTCCTTGGCTGGCGGCTGTGACTTGTGGGCGGAGGGGGGAGCACAAATTAATTTCACACAACGACTAAAACCCCGACTGGCTGCCTCATGAAGCGGGGTATTTCCATGATTGGATTCCTTGGCCAAGCGATTGATACCGCTGGAGAGGAGTATTTCGACGCGTCGGTCATCGCCAGCGGAAACGGCTTCATGTAGAGCTGACCAATTGGTGGCATCAGGCTGCAAAAGCAAATGGGCAACATATAAAGCTGTTGTTGTTATTTTTTTAGAAACTGAATACTCACCCCGGAAATGGCATTTGGCAGAGCGGAGGATCCATGCTGCATGGTCTGTCAATGTCAATTAAATTACCGTTATGGCTCTTTCAAGGGGAGGGGCGATCTCTTACATCTGTGTACTGGTATTGGTATTGGTGTACACGTAGTAATTACACTTTACCAAAAAAAGACAAAATCAACTCTCTCTCTCTATCGCTCTCTTTCTTGCTCTTTGTTTTTACATTTTACATTTCATTGAATTATATTCAAAAACAAAAGCCTGAATTTACATTTTGTTAAACAGTTTTGCACTTTAGACAATATTTCTTTTGTTTGATTTTTGCACTATTTTGCTTACGTTTCTGGAACGCCCAGCGAGTGGAGTAGTTAATTTGGCTTCAAGCCCAGAGCCAGGCCTAAATGAAACTAGAAGAAGAAAGCAATAATATTTGAAAACTGGTTCTGCCTTACGTTACGTTAACGTAAGCTAATTAATCGATCTTCGATACTTTTGCTAGGCATTTAAGCCTTTGACAAGGCCGGTCACACTAATGTGACCTTGCATTTGTAGCAATAACATGGTGAGGCAGGCAGTAAAACCTAGAGTGAAGTGTGTACAGCTGCCACAAAATTTTATGAATTATAAATAAAAGAAGAAAATATGAAGAAGAAACTGGCAATTTTTGTTTTTTGCGATTATTACTTTGTCTTTTGTTCTGTTCTTGATTGTTTTCTCCTAACTGGCTTTAGCTTATATTGACCAAAAGACAAAGAAAAAGTCCATATTATTTTTATTAAACACATAAAAAACGCAAATTTGATCCAGCTCACCAACAGCATAGTTTTTTTCAGAAGTGCGATTATTAGATGTAAAAAATAAAAAAATAATATTTATGTATTATTTTTATTGTTTTTCCTAGAGTCGTTTGGAATTGGATTATGTAAAATTTCAAGTTAATTTTGGTAATTTTGCTCTGAACCACTTTTAAACCGGTTCAAACTGGTTCTATAACGCATTTGAACTTGTAAAATGTTTCAATATCAGCTTCATAGCTAGGATAATTCCTGAAATATGTCTTTAAACCACTTTTGAACCGATTCAAAGTGATTTGAAATCGTTTTTGAATCAGTAAAATGTTTAAATTTCAAGTTAATTTTTTTAATTTTGCTCTGAACCCCTCTTAAACCCGATCAAACTGTTTCAAAACCACTTCGGAAGCAGTAAAATGTTTAACTCTCCAGTTTATAGCTTAGATAATTCCAGAAGAACCAATTCTGAACCGATTCAAAGTGGTTTGGAATCGTATTTGAATCAGTAAAATGTCTAAATTTCACTTTTGAACCGGTTTAAACTGGCTCTTAGCCGGTTTTGAACCAGTAAAATGATTAAATCTCAAGTTATGGGGTCGATTTCGAAATTTTCGAAATGGCAGTGACTAATGCTAGGTTTCAGTGTCACAGCGCAATGTGAACGGAAAATGCCTTGTCACAGAAAACACACTTGGTGTCTCATACTTTCTGTTACGCCAATGTGAACAATTTTAAATTGTGTCACAGAAAATGGAGTCACAGTATACAGCCAGCATAAGTCACCGTTACTTCAAAGTCACTAGCTCACTCACAGTTACATTCAACACTGCTCATCTCTCATTTACAGTGTGACCTTTGCTCGCACAGTATAATCCCAAAAATCTACAAAAGCAGCAGCATTGTAAATTTTCGTGTCGTCGTCGCCTCATTTAATTTTTAAATTTCGTTAATTTACAGTGTTTATTTTTATTGCATGCAACAATTTTATAAACGAGCGCTATGATTTAAATACCAAGTGTATGTTTTTGTTATCAATTTTATACCCCCTTTTTTCGGTTGCCTGTTTTTGTACACAACACAAAAAAAAAAAGAAAGATTTTTTTTTTTGTTGGGAAGAGCAGTGCATGTGTGTGTAAGAGAGAGCGAGATAACATGAAATTTGTATAAAAAAGATAAAATGATGAAGAAGATGCGGTACAAATGTATAGATGTAGATAAATTTGATGTGTGTGTGTGGGGTATGCGGTTTTTCTTTTTTGTTTAAACAATCTTGGCCGTGTTATTATTTTCAAGGTGCATGCGGATGTTGTCCCAAGACAGACAACGCCATTTAATGCAACCGGTATGGCCTCTCGCTGTCCCTCTTTCGCATAGGGAGGGGGTGGGGGGTTTCATTTAGCTGCGCAAGCAACTTTTTTTTTACCGCCACTTGCGCTGCCTTTTTTCCCTACTGATTATGTCGGTGCCGCCCCAAGTCACCCCCCTCCCTCCACCTCCACCTCCACCTCGTCACACGCAGACATGCCCCCTCTCTCGGTCTCTTACTCTCTGTGCCTATTTATAAAAACCAAACGAATTGCGATAAAGGCAAACTGCAACTGTTTGTTATGTGACTTTGTTGCAGCTTCAATCAAAAGCAGAATTTTCAATTGAAGCTAATTTCTATGCAGCAGCAGCCAACTGTTTCCATTGTCTGTCGGTTCCCTGGAATATGCATAAAATTCGCTCTCTGTCTCTCTCTCCACCTCTGTCTCTGCCACTTGTTGACAACTTAAATCTATTCATTGTGTTGTGTGTATATTTATTGATAGTCCAAAAAAATTTAACAACAAATAAAAGAAAAAGAGCGCAACAGTTAGGCGTCAGGTGTTAAAGTGTTAAACAATTTGTTTAAAGAAAAGTAAACAACAAAAATAAGAATCGAAACGAAAACCAAACGAAAAACGCAAACGCGTGTGTTTGTGTGTGTGTGGGTGTGTGTGCGTGCGTTTGTATATGTGTGCCAAAATATAAAGACAACAACAACAACTACAACAACAACAACACGGACAACGAGTGATTCAACGTCGCAAACAACATAAAACCATGTCGGATTCGTATTATCAGGTGAGTGTCGAAGGTGGAAGGGGATTTTATTGTTTTGGCTTAGTAACTCCTAACCAAGGTAGAGTCATCAGAAATTCACCATGCGAGAGGGGGTACCAGTTGATATGAACATGTGAGAGAGCTCGTTTGATACTAAGTGATTTTCACCCAAAAAGAGGCAGTCTACTTTAAAGACTTCACCTTGTATAGTTACACCATGCTCCCAACAAAATTCTAAAGTTGAAAGAGAGCGAGAGAAATGTAAACAAAGCTGTAAAATACACTTAGAGATGATTAATTAGAGATGGGTGCATGACAAAAACATACAGTTGCTTCCTTATTTGTCTCAGTGTAGGCCCAACCCACAACACCTGTTGTGATTGCACTTGAAACACTTGTGGCACACACATCCCTAAAACACACTGCTGACCACTTAATGCTCTGCTCACTCATTTGATCAGCAGGCGATGGGGGCGGCGGCGACACACATGACATCACTTTAATTTGTGTCTTTGGGTCAATTTTCTTGCGTGTTTTTGGTACACAAATGTCAATTGCTTCAAGTTTAATAAATTATATTTTAAGATTGCAAAGTGTTGTTTGCTTGTTGGATGCAATGAGAGCAAACAGTCCGCTTCCTTATCGCTTCACATTTGCTTATCGCCACTGAGGCGCCTACTGCAGCTGCCTACTCCTCTACCCCCCATTACCAGCCCCCATAAGGCCCTTGGCCATCAATTGTCAAGTGTAACTTGTGCCAGTAGCCTCGATTTGAGGTTTTTTTTTTTTGAAAATTACCATAGCGCCCGAAACCAGATTTTGTTCTGATTGGCATATTTTTTTTGGGAGGAGGAGGAGGAGACACAGCGCAAGAAGCTGGATACTTTTTGCACCTGAGCCGCTTGAGTTAGCCTTCGGGTATGTACACTTTGGCTTGACAAAAACCGGTTGATGTTTTGAATTTTTGTTTATTTTTTCTGTTTCATTCTCTTGCGCTTACTGGCGCACCAGAACAGGGTCAGCCAGTTTAAGCAATGCAGCGCACTGGGACATCAGTTTTGCTTAAAGGGATGCTCCAACGAAATCTGCTGTAGTTCCTACTAAAAAGTTGAGAATCTGGGTAGGAATTTAATAAACATATCTCAGAGATGCCAACAGCTAGACTCTAGAAATGTATGAAACTCAAACTTAAGGAGGAGAATTATACACTGGATTTCTCGAAACTTGAAAAAACTTCATTCGTTTCTATATCAAAAGTTTCTAATTTGAATGCTTTTCAATTTATATCGTAATTGGTTTTATTTATGGATCTATTAAGTTTGGTATCGATTCAACTGTTTACATCAGAGTCCGGCGCCTCCCTATCTGAAGTGTACACGACTTCGCTCTGCGGCAGTGACGTCGACACACTGACACTCTCACCCCTCCTCTTCAACTTTTACATTTCCACGATGCCGCTGCCTCCACCACAGCTTAAACTTGTGAGCTACGCGGATGACTGCACCATCCTTGGAGAAGATATGGACCATCACAAGGTAGTTGAGAGTCGAAACTCCTACCTCCCTACTGTCACCGCTTTCTTTGCGAGCCGTAACCTCGCCATATCTCCCGAAAAGTCCACAGCTATCATCTTCACCACGTGGACTAAGATAGTCAACAGACAGCTCGACGTCATCGTGGATGGACAAACAATTCCCACAAGCAAGTACCCAAAAGTTTTGAGGGTGACGTTCGACAACCTCTTTTTCTTCGCGAAGCACACTGAGAACACCGCTCGCAAGATTAGAGAGAGAAACCGAGCACTAAAAGCTATCTCTGGGAGTTCGTGGGGTAAAGACAAGGAGACGCTTCTGACTATCTACAAAGCAATAGGCAGGACACTGACTGACTACGCTGCACCCGCATGGTCCCCAGCATTTTTGGAAAAAACGTCATATCTCCTACAGTTCCTACAGTGAAGAAAGATTGTTCGTACCTTCTAGAGATACCTTGTACACAAAATTATTTATCGATTTGCTGAAGGAATGATAAAGATCGGATGAACGATACTCAAGTTATGAGCAAAAAACGGCCAGTAAACACCCCCCACCCATCACCACAGCATTCTATTGAACGGCAATCTTAGTGAGAGAGAGAGAGAGAGAGAGAGAGAGAGTGAAACTTAGAGATGAGCGCGTATAACTCGTGAGCAAATGCGAGCTGCGACGTTAAGGGTACAGAGTTCTTTCTTGTTTTTATGTGAAAAAAAAATGATGTAGTCACCATTTTCGTGAAATTACATGACAACAAATGTACTTATTTTTGTAAACACATGCTGCAAAGTTCGACTGGGCGATTTACTTGCTTAATTATGCTCACCGATTTACACAGCCTTAAGTTAAGTTACACGACTGACTTCTTAACCGACTTTCTTACTTGTTTTTTTGGACCATTTTTCGCCATTGTTGTATATTCTCAAATTTTGGAGTATTTTTGACACCTTTTTATGCATTTTTTTAAAGATTCTTCGCTTAAAAGCATGCAAACCAAAAAATCCTTCTTGAGTTGATTTAGATATAAAGCGCAGTTGCTGCAGATTCACATTCTTTGGGCCCTTTTTGTGTAAAGTCAAATACTTAACCAACAAACAGACAGCTCCATAGAATGTTAGAGCCATCAAGCGAAACGTGTCTGTCCCCCCCTTAACCTGTCTAACTGTCCAGGCTGTGTGCCAACATCTTGGCTAGTGACAGGCATAGGCACAAGGCGGTTGTGGCTGTAAACAAAGGGCGGCCACACAGCGTCAGTGTAGATGTTTACTTAAGCTCCAGGATGGACTGGACCCAGAGTCAATTAAAAGTAGGTGGTACGTTTCCCCAATAAATTTCAATTGTAACTTATTTGTTTGTTTGTGTCTAGAGATGAGGATGAGAATGATGATAAAAGCGCTGATAAGCTATCACAGACATGCAAATTTTGTTGTTGTTTTTTTAGCGGCAGAAAGAAAGTATCATTTAATTAACTTGAGGGGAGGAAGGGGAAGGGGAATAGGGGTGGCGGTGGTGGTGGTGGGTTATATCACTCGCTCGTCATTCATCTCGTCATTGTTGGGGCACATTTAATTGCAGGCAATTGATAAGTTCAATTGCGCAAATTATGGCGTTTGCTTTTGTGGGAGAGCCAACAACAGGTGAACTGGCATTTTGTGTCCCATATTGTCATTTGCTCTAGGTGAAACTAGTTTTTCGTTTGGCGGCCAAAACTGGAAAACTTGAAATTTGGCACATGCAGGTGTCCCCAATTACCGAGTTGGATTCTAGGCAGCTAGAAAAATTGGGACACAACGTTAGTTGGAGTTTGTTTTGGCTTGCAAATTATGGCTGGGAGCTGGGAAACTGGAAAGTAGAACTTGTCTAGTTTGACACACACACACACACATAAACACAAACAGGAAGGAATGTGGTGTAAGGAGTGCCTTGAACTTGCATTAGTTGGTGGGTTTTCCGTTATAACCGAATTGATTTCTGTATAATTTTTGCAATTTTCACTTTCACTCGTCGCTTTGTTGTTGTTGTTGTTGTAAACATTTTTCAATCAAATTAACAGCATGTTAATCACACAACAGAGACACACCACAAGTACGCGAGTAGGAGAGTTGGAGAGAGGAGAGAGCTTAGCATCAACAGTCAATTGTTTGGCAAACACCTGCAGCTCTCTCTTGCAAACGCTCTTGCTCTTGCTCTCTCACTCTTTCTCTAAGCTAGGTTGCTTCCTCAACCAGCTTTAACGTCAGCTGCAAGTGTTGTTGACCGCTGCTGCTGCTGCTGCTGCTCTCAAAATGCCGTTGCTTGTTGATTGAATGCAACAACAACAAACAAACAAACCAACCAACTGACAGCTTAGAGATGGTATAAAATGTCCAACAGGTCGTGAGTGAAAAACACGGCTTACAAAAAAATAAGAGATTTTAAGTTAAAGTCAGCTCTCACTCGTAGGGAGATAAAAAAAAAAACACATTATTTGATGATCCGGCGCGCGTTACTACGCCCCCTTTAGTATGTTAAACACAAACCGAAGAAGTGAAGCATACTCTAAATTGTCATATATCAAATCTTCATAATAATCTAGACCAGGGGTGGTGCCCGAGCCCATTCCGAAAGCCACACACTCGTTGTTGCTTTGCGCAAAGGAATAGCTCCAGCGCATACGTTCCATGCGTTCCATAAGCCTACATAAAGCCAACAACAATTTCATACGCGTGCAGCGCTCGCTTCGCTCACAGTGCACACACACCTACAAACAAAAAACGGGTTTCTCTTTCTATTTCTAGTTGTTGTTCTTGCTTGAGTTGTATTTTCTGCAGTTGTATTTGTTTTCACGCGCCCGTAAGCTCATTCTGGACTCCCCCCATTCTAAACTCATTATAAAATTTAGCAAATTTCCCGATTTTGTGCACCTTTTGATCTTGACCATCGATCTATTTAACCATGTTCCTAAAATTGAGTAATTTTCAGCCTTCTTTTTTAGAACTTTCGATCTTTACCATCGGTCTATTTACCCTTTTGCAAATTTCTTAATTTTCCATTTGATTTAGATTTTGTATATTTTTTTTTTTTCAATTAACAATTCAAATAAGGTTATCAGGTTAGAACACCCTTAATTTTTTAGTTTTTTGGGCGCTTCCTAGTTATAACTTTAAATTTAAACAATATATATACTAATTAGAACACTTTTTCATTAATTTAATAGTGCTTCGATCCTCCCTTGTTTAGAATGACGTCAAAAAGAAGAAGTATGGAAGAGAGTCATACAATTTTCCCATGTAATCTAAAGAAACTACTGACCAAGCTCTTTCTATGCCTTCAATTAGTTTCTCTTTGCTAGAAGTTTGTAGACCGGACTCATATACTTTACAAACCAGACATCCCCATACATTTTCAATGATATTTAAGTCGGTGCTTTAAACTCACATTTTGGCCTTCAATTCAGAATTTTACCACCCGAGCATTGTGAATCGGGGCGTTATCTTGTTGAAATTGCCATTGCAGATTTCCAAATAAGTTTCGAGTACGTTTTTATAAGTGTTTGCATTCATACTGGATCTCAAAAACTGCAACTCACACGTACCATAGTATGAGATGGCTCCCCATACCATTACGCCACCCACCCGACTATGCAAGCGATCCAACTGATTGCGTCTCTTTGCGTAGATCATGGAAGAAGTAGTTGTAGGCGTCAGGCCCCTCAAAATTAAACTTCTTTTCATCCGAAAAGACAACGTCAGCCAATCGCAATTCCAGGTCATGTGCATTTCCTTTCGAGGCAAGTTAAGAGCAGGTTTTTTCATTCCTTAGCATTCCTTACTCTTTGAATTGTAGACGAGCTGGGGTGTTTCTCTCTTCTCAAGACCAAATAGAACAGAGTTCCCCAGCCATAGCCCCTGGGGGCAGAACATACTCTCCAATTCACACCGAATGCTTTCCGAAGTCATGCATCACTGAGTGTTAGAGAGAGACAGTCACATTTTCGCGCCCTCTTCTTGAGAGAACCCTGAAATAGACGCAGAAAGCGGAGTTGAAGCTTTTGTTTTCTCTCCCTCTATTCAACCTCGGATTGTATTTACTGTTTGCTTATCGTGCCACTCACGCTGCCATCGCTAGTCCCACCTGTGTGTGTGTGTGTGTTGCAGTTGTATGCTGCAAGTTAATCACATTACGTGTGCCTGGCTAATGCCACGCTGATTCTGTGGGAATTGCTCTGATTTTCTGTTCAAGCTCTTAATGCAATTAGGCGTGTGTGTGTGGTTTTTTTTTTTTTTTTTGCTTCTTCCATTATTTTGCAGGCCTAGACACTTCGACACATCTGTTTTCCCACTCCCAGACTAACTGTAATGGACGTTGTGTGTGTGTCGTAGAGTTTTCTTTTCATTATTGTCTATTAACCGTTGTTGCTTGAAACTTTTCTAAATTAATTAGTTTTAGGGGGAACAACAATAATAATAAAAGGGTGTCTCAACCAAGTTGAGATGCAAATGAGATCCAACAACGACGACGACACCCTTCGAAAAGTTGTCTTAAAGCCAGCCAGTCGGAACTGTGGCTCCTCTTTGACTTTAACCGACATTGCCCCCGATCTCCCTTTGGTAAAGTTGCATTGTTGTTGGGGCTGTGTCTTGTCATTGTGGCAACACACACACACACACACATCGTGGACTTCCCACCGACACAGAGGTTTTCCCTTTCGTTATGTGACAGCAGCGCCCCGGCAAAAAAAAAAATGAAAACAATCCTACAGATTTAGCCAGCATCTGCATATACAGATCTTAACTTGAATTTTTGCATTTCGCTGTTCATTGTTCTTGGCTTGGCTTGGCTTGGTTGGCATAATAATATAATGATATAATTGACAGGGCAACTCATTTTCCAACTGAATGCGACAGCAACTTTCCACAAATAATAAAGTTGTTTTTTTTTTCAATTAAATCTTTTAATCGTTGGGTTTATATAAGTTTTGTGAGGCTTATGGTCAATTAATTTGTTCAACAGTTTTGGCTGCAATTAAAAAAATGTACAAAAAACGTTAAAGGTTCGGTTCGGAGGTTTTGAAACTATGCTAAGGACTAAGGTTCTGTTAGCGCAGCGGTTTCTAAGCTGGTCAAGCTTAAAATTTTGGTTAAAGTAGGTAAAAATAGTTTTTATTTCGCTAAATTTCAGCGAATGGGGGAAAAACTGTTTGAATTTTACATAAACAATGGTCCTTCGAGCCGGATATTATATTCTCAGCCATGTTGGATACTCCGACAAGGTTTTTGGAAATCACTCCCTAAGTGAGAGATATCCCCCAACCTTTCAGGGCTTCTAAAAGTGCCGGGTCCTTGAAATTGGCATTTAAAAATGTTTCTGAAATTGATTTCCAAGCTAAGTTTGTTCAACATTTTCTAAATTGTCTAAAAAAATTGAACAAATATATAGCATACTTTGCTTACAAATCGTTCAATTTACCTTAATATTGAACAATTTACCTCGAATTTAATTTTTAGCTTACCATCTCTTACCGTTTAGGCTGTACGTAGCTTGCACAATGAATTAATCAGTCAGTCGGATGGTAAGCACAAACTCTTTAATATATAGAAATCATGCAGAAGTCTTCAACAGCTTAAAGGACCCAAACTCTCTGGACTCGTTTACTTTAAAATAAAGTTTCCCCAGCCCTAGCCACTGGGGGCCGAACACACTCTACATTTTACACCGATTGCTTGCCAAAGTCATGCATCACTGAGTATCAGAGAGAGAGAGAGAGAGAGACAGTCAGTCACATTTTCCTTCCTCGCTTCTTGAGGTAGCTTTACGTAATTTGTATGATTTTAAGAACTTTATGATAATCAAACCTTCAATTTTTGGCTGGCACGACGAGGTCATGAGTAAAACGCATATATGGTGCGAGTAACTAGCTCCTCTTCCAGAAGCTGAATCGTTTTTAATATTTGTATTTATTTAATAGAGTTGACAAATTTAACTGTCAACATAATAATATATAAAATTTCATTTTTAAAATATAGTTAATCTTAATCCCGCCTCCGTCCGATTTAGGACAACATTTTTATGATGTGCTCCGACTCACATCAGGTGGGCGGAGGCAAAGATTTACAATCTCCGGGAGGATAAGTATATCAAAATATTAGAAACATTTTCCAACATCGAATCCTCAGAATTTAACAAATGGTATAAATCGTTATACAACGTGCATATAATTCGAAATGGGTCCTGAGATTCGAAATTAGAACTACTTATATATAAGAAAATTGGTCGGAACTGTCGTGTATATCTAGCTGGCTCAAAAGAAAACAAGAATCAATATGGCCATTTATTAGTTTATGAAGGAACATAACTCCATGACAGATTCTACGATCGGTAGTCTTAATAGAAGAAGTCTGTCCACATACGATGGCAGTCGACGGTGTTGTTCCCAGTTTAGTCCACGTAAGGCGAACAGAAGTAATTGATTCTGCACCGATTCAATAAGGCCCTGGTATGTTGCATACTGTGGTGACCAAACGCATGAACAGTACTCAAGTATTGCGACCTATACTGTACTTTACTATACTATAAGTGGGACGTAAAGAAGCTTAGTGGTGTATGGGTCATCAAACTCTTTAGACCAACGTTTAACAAATGCGAACACCCCTTTGGCTTTGCTAACGATAATCCCAATGTGATCAGAAAAGTTCATATTATGGCTGAATAATAGGCCAAGGTCGCGGGCCCAGGGAATAGTTACCCATAAATGGGGCAGAGCGATAAAAGGACATAGCACTACATTAAGGGCCGTTTTCTCATGTTCATGTTTTTGCTCAAATCGAAATCCATCTAGATTTTGCAACTAGATGGTTTTTGTGCAATTGGTTGTCTCAAGTAGGTTGATTATAAATTCGGGCATTTACGCCACGGTCACACCAGGAGGGCTGGAATGGTATAATACTAGGTTGGCAGCACCTTTGCACTCGACTGAGTATTATTTTTTTTTATTTTTTAATTTAACAAGAATTTTACAGAGGAGGAGAAGGTTTTTCTTTTGGAACGACTTGTTACTATGATGGGAGATTAAGCAGTAGGTCAAAAGCTATGTTCACACAGGTAAATAATTTGGACAAATTTTCATGAAAATTGGACTATATAGGCCAAATTGTGTTACTTTCCGGCCATATTTGATCCAATTATTTGCGTATTTATTGCGTGGAACCATAGTTTAAGTTTTTAATCTAGTAAAATCTTGAATCATGGCTATTTTTATCAGAATTTAGCCAAATTATTTGGATGTGTAAACTTAGCTTAAGCAATGAACTAGGGGAATCAGAATGTGCATCTGTAATTTCAGCAATGTCTGCAAGTTTTCTTGTATATTGAAGGCACATCCAATATTTTCCATTTTCGGTTTACTTAATAACAATTCAGACTTTACTGTTTTTAGCAGCAGTTGTTTTTTGTTTTCAAATATTTTTCAGTGTGACCATATGCGCGGATACATAAAAATACTTAATTTGCATTAGCATGTAGATGGTTTTGAAATCAATGAGGGTAAAGTAGATTGCTACGAAATTCATCTAGATGGTTAGCATTGAACATGAGCAAAGCAAATGCAGCAAATCCACCTAGATTTGCAAAAACACCAACATGAGAAAACGGCCCTTAGAGTGGTTAAGGTACCAAGCTTGAAGGTGGTTAATGTCCTTTTGCAACAGATAATGTGAATCGGGGTCTTTGAGCTGCATACAAATTTTAACATCGTCTGCCTACATCAACACATGAGAATTTTCAATGAAAGAAGGAAGGTCGTTTATGAATAATCCAAATGAAATAAAGCAAAAACATTGGTTTTCATTTTTAAACATTTTTTCTGTGCTGCTCGGTTTTTCTTATTTGCTTTTTATGGTTATGAGAAAACAGCTACTTAATAAATTCAAGCCGTCAATATTTGATATTTAAAAAAAAATGGAATTAAAGTTTTGTCCTGAGAGTCAAGGAACAATGCTGAAACAAAGCCTACATTGTCCTGCCCCTACTCAATAAAGTTGGAAATTAATTCTTAAAACAGAATAAATGGCCAATAACAACAACATACAAGCAATGAGACTTTGCGACGCAATAAATAAAAAAGAAGCGAGGTCTTTTGGCGCCCTTTCGTTCGATTTTGATGCCCAACACTGGCATCTGAACTATTGAAATGAATGAGCTAACAAATGTAAATACAGCTGTTAATTCCCATATGAATTTAGTTTAGTCTTTAGATTTTATATTAGCTTGAATTCGTTGAATTTTATCAAATTTAACTTGGCGCCCGAGCAGGGACTATTTTGTATATTGTTGGGGGAAATAAACCCAATAGAGTTGCCAGAAATTATTTTGTAGTCATTAAAGATTTTGAACTCAGTACTCATACGAACGGAAGAAAAGTACCAAAGGCGGCTTTGCAACGACGCATAGTTTCCCCATCAACAAAAAAACTTGCACTCGCCAGTGACAGATTTTTCTTGGAAAATATTTGTTTTTTTGCACTTTTCCTTTTTGGCTGTTGCGGTGTCTGTAATTATGATGAAACTGGCTGAGAGACTATCTGGCTTGGCTTGGACGGTTATGTTTGTTGTTGTTGTTATGCGTGGCTTGACGTTTGGGTTTGTCAACCTTTTGTTGGCCATGACGCATAAGCCATTAAATGCCGCTTTTCCGAGTGAACGCTTATCAGTGTTTTTTTCACTTTTTTCTTTTTTTTGGCTAGTGCCTGAGGCACATCCGACATCCGGTTGCTGTTTTCTGCGGGGTTAAAATTATTGATATACTATAGGTCACCTGGTGTGCATATCTAATTAGTGAGACATCAGGGTTAAGCTTGACATTTATGTGGCTTCTTTGCACCACCACCCTAATTTTGAGGGTTGACGTTTCGTTTTTGTTTGTGGAGAAAGTCGCCGTCTTTAGTTTCTTCTTCTAATTGAAGCGGCGCCATGCTGTGGCCCAGTGGAATTTAGTTGATCATCAATTTGGTGCTTATGCAAATGACAAGCACTTCTTTCTTTTGGCTTATCTTTAAAGATTCTTTTGAATAAAAGCGTGACAGTTTCATAATAGCTGAACAAAAAAAAAAAACACCGCTGCAGTTAAGAATGGGATGGGGGTTAACCCCAAAAACAAAACAGAAAGAACAGGTTAGAGTGTCTCGACTACAAAATACTCTTTGTAACCTATACACAGCAAAAAATCTATAAACGGGCTGAAATCAATACCAAATAATGTCAGAAGTGGGTTAAGCCCGAATTTTGTCAAACCAAGTAGGAGAGGATTGATTTGATACCGATTTTAGCTCGGGAGAGCTTCTTTTTAGCTTGATATAGGCGGATTTGATTTTATCTTATTATACGAACTCGATTTGAATAAAAAAGATCCGACATTCATTTAAGCTCAATTTTCTTAATTCCAAATTGGGAATTCCAAGGCAACAAACACTCACCGCAAAAACCGCTAAGTTGACAGAAATTTTTTTGTGTATATGTGTGTGTACCCATTTAGCCTGACTGTATTAGCGAAAGAGATTTTCTCTCTTAGATTGGAACATGCTCTCGGTTTCCTTTCACTTTGACATTGGAATTCCGTACTTTCTTCAATCTCGAGTCAGGATCATTTGACTTTCAATTAGTACTTGAAATGAGCATTTTTGGATTGATATAAGTCTTTTGGGATTTGGGTACTGGATTTGGTGTGTTTTCCAAAACACTTCCGACACACTCGGTATCGAGTTGAGTATAGAGAACTGAATATTGAGTACTGAATATAGAGTACTGAGTAGAGAGTACTGAGTAGAGAGTACTGAGTAGAGAGTACTGAGTAGAGAGTACTGAGTAGAGAGTACTGAGTAGAGAGTTCTGAGTATAGCGTACTGAGTATGAAGTGCTGAGTATAGAGTACTGAATAAAGAGTACTGATTATAGAGTACTGCGTATAGAGTACTGAGTATAAAGTACTGAGTATAGACTACTAGAGTATAGTATAGAGTATAGTGTACTGAGTATAGAGTACTGAGTGTAGAGTACTGAGTGTAGAGTACTGAGTATAGAGTACTGAGTATAGAGTACTGAGTATAGAATACTGAGTATAGAGTACTAAGTATAGAATACTGAGTATAGAGTACTGATTATAGAGTACTCTTTATAGAGTACTGCGTATAGAGTACTGAGTATAAAGTACTGAGTATAGACTACTAGAGTATAGTAAAGAGTATAGTGTACTGAGTATAGAGTACTGAGTGTAGAGTACTGAGTGTAGAGTACTGAGTATAGAGTACTGAGTATAGAATACTGAGTATAGAGTACTGATTATAGAGTACTGATTATAGAGTACTGCGTATAGAGTACTGAGCCTAGAATACTGAGTATAGAGTACTGAGCATAGAGTATTGAGTATAAAGTACTGAGTATCTGACAGTTTTTGCTTACTGAGGGAATCCCGTCGCGTGCTCATCTCTACCTTCTACATATAGTTGTTTGCATGCAGAAGCAATAATATACCGCGGATGAGCAATTATTGGGATTGGAAAGCAGAAATTTGAATGGAAGAAAGAAAAATTTGCTAAGGAAATAATGGCAACAGGCAACTAAAGCCAATGGAAATACAAAACTAAAACCAAATAATGGTGATGCAACTCAAATATAAAAATATACAATTGTCTATTATCAATGCTTAAAATATATATTAAAACAAATTTTTTTTTAATAAATTAAACATGTATATTAATTGGAGGTTATAGCATTGTTTTTGATACAAATTAAAATAGCGGTTTCGGTTTGGTTCACTGGGTTCACTCAATTACCCCGCCTTATACTTTCCAATTTGGACTTTAAAAGTTGTAAAAATTTATTTAAATATCATAAGCATCTTGAGAAAGGTGCGATTTTTAAGGGACTTTAAGCTACCAGGACATGCACGAAAGGCTGTTCCAAATTCGAGAATAATCCGTACCAATATCTTTAAAATCGTTAATCGGAATTCAATCTGCAACAGCATGAGCGCAGATATATTTTAAAGATACGTCGGTTGCAGGAAATAGAAAAAATCCAATGTTGTGTAAAGATTGCTATCCATTAAGAGGAATTTGGAAGAACTTTTTATAACTGAAATGTTGCAAGTCTTTTCGTATAGCTGAATTTTGCAATACATTTTCCTAAAGTTACTAACATTTTTGCCTCAAGATTGTCGACGAAATGTACCGAACCGAATCGAATCGTTCTTTTGCAGTTTTGGGAGCGCCATCTTATTGAAACCAGTAGTGTACCATACACTTATGACAAACAATTGGCATCAACAAATTGGTTATCATAATGCTATAACGCTCCTAATTGAGGGTAACCGTTTGGCCATCTTCATTTTCGAAATAGAACGGCCCAATAACCATTTTAGCACAAACGCTGCACCAAACAGTAACTTTTTCATAGTGAAGAGGTACCTCTTGAACAGTGGTCTTGTTTGTTTACAGTTCCGTTCAACGTGAAATGAGCTTTATCGGTCATGTGTCGCGTGGCGTGTACTGATCCAAGGTAAAAATTTACTTGGACTGACGCTTCAAACGCGCTATGTAATTAGTCGATCTGGCATCGCTGTCAAAAGTTATAGTTTTGTCAGATGGGTCCGTCGAATATGGCCAACCCTATAAACCTTATATTTGCAGGCAGATCAAGTTTATTTTCAATTTTTGCCCCGCAATTTGGGAAAAAGGTCATATCTCCCACAGTTTTGAAGATAGATGGTTTGTACCTTCTAAAGATAATTAGTAATTAGCATTATATTTCGATTTATTAAAGAAATGATAAAATGTAATAAGCAAAAGAAGTTTTGCTGCCGCAGAATACTGAGAATACTGAGTTTCGAGTTCTGAGTATAGATTACTAAGTAACATGTTGAGTATCGATTTAAGTATTGAGTATTGAGTATTGAGTATTGAGTATTGAGTATTGAGTATTGAGTATTGAGTATTGAGTATTGAGTATTGAGTATTGAGTATTGAGTATTGAGTATTGAGTATTGAGTATTGAGTATTGAGTATTGAGTATTGAGTATTGAGTATTGAGTATTGAGTATTGAGTATTGAGTATTGAGTACTGAGGGTTGAGTACGGAGTATAGAGTATAGAGTACTGAGTATTTGCCACTTTTTGCTCACTGAGCTCTCGAGTATCGAGTATTCAGTATCGAGCACCGAGTATGGAGTACTGTGTAAAGAATTAAGTATATAGTACTTAGTATCGAGCACTGAGTGCCGTGTTCTGAGTATAGTGTACTGAGTATCAAATACTGAGTACTGAGTATCGAGTTTTAAGTACACAGCACTGAGTATAGAGTTAAGAACCCAGTACTGAATATCAATCTTTGATCGTGATTCCCTAAATAAAACTAAAAGGAACAAAAAATCAACTCTTTTCAGTTTATACGGTTTCAAAAATATGGGTTCTCCGTTATTCCAGTTTTCCTTACCATTTACCCATTTTCAATGGGTATTAAAACAAAAACAAGCAGCAGCAGCTCTTCTCTCTTCTTCTCAGGGCCGCCTCGGGGAAATGTTAATCAAACATAGCTGTATAATTCTAAGAACTGGCACAATAAAAGCCAAAGCTGAGAATGAGAAGCAGAAGAATGCCAAAAGGAAAATTCAATAGAAGCTTGGCGCATGCTCCGGCCAATTAACAAACGTGGCTTACAGTTCCAAAGAGAAGACGCACAAGCAAGCATCTCATTCATTCAAGCATGCAAGACCAGCTTGTTGGAGAGAAAGCCAGCGCTGCTCTCTCGCGCTCTCTTCCTCTCTCTCTCTCTCCTTTGGTGGCTCTGGCTGCGGGCTTTGGGTTTATGTTTCAGTTTGCTTTCAGTTGTACAAGAAGCCGGTAGTCGTCGTCATCGTCGTCGGTGGTTTTTCGTTGTTGTCGCATTTGTTATTGTTTTGTGTGTGTGTGTGAAAGTCGAATTTAAAAAAAAAATTGCATTGACGCATTGAAAATGCATTTAATGTCAATGTCCTTAAGCTAAAAAGGCAACGCCTTCATTTTGGGATTAACCAGCCTCTCTCACCCAACGTAAGTCATCTTCATCTTCTTCATCTGGCAGCGTTTAATAATTAAGACAAAGCCAAAAAAAAGACATTTGGGTGAAATTCCATTTCTCTTTTATTTTTATTTTTCGTTTTTGGAACATTTATAAAAAGTGAAAATCCAAGTGACAATCAATTAAAATTCCACACGAGGCCTTCTCTTACACACACACACACACACACACACAGAAAGAAACAAAATACCACAAAAAAAAAATCGATTTTGTTCTAATTTTGCCACATTTTCTTCACCTTCTCCTCTCTCCCCCCCCCCCCCCCCCTCCCCTTTCATTCTAAATTTACGGTACTTCCATTGGTTTGGTGAGGCTTAACCCAAATTCACTTGTTGCATGTGCTGAATAAGCAAAAAAACAACAACAAAAGCGCGTTGAAGAAAAATGAAAATTTTCGTTTTTGTTTTTTTCGTATTTTGTCGCACTGTCTGTGCCTTTCTATGGCTTTGCCATAAATGCATTTGCGACTGGGTCAACCCAGTCCCCAGTCCGGTCTCCCCCCAGCCATATTGGGAGCAACCAGAGGAGGAGTGGGTTGGGGAGAGGTCTTACTCAAATTACAGAAGCGTTGACAGCTTCAACTAACTTAACAAATTCATCAGCAAAAAAAAAAAATGCCGTATAAATAAAATACTATAATATTAATCTTTCTAATGCAAAATTGCTAATTTGGACAACTTGATAAAGTTTTGTTGTTGCTGTTGTTGTTGCTGTTGATACTGCAGTCGCGCAGCCTCCTCTACAAATCTTAAACTGTTTAGGCGTTTAATTTTAACACTTGTCCAAAAACAAACAAATGTTGTTGTCATTTTGTGTCAGTCTTCTGTTCATAAATGGTCAAGCAATGGTATACGAAATTGTGGCAATTTATTCAAAAATAACTTCAAAATTGAGGGTACTTTAGCTCTGTGGTTAGATGTGTTACAATACGTTTTAGTAAAGAAATCTTTCACTCTCGATCTCCTGGATCATATGGGTATAATCTTTGATAATATTCAATAGGAACTAATAAATAAAAGCTGTAAAAAGAATTAATGAATCTTTACCATGTTTATTTTCTGATGAAGCAATCTTTAAGCTTTAAAATTTTGAAAAAAATATCAATGTAAAGAACTTAACAATGTTGCATTTGTTGTATTACCTATTCCTGAAACACAATTATCAGTCTAGAGCACTTTTTATACTCATATATTTGTTATATTTGGAAGACACACTAATGATTAACTTATGCCAAATGTATTAACTGAGGGGATAGAAATTCGCTCACACATCCACAAAGTCTTCTGTCAGTTTGGCGTTGTCTGCTGTAGTCAGTTTTTGTACTTGTGCTGTCTTTGGAATTCCCCAACAGTCATAGCAATGGTCTCTGCCGACTTGCACAAGATAGGCAAAGCCTGCTGATGATAAAACCGGGAGGTTCTTGAAACAGCTGTACAGTTGACCATCCTCCTATGTGTGTTGTGTATGTGTATCTTGTTTTAAAAGCTATGAACAAACATAAATATATAGACTGAACGGTTGCGCAGTCGACACCGCTTTTGTTCTTCCTATATGGATAATAAGAATCTTAATGCGGACTAAGTATCTTAATGCGGACTATCGCTTATCACCACTCAAAATTGAGTGGGAGTGTACATTTTATCTCTAGTACTCATTGCTCTATCAGTTATTGACCTGGAGCCTGCTAAAACGTCCGATGATCCAAGCTCGAGTATGAAATTATCAAGCCTGTAAACTTCTATTTCTGAAAACGAGAAAGCAAAACTAACTTCGTCTTTGCCGAAGTTTTAACACACTTGAAAAATGTCGCTTCAACTGTTAGCGATTTCACACAACTTTTGCAGATCAGTTTAAAAACATATAATATTAATAATGATCGAGTTAAAAAACGCTAACATTGAAAACAACAAAAAATTTTCTCACTACAACCCATTTTTCGAGCGATCTTTCCTATGGCAGCTACAAGAAGTAGTCATCCGATCCGTGCGGTTCCGACATATTAGCAGCGTGCAGCCAAAAGAAGACTCTTCAGCTCGTCAAGCTGATCAAGAATATACATATATACTTTATGTGGTCGGATAAATACACTTTTCAAGTGTATAAAAATAGAGGAGAGCAAAATTTGGATCGACCGAAGTATATATACCCTTACTGCTTGTATAATTTATATAATATAAGGTTTTAAAAGATTTTCGTCGAGAAATTCTTAGCTGAGCTAATTCCCAAACTCAGCAACAGATGACGCCACTAAATTGACCATTTGCTTGTCAGTTTGTTACATGGCAGCTATACGATATATTCATCAGATTTTCACCAAACTTCCCAAAATTGTTTGAAAACCGATAATATTCATAACGGGAAAGTATAAAGACTCTAACATTGAAAACAAAAAAGTTTTTCTCACTAGAACTACTTTTTCGATCGATCGTTCCTATGGCATCTATATGCTATAGTCATCCGATTTGGATCAAACTTGGCAGAATTGTGTGGTGGCATATAATATTGATCAGTAACAACTTTGGAACGATGGTGTTGAAAACAAAAAGTTTTTCCTACCAAGACTTTTTCAGACCAATCTTTTGTATGGCCGCTATACTATATGGTTGTTCGATTTTCATCCATCTTGTTGAAATTATGTGAAAGCATAGAAAACTTATAAATTCGAGGTTTAGGAACGTTTGCCTTGAAAACAAAAACGTTTTTCGTACTAAAACTAGTTTTACGACCGTTGGTTCCTATGGCAGCTATATGCTATAGTCATCCGATCCGGATTGTTCCGTTAAATGTTCAGAGTATTTGTACTAAAAGACTTTGTGCAAAGTTTGGTTAAGATAGCTTTAAAACTGAGGGAGGAGATAGTATAGAAACAGACGGACGGACAGACGGACATGACTATATACACTCAGCTAGTCATACTGATGAAGAATATATATACTTTATGTGTTCGGAAATGCTTCCTTCTTTACTTACAGACATCTGAGCACTTTTAATATACCCTCTACAACAAGGGTATAAAAAACTTCAAAGAAAGCGCATCTGGAAGTGCTTTTATGCATATAAGTTGATCGAGTCGAGACCAAAAAATACTGAAAGGGTGGTAGTACAAAAACCTTCGCGGGGTTTGGTCTGGTTAGCTGCACTTTGAAGTTTTCAGCTTCCGATTGGGATTCCCAACTTCATATCTCGTAAACTTTTTGGAATTTCGCTTTGACGTCTTAGAGGAAGTCGTTGTTCTTGGCTTGGCTTACAAAACATTCTTAAGTAGCAAATCAAAAAAGTCACATCTTTATACTCAAAATTACAAAAATTTCGTAAAATCATCATGTTTTCCCCTCATTTTTACCTATTTTTCAACTTTGTCTTGAAAACTGTAACGAATTTGACTAAGCAATGCAGAACAAAAACGTAGCTTGGACTTAAATAAACAAACAATTGGAACATACCAACTTCATTCGATTGGTCCTTCGTATAGTTACGGGCCCTTAAGCATGTAGAATTGGAATCAAAACTCGAAAAATGTTTATTTTTGGCCGACACAGTCAAAAATTTCGATTGTTTTGTATTAAATCAAGAAAATAGTAAGAAAACATAACTTAAAAACTATAATTAAAAAAATTTTTTTTTTATTTTTATTTTTTATCGAAAATGTTTGTTTTTTCGAGTTTTTATGACAGTTGTACGTGCTTGTGGGCCTATAACTATATGAAAGAGTAACTAAATGAAGTTGTTTCGTTCTAACGGTTTATTTATTTTGGTCTAAGCTACAACTTTGTGCTGTATTACTTGTCCAAAGTTGAAACGAGTTTCAAGATGAAGTTAAAAAACTGTAGAAAAGTGGTCAAAACTTGGCTTTTTTGGGCAACTTTTGTAATTTTGAGTATGAAGATATAATTTTTTTGATTTGCTACAAAGAAATGTGTTGTAGGCCAAACCAAGAGGAACAACTTTGTTAAAGACTTAAAAGCGAAATTCGAAATAGTTTACGAGATATGGAATCGTTAGTCCTACTCTGAAGCTGAAAAGTTCAAACGGCAGCTAATCTGACCGAACCAAGACAGGGTTTTTATACTACCATCACACCCTTTCAGAATTTTTTGGTCGCGACGCTATCAACTTTTTTGAGTTCAAAAATGTATCACAGTGTTATCGAACCCCAGGGTTGAAAACTTACAAAACTCAAAGAAGTAACGCGCTGTATCAGCAAGTCGGTAGCGACCATTTCAGATCGATAGACCAAATTGCAAACTTGAAATAAGGTTTAAATTTTTATGTAAAGGATTTCAAATATGCCTGGTGACCAAATGGGGTTTCCTTCCAGTCTTATTCTTGTCACCTTCACAAATAAAGTAATCCTAGTTTAGTTCGAAATGCAATCGTTTATACAGAAATCTCTAATAATTTCCATGACGCCCCTGATAAAGCCTAGTACTATACTAAAGTACGAACGCTCTTTAATAAACCTTATTCGATTTTGAATTGTTAGGAATTTTGTGGAGTGAAGAAAAGTGGAACTGAAACAGCAATTTTGCATTAAATTTTTATACTTGAATCAAGAAACTGGGTCTTCGATGAAGAATTTTCAGTCTGGTTCTTGATTCTGATATGAAATTCATCATTTCCCACAAATTAGCAATAGAATTTGATTCAGTTCGGTTTAGAACTAGTTGCCTGCTCAAAAGTATGGCTAAAACTAACTTGCTTAATATAAAATTTGCAAAGTTTTGAAAATATAAAAAATTTCTCTTGCTGCTAAAACCGAAATGTGTTTCTAGTTCTTTACACTTTTTTAATTGACAAGTCAAATTAGACTCATTTGCATACCGAAAAGTGGGAAATTTAATTAGGGTATTTAAAGTTTTGGCGTGTGGCCAAGTCAATTCTCCCCAGATGTAGATTGTTGATATTAACAGAGTGCGAAAATCAAGCAAGTTGTTTGCTTCCAAATTTTGTTACAAAGCACAACAAAAAAATAAATGAAAACAAATTCCCCCGAAACTAACTTGATTTGTATTTTACCATGTGCGTGGGCTGGCCAAGGGTAACGCATTTGATGATAAATTTATATGGTAACGACCTTGCCTGGTTGAGGCTTTTATTCATGTGTGTGTGTGTGTGTGTGTGTGTGCTGAATACCCCTAATGGTGCGCAGGCAAATGACCGATTAGAAAGCGAGATCAAAGCGGGCGTCCAAACAATTATATAGAAATTATTTGTTATTTATTAATTGCCTTGAAAAAATCAATCAATGAATCTCAACAAATTTATCAATCTCTCTTCTCTTCTCTTCTCTTCTCTTCTCTTCTCTTCTGTTGCAGGTAATTTGGTTGACGGCTTCTTTCCATTTCCAGAAATGTGGGGAACAGCCAAAGCCCTCTGCAGTTGCAGTTGGTGCACTCTCTCGCTGGGCGGCGCGGGTTTATTGCATGCGCTAGCAATAATTCGGGAAAATCGGAAAAATTTGTGCGCAAATTGAAAAGCTTTCCAAAAACGTTTTTGGGTGCCGCCTGAAGCGTTTTCTATTGCAGTTTGTGTCTGGGCAGTGCCTTGACATTTTGCTGCGGGCTCGGAACGTGTCTCTCTCTCATTGTATATACACATATATATATATATATAGAGTATATATATACTTGAGATCGTTTAATACAAACAAACATCCGCCTGGTGCTTTTTATTAAGAAAAAAAAAATACAAAATACAAAATATTTGTGTCGCAGAAAAGTCATTTTTCTTTTGCGTTGCGCGTTTCTTCAACAATTGAGATACTCAATATGGCCTCACTCACCATGAATATGGTGTTCTTAAAGGATTTACGTTCGCGCCTCAAAGGATATTTGCATGTATGTACTATATTTGATGCATTATTAATGTAATAATTGCTACGTCTCTCAGTTGTTTTGCTAATTAAACGTGGGCTGACCAAACGAATCAACGCCCACACACACACACACACTCGCGCAGCCTGCGTCAAAAGAAAGCCAGAAATGTTGGCGATTTATTGACGTTCCCCAGACGCAGCTTCTCCAGTGCCAGTTCTCCTCCTGCACGCGCACACACAGCTTGCATTTTGCAACTTTCTCAGACAGCTCGCCCTATAGCCATTGCCTTTTGTTGTTATGATGCAGAGTCAGGAGGAGGAGGAGGAGGCATACGAGAGTATACTATACTATAGCAGACATATATGTTGATTATTCAAGCTGCAACTTTCTGTAATCGCGTTATGCAATCTCTCTTTCTCACTGGGCAGAGTTTTATTAACCAACATCAAGATGTTGTTGTTTCAATTTCAAGAATGACATGAAGACGCCACCAATTTCACATGCCACCACCACAACACATTTCCCAGACAATTTTCATCTCATTTGCTGAAATTGAATGAAGATTAATTAATCCTTAAAATGCTTGAAATTCCTTTTGGTGGAGAGTTGAAAGTGTAATGTACTTAAAGAAAGTTGTTTCTGAATACACATCTCCCACAACTTTGTAGGTAGATCGATTCACCAAATTTGGTACTGGACTACAGGAAGCTTTTTATATTAAAAAGCGGTTGTTGAGGTTGTTTACGGTATTAAAATTGACAAAAGGCGGTGTTGAAGATACTAAAAAGTGGTGTAGGGGGGTAGTTGAAGGTGTTTAAAACACTCAAAGGGAGGTTTAAAAAATTAAAGGCTTTGTTTACCATATTGAAAGTGGTAGCATCCGTTGTTAAACTGGTTGAAGGTGATATAAAGCGGTGTAACACGATGTTTGAGGGCTAGTAGGAGGTTTTCATACTAAAAAGCGGTGTTTCCTATATGGGGAAAATGGTAGTATTCGCTCTTAAACATATTTAAAATAGTGGTAGGCGGTGTTAAAGGTGCTTACAAGTGGGAAAGGACGTAGTTGAATGTAGTAATAAGGTCTTGAGGAAGGTTTTCATAATAAAAGTTGGTGTTCACGATATAGAGAGTGATAGTATGCGCTATTAAAGGTGATAAAAAGCGGTGTAAGACGATGTTGTGTAAGTTTTTCAAAATAAAAGGCGATGTTCACGATATAGAAAGTGATAGTATGCGTTATTAAAGTTGATAAAGGTGATAAAAAGCGGTGTAAGACGATGTTGTGGGTTATAAAAACGACTGGTGGAAGGTTTTTATACTAAAAAGCGGTGTTTACAATTTTAAAATTGATCAAATCCGTTGATAAACATATTAAAAATAGTTATAGGCGGTGTTGTAGGTACTAAAAAGAGGTGTTACAAGGTCTTAAAGGTACTATAAACGTATAGTGTAAGTTTTTCACAATAAAAGGCGATGTTCACGATATAGAAAGTGATAGTATGCGTTATTAAAGTTGTTAAAGGTGATAAAAAGCGGTGTAAGACAATGTTGTGGGTGTTACAAACGACTGGTGGGAGGTTTTTATACTAAAAAGCGGTGTTTACAATTTTAAAATTGATCAAATCCGTTGATAAACATATTAAAAATAGTTATAGGCGGTGTTCAAGGTACTAACAACACGGTCTGCAAGGTACTATAAACGTATAGTGTAAGTTTTTCACAATAAAAGGCGATGTTAACGATATAGAAAGTGGAAGTATCCGTTGTTAAAGTGGTTGACGCTGATAAAAAGCGGTGTAACACGATGGTGAGGGCAATTAAATCGACTAGTAGGAGGTTTTAATACATTCCTTTATGGAAAATGGTAGTATTCGCTGTTTAACATATTATAAATATTGGTAGGCGGTGTTAAAGGCATTTACAAGAGTAGAAGGACGTAGTTGAAGGTATTTAAAACGTCCAAAAAGGTAGGTTTTCCAATTAAAAGGGGGTATTCACGATATTGAAAGAGGTAGTATACGTTGTTAAGGTTGCTGAAAGTGGAAAAAGCATTGTAATAATATGTTGAAGGTATAAAAAACGACTGGTGGGAGGATTTCATACTAAAAGGCGGTGTTGTTTCCTATATGGAAAATGGTAGTATTCGCTGTTTAACATATTATAAATAGTGGTAGGCGGTATTAAAGGTACTCACAAGACGAGAAGGATGTAGTTGAAGGTACTTAAAACGTCTAAAAGGAGGTTTTCAAATTAAAAGGCGGTGTTTACGATATTGAAAGTGGTAGTATAAGTTGTTAAAGTTGCTGAAAGTAGAAAAAAGCAGTGTAAGAGTATGTTGGAGGTATAAAACACAGCTGGTGGGAGGTTTTCATACTAAAAAGCGGTGTTTACTATATGGAAAATGATCGTATTCGTTGGTAATCATGTTAAAAACAGTGATAGACGGTGTTTAAGGTACTAAAAAGTCTTTTGCGACGTTTTTATAATAAAAGGTGGTGTGTATGATATTAAAAGTGGTAGTAACCGTTTGTAAAAGTTGTTAAGGATGATAAAAAGCGGTGTAAGAAGACGTTTCGGGTTATAGAATCGACTAGTGGAAAGTTTTCATATTTAAAAGCGGTGTTTACTTTATGGAAAATGGTTGTATCCGTTGTTAAACATATTAAAAATAGTGGAAGGCAATGTTGAAGATACTAAAAAGTTGTGTTAGACTATGTAATAAAGTAATTCCACAAGAAAAAGCGATGTTTATGATATTGAAAATGGTAGAATCCGTTGTAAAAGTTATTAAAAGTAATGCTAAGCGGTGTTTAAAATACAAATTTTATGAGACTAACGGAGAAAGACATGTAGAAGGATTTTAAGAATTAAGTTTGAATTGTATGAGATAAGTTCCAGTTCAAAGATTTTACCTTAGACTTAATAACTTAAAAAGACTTCCGTAAATCAAAGACCGGTAAGTCCAATAACAGCTTTGGATAAAATCTACAGACGCCGCTATAAACATATACCAAAAGTTGGCGACCGTGCCAAACATGGAACTCCACTCTACTAGGCGTTGTCTTCAAAGAAGTACGGTCTCATGTCTAATTCTGCACTAATGGAACACAAATGTTAGGTTCTTAAACAGGAAACGGCAATGTGAGCAAAGAAAAATGGTCCACCAATGAGCTTCAAAGCTCCCTATTCTCTGGCTGGGATTGTAGAGTCGGCAGCCAAACCAAATAAAGCAGTTTTTGAAAGCTCTCTGTCCGTTCTTTGTATGTATTCGAATTTTTCTCAGTTGCCACTGGCAACTTCTCTGCTCAAATTGCCGACCCCCTGTAGTAAAGTCTCTAGTTATTACATGGAATCAATGGGGAAATTTATTAAAATAGTATCCCAAACCTTTCTCTAAGAAAAACTCAATTAAATATTCCAAAAAAAAATTAAAGTTCTTGTTGTTCAGGGAATTCCCCCCATTCATCGATTCACTTCAAAACGTAAACCACACAAGTTGCGTTTGTCTTCCAGGCAAAAACCTAAGGTTAGGTGCGTGTGTGTGTGTGTTGTAAGTTCGTTAAGGGTGTGTGTTATCAGGCGGCGCGCGAACCTGTTGCTTTCGCTTCGTGATGCTTCGTTTAAACACGATTACAAATGACGAGCAACACCCACGCACAGTTGTGGCCGCTCAGTGACTATTCAGCTATGGACAGGCGTTAAGCGTTTCAATTGAAGTTCGATAATTGACTTTGTTGGGCCGTGTGACGAGCAAATGTGTTTCAATAAGTGTTTAATTTAGTGTAATAGTTTTTCCCACCATTTCGTACTAAAGTGAAAAAGTGGACAAATGAAAATTTATATAACAAAAATAGGAAAATTGCCAGTATTTGCATGGAATTTGGTTCAATTTATATCTATTCACACACACACACACACACACTCTGACACATGTATGCTTATAAACAAACAAGCAAAGTTGGAATTTATAGTTTCTTTAGACCGTTTATCACTTTTTGTTGATAAGAAAACGTTGCGCAGCTTTGTGTACCCTTGACAGGGCCGTATCAAAAATTAGAAGGGCGCCTACATGGTGAAATTAGAATTAATTCGTATATGTAACCCTGTTCCTAAGGGTGTTGTCAAGGTCATTAACATTTCTTAGCTTTCACTTTCGCTTTCTTCTACCTCAATGCGTCCGTTTTGGTGCAAAAGAGAAATTCTAATGCATATTTATGGCTAGGCTATGAAGCTGCTTTAACTCCAATTAGCTTTGCAAATATTCCTCAATCAAGCTGCTTGTTGTTTATATTTACAATACATAAATGAAATATTAATAAGGCCTCATTGTGTTTATGTCGTCGTGCCTTTGTAGACTTGTCACCGAAATTTAAACAATTTATTAAATAAACTAGGTGTCAATTTGTAAACAATGAAAACTAAAACCTTTAACTTTAAACGGTAACAACATTATTTGTGTTGGAAGAATTGGGCTAAATTCTAATATTTAACAGAATTTTCTTCAAACATTCAGTGAAATTTTCTTTACATTTTGCCTAAACAACTTTAAACAGTTCCAATTTTAAGTCAATTGTGAGTAAAAACATGTTTTATATGAAATATCTTTTGATTTGGTACGGTATGGGCTTTATCTACTGTACCACATAAATATATGAAAAAGTTGTGTTCCTTAAGGAGAAGCCGAAAAGTATGCAACATTTTGAAAGCTATCTAAGTGTTCATAAAGACAGAGAGACAGACAGACGTGGCTATATCGACTCGATTGATGATACTGCTCAAGAATATATGTACTCTAAGAGGATGGAATTGTTTCCTTCCAACTGTTACATACATTTGCACGACTTACTCTATGAGTAATGATAAAAATAGTGCATTTTGTACCTAGATCAAGAATTTTTTCCATTTAAAAAGAAGGCTACGTACTTATAATAGTTCTTTGTCCAAGTATGAATTTCTTATTCTGAATATCTTGATCTAATAGTTTTTAACTTTCTACTCTCCAACTTTGCTTGCTTTCTCCGTCTCATTACTTCTCTATACAGTTTGCCGCCTTTGAAAACCAAATTTGAAACCAAATTTATTGAGTGTAGATTTTGAAACAAAAGCCCAAAGTCCACTCGACGCAAAATTTTTCGCGTCAAAAAAATTTTATATTTCGCAGATTCAATCATAGAACTATTACCTGGCTCCAGATTAATAAGTTATGGTTTTGCTCATAACTTTTCTAAAAACAAGACACACACACACCACAAAGGAGTCTGTTGGACTATATAGCTATTTCATGAATAATTACGATGCAATCATCAGCAGTCTTTGCCTGTCTTACTTAGACTTACTCTGCAAAGTTTACTAAGTGAGTGCCTGCTGAGAGAGGCAGTCGAAGTATACCAGCTGCCGGCAAAACCCAAATGCTCATTTTGGCCACGCTCATTTAGCACTTCGTTGTTGTTGCAAAAGAGCGCAGTATAAGCTCCTATACTAGAAGAACGTCGCAGCCGCAGAGCAGTATTGTATACACCAGGGGCCGGCAAAACACACATGCTCATTTTGGCGTTGCTTGTTTAGTCACGCTCATTTAGCCCTTAAAAAGTAAAATTGGCTCAAACAGCACCTCCAGGGCCAAGCTTCTCTCAATCTCTTGGCGTGCGAGTGCTTATAATTTTTTCGCACAAGAGAAAGGGACCTACAGTTTAACGCCGAATCCGAACGGCAATAGTTAGAGAATTGTTGCTTTTTCATGGCTAGTTACTTCACAGCTGGCGCCAGTAGCTGCTGGTGAAGGTGATCGGGTGTGTAAAAGCTTTTTTCTAAAGAAAGGAAAAACTTTTTATATTAGATGGTCCGAGGCGGGATCGAACCCACAACCTCCCGCACCAGCAGCCACACATACAACTGAAACGCCACGCCCGACCACAATCATTTAGCCCTTAGTTGTTGCAAAAGAGCGCAGCATAAGCTCGTATGCTGTCGGTGTGTCGATGTCGCAGAGCTGCAGTTGTATACACAGATGATAGGGACTCTGAAAACTGTAAGCGAACTTCTTTAAGAGACTTCTGTCTTCCACTGCAGGTATTGTGGGTCATCTAAATCCCTTAAAAGATGTAACGAACTCTGGCCTGGGTAGTGCTCGCCGAGTGCAGGGTTACATAAATTTATGTTTTCTTATAGTCGGGGTTGCTGTAAATAAATTCCCTAAACAATGGCCTGAGGTCTCAATGCGTTCCCTTATGGATTTTATTTCAGTATAATCTATGAGCTAAGCTTAATTCTAGGGTTTAAGCTAAGTGTGCTGGGGTCTGTTGTGTGCTCCTGGGATTGGCTTTGCTCGTCTGGATGCTTCGTGAGCGTCGGTACCTTGTGAAAGTTAGATGTCGAGTTCCTGCAGGTAATGCCCACTCTGGCCCATATTGTATTCCAGGTCTGGGTATGATTGGCTCTCCAGTATACCCAAGAACTAGGTGGAAGAGCGACTGCTCCGTAGGGGAGGATTGGCGACCAGAAGAGGCTTCAACTCTGGCGAGGATGGGCTCTCCAATATACACAAGAACTATGTGGATGCACGACTGCTCCGTAGAGTATTCCAACTCTGTGGAAGGTTGGCTATCCACGATACACAATAACGGCAGCTCCATAACTACAGACGCTAAGTACTTTTTCTGGCTTGCCTTTGCAATGCGGGCTCTGGCGATCCAGTCACGCTTCGCGCTGGTGTCGGTCTTTTATATCGGTGGCTCACTTTCGGATCACTAATCGATATCGATCTAAGGCGCCAATACTTAACCATTCAAATTCAAACCAGCTGTTATTTCGTAGCTTCATTTATATGTGCGTGCTGGTACAGTTCGTCACAAGAGCTTAAAATTTACGCGCTTTTCACTTTTAGACCGAAAAAAAGGCTTGCAAATATACCCAAGAACTGTTGGCTGCAGTGTCATGGCTAGTTTTAGGGTATACCATCTGAACCAGGTGCCTTATCGGGCTGTAGGTTCAGGCCCACTCTCAGTATTAGTGCTTCCGTCTATTCTACGCCTCTAAAGCAGGCAAAAAAGTGAGAGTGTATTGATGTGCGAAAATGAAGCGACGTAAACTAGCTCTGACCTGCTTCATCGACCGCTGGCTAGCGACTGAAAAGCTGTTTGCTCTCTTGCCACATGTTTTGGCTTGCGTGCAGCTCGTGTCGGTGTAAATAGCAAATGTGCCAGGCGAAGCCTTCGCTGCTCTAAAGCAGGGATGCCCAGAATTAGCTAACGCTCGCGTGAATACCAATACAAACGAAGAAAATATGTCTTAAGCAACAACAACGAGAAGGAAATAGAAAAAGAAACCCGATATATCGACGTTAATAGCGAAATGCGTTCGAAATGCGTTCGACAATCGCTAACCTACGCTGATGATGCATATACATCATGGTTGTTGCGTTCGAATTTGCAAGAGTCATATGAGAGAGCGAGAAGAGAGACACATGTGAAGTTTTTGTTGCAGATACGCACGAAAGCAAGAGAGGAGAGAACGCATATAAATTTGTTGTTGCTCTACGTAGACATAAAACAGGGTTCCCCAAGCAGAGAGCGTGAAAATGTGACTGTGTCTATCTCTAACACACAGTGAAGCATGACTTCGGCAAGCATTCGGTGTGAATCGGCGAGTATGTTCGTGCCCCAGAGGCTATCGCTGGGAAACTCTGCCATAAAGCATGCGTGAAGGCTATACGCGCCAGTTATCCCCTTGCGTAAAACAACGAATGCGTGGCTTGCCAAATGGGCTTAAGCACCCCTGCTTTCAAGCATGATTCTTAGAGTAGAATGATCAATCAATATCTTAAAGTATATACGAATAGAACAAGTGTTTAGCCAACTCAAAGTTACTTCTATTCTCGTTTCATCCTCTTCAAAATTGAAAATCGAAATTGTCTTTCGATTCGCGCTTTAACCAAAGCTTCTTGCTTTCTCTTTGTACTCAATTGTTACATTTTTTTTTTTTTTGTTTGTAGATGACATTTATCTAGCGCATAAATTTCTAGAAAGTGTAACCAACGACATGATTTTTATTTTTCTAAATAAAAAAAAGAACTTTCAATTGAAATTGATGAGAATTTTAATTTGCATAGTAATAGCTGGGTGTGTGAGTTTGTCTCTCTCGTGTGTGTGTGTGTGTGTGTTGACTGTAAATTGAACCGACGTTTAACACCTTTGTTGTTGCTGTTGTTAACTTTCCTTGTTGTGTGTGTATCAGATAAAGCAGTCGACGAGAACCGTTTAATGAGAAATCCAGCAGCAAACACAAACTGTGGTGTTGGGGCGGTTGGATTTCCTCTTAGAAATTGTTGTTGTTGACACAAAACTAAAGTGATTATCATGTCCAGATTGCTTAAGAGAATACGCAGCATGCTTAATCCGCAACGTAATTCAGAAAACCCAGCCACCGCTGAGGCTGAAACTCGATCTGTTTGTTGTACACCCAGAAAACGCAACACTCTGCCAACACGTAGCCACAGTGGTGCATCGCCCTCGAAAAGACGTAACAGTGGGCGCTGGAATCGCTGGGTGAACAATGTGTTTGGCACAGATCCAGCATTGGATGATGATGATGAGCCAAAGGGTAAACTGTATTACACAGATTCGGTAAATGGCTCATATTATCATTTGAGAGTAGATGTGAGTGATTAAGAAATAAGTGTTTAGGCGCAAGAATTCACCCATTTAGCTTAATCTTTTCCCTTTCCTATTCTTTCTTCCAGGGCGAATACATCAAGCATCCCGTTCTGTACGAACTCAGTCATAAATATGGTTTCACAGAGAATTTACCGGAGAGTTGCATGTCCATACGCCTCGAGGAGATCAAAGAAGCCATTCGCCGTGAGATCCGCAAAGAGCTGAAGATTAAGGAGGGTGCCGAAAAGCTACGTGAAGTGGCCAAGGATCGTCGCTCACTCAGCGATGTGGCCGTATTGGTTAAGAAGAGCAAATCCAAATTGGCTGAACTTAAATCGGAACTGCAGGAGCTGGAGAGCCAAATACTGTTGACATCGGCCAACACGGCGGTTAATAGCAATGGCCAAGGTGAGTGTTAAGAAGGAATTGCGCAATCGTTAACTTTCGAAATGCCACATAAACTGCAGGCAATTACTTAAGCCATAGTTGAAACATTTCTAGGCAACAGGTTGTAGTTGTTGTTGTTGCTGGGGGCAAGCCCCGGGGGAGGTGATGGTGGCACAGCTAAAAGTTGTGCTTTTTTACGAGCTCAAGTCACGCACTTGAAGTGGTTCCTTTACTCAGGCATGCCCCGTGAGTGTTGACAAAGACATTATTGAGGCGTGAAAATTTGATATACTTTCTTTACCGCTTTACACTTAAGTGTAGCTACGAGGGCAGTTTGATGGCTGAACTTGTTCAAACGGCTGTTTATTCAAAATTGAGTTTTGGACGTGTTGATTTTGATTCCTGCCCATTAAGCTGAGTTGCCCAGTTCGACTAGCGCGCTTGACAGGTCGCTTAGCCCATTCGTCTGCATAGTCCAGATGCCGTAGTGTTATCCATATACCAAAAGGACCACTTTACACTGATCTGATGAGGAAAATTAGTTTTTCTGGTACCTCTTCCTTTGCAGCAGTGTGAAATTCAAAAAACTCACAGACTTTTGCAACTGCCCTCGTTTCATCTTACCCCAAGGCACTATGTCTCTGCATATGTGTGTGTGTGTGTGTGTGTGTTCAACTATTGACACAACTGTCATGAAATGTTTCTGCTTTTGTTGATGTTTTGAAATAACACCGCTCGATATTCTATTTGGCCGCTTCCGTGTTTGGCCAACAACAACAACAACAACAACAGCAGCAGCAGCAGCATCTCCATGACTTTCATTTGGCCAAATGATTGACGTGTTTGGCAGCTGCCATTACCACACAGAAAAAATGCAAACATTTCATGGCTGATTATGTGGAATAAATGTATATTTAATATTATCTTCATCGTGCCACACGAATCGAGTAAACAATGCCACAAAACGTGGAAAGTTGACGCTGAAAATAATAAACTGAACGAGTTGAATAAACCGGGAACAACTACATAAATATGCATCAAGTTAATTATCTTCTCTCCCATTTGCAGATTCTATTGTCTCCAGCATTGACCCAAATGGCGCCATTCAGCATGCTGGTGCCGTTGGTGGCCCGGGCAGTGGCGGCTCCAACCTTGAGGGTGGCGGCACACCGGCCGGCACGGTCGCCAATGACAAAGTGTTGGCCTCGCTGGAAAAGCAGCTGCAAATCGAAATGAAGGTGAAGACTGGAGCCGAGAATATGATACAATCTTTGGGCATTGCCTGCGATAAGAAACTATTGGCCGAGGCTCATCAAATGCTGGCCGATTCCAAGGCCAAAATTGAGTTTCTACGGTTGCGCATCATCAAAGTCAAACAGAATCGGGAGCAGGCGGATCGGCTAAAGGCCACACGACAATTGACCCTCGATGAGCATGGCACGGCACAGCCGCAGAGCCTTGAGACGACGCTGGAGGAGCGTATTGAGGAGCTGCGTCACAGGTTACGCATCGAGGCGGCGGTTGTGGATGGTGCCAAGAATGTCATACGGACGCTACAGACGGCGAATCGTGCGCCAGACAAAAAGGCACTGCAGGAGGTGAGTGAACCTAAAACCTAAAGATGAAGTTAATTAGATCTGGCCGTTGGCCAGGTAAGCGAGAGACAGAGAGAGAGAAGTAAACCGGGAGAGCCATATGGTTCAGGTGTGGCCGGCATTATGATTCATACGGATACACACATACGTGATAATTTTCTTCGTCAACGAAAGGCACGCGCAATGCTAAGCTAATTATGGCGGCTGTTTGAAATATTTTTCAAAATTCTCATTTGTGGATGGTTTTTTTTTTGGTTTTTTTTTTGTCGTCTCATTAATTAAATGGACATGGTCCGGTGTTCAGTTTACTTGGCGAAATTAGCTTTTTTTTTTAAGTGCTAAAAATATGTTTCAAATTTCACAGCTCTTTGACGGTTTAGGGCGGGCCACTGCTACATTTGCTGGCAGGGTATCTTAAGCAGGGGTATACCACTTAATCAATTGTTTTGTATACTAGCGTAGCCGCCTTATGCGCTCGCAAATTAGATATACAAATCTGTATTAAATCCATCGATTATAACAAATTCTTCGAAAACATAAATAGGCTTTAATGTTGAACTCCCCATTTTCTAAACTTACTTGTATTTTCTGACTTTGGGTTGAATTTGTTTAATATAAGGATTATATTCCGATTTTATTTATATAAACCGAATTTGAGTTCAACCTTTTCCCACATTCAAGAATCGTTTTCTTATTATTTTCCCCATTACTTTTGGGTTATTAAGCTTAAAACCCTAATTTTACGTGAAATTTAGCATTTTTCGACCTTCTTCCCAAATTCAAGAACTATTTTCCCTTTATTTTTACTTTTTTTCTCCCCATTATTATTGTACCATTGAGTTTACAGACCTATTTTTAGCTCAAAAATGGCAATTTTTTTACCTTTCCCCATATTCAAGAATTATTTTCCGAGTGTTTTCCCTATAATTTTTGGCCCATTAAACTAACAGACCTAATTTTACCACAAAACTGAAATTTTTCTGAACTTTTTTGGCCTATTTAACTTACAGACCTAATTTTAACTTAAAACTGGCATTTTTCCGACCTTTTCACAAATTCAAGAATTACTTTCTTATTATTTTCCCCATTATTTGTTGGGCCATTAAGCTTACAAACCTAATTTTACCTCAAAACTTACATTTTTCCCCATTATTTTTGGCCCCTTTGCTCGAAACTGACATTTTTCCAATCTTTTCCCAAAATCCATTAAGCTTACAAACCTAATTTTAGCTCAAAAATTACATTTTCCGATCTTTTCCCCAAAATTAAGAATTACTTTCTTATCATTTTCCCATTATTTTTGGTCCTTTAAGCTTACAAACCTATTTTTACCTCAAAACTGGAATTTTTCCGACCTCTTTCCAAATTTAAGAAGTATTTTCCCCATTATTTTTGGCCCCTTAATCTTACAGACCTAATTTCAGCTCAAAGCTGACATTTTTCCCATTATTTTTGGCCCCTTAGTCCTACAAACCTAATTTAAGCTCAAAACTGACATTTTTCCAATCTTTTCCGAAATTCCATTAAGCTTACAAACCTAATTTTAGCTCAAAAATGTCATTTTTCCGACCTTTTCCCAAATTCAAGAATTACTTTCTTATAATTTTCCCATTATTTTTGGTCCATTAAGCTTACAAACCTATTTTTACCTCAAAACTGGCATTTTTCCGACCTCTTTCCAAATTCAAGAAGTGTTTTCCTATTATTTTTAGCCCATTAAGCTTACAAACCTAATTTTATCTCAAATCTTACATTTTTTCCCATTATTTTTGGCCCCTTAGTCCTACAAACATAATTTAAGCTCAAAACTGACATTTTTCCAATCTTTTCCCAAAATCCATTAAGCTTACAAACCTAATTTTACCTCAAAATTGACATTTTTCCGACCTTTTCCCAAATTCAAGAATTACTTTCTTATCATTTTCCCATTATTTTTGGTCCATTTTGCTTACAAACCAATTTTTACCTCAAAACTGGCATGTTTCCGACCTCTTTCCAAATTCAAGAAGTATTTTTCCATTATTTTTGGCCTCTTTATCTTACAGACCTAATTTCAGCTCAAAACTGTAATTTGTCCAATCTTTTCCCAAATTCAAGAACTAATTTCCCAATATTTTGTTAATCTTACAGACCTTTTCTTAAATTCAAGAATCTTTTTCTCATTGTCTTTGGCCCATTAAGCTTACAGACTTAATTTTACCACAAAATTGGCATATTTCCTACCTTTTCCGAAATTTAAGAGTTGCTTTCCCCATTATTTTTACATTATTTTTGGTCTTAAATCTTACAGACGTAATTTCATTCAAATCAGATCAATAATTATAATGAATAGCGTTTGGTCTTGAACCCTGCCTTATACATTTCCTACATTTCATACCTGGTGGAAAATTTCTCAAAATATGAAACATACTCTGCTTATAAAACTGAACTTGATAAAATCTGGGTATTTCTTGGGGAAATCGCGGAAAATACGTGTCCAATTATTTTGCATACTTTGCTTATAAACCAAGTTTGAAGACAATTCAATGAATCGGGAAGAATTTTCTGAATTCGGGAAAGAACTTTTCCTATTATTTTGTATACTTTGCTTACAAACCGAGTTTCAAGACAATTGAATGAAAAGAATTTCCCCAGACAAAGTTTTCGCTGTATTTGGACTTTGAGTGCAGATATAGCATGTACTAATTGAGCTCCACAATCACAGAGACAAAGTTCCAAGCTCATTTTGTAACTAAATCTAAAACTATATAGTTCAGGGGTCGGCAATAGGAGCAGAGACATCGTCAACATTTTAACCACTGCAATAATTAAGCGGTAAATACTAAAATGCGATGGATACACCGCATTCGAATGAATCACGAACTGTATGAGTATAATTTAAGTGAGGAAAATTGAATGAATTTTAAGGATAAAAAAACTGTGACTAGCGCGTTAATTTATAAGTGCCAATGTACTTGTTGCGCTGGGAGTAACATAAATAAATAAAAAATGAGCTCTATAGGGACACCAGTCTAGTCAAGCACATAAAGCAACAGCGGCTGCGCTGGTTAGGACATGTAACCCGAATGGATGAAGAAGCTCCAGTAAAAAAGACGTACAAAGCGAAGGCGGCTGACTTTGGAGGATACTAAGATGGGATGATCAAGTGCGGAAAGACATTTCCAACCTTGGTGTGAACAACTGGTGCCAGCTCGCACAATGCAGAAGCGAGTGGAGGGTATGCATAGCAGAGGCCAAGACCATCAAGCGGTTGTGATGTTATGTGTGTGCAACATCGGGCCAATAAAGAAAAAGAAGATACTAAAAGACCGCCATATTAAGACTTCAAACTATCGATATCTTAATTCCACTCGCGTGTTCATCTCAACATGTGTTCCGCACTTTCAATCTATGAGCTTTAAAGCTCTATATTAGGGGTCGGCACAAAACACAATCACATTTTGGCGTTGAGTATGTGTGTGTGTGTGTGTAGCAACTGACACGAAGTTCATTTTGCTCGGCGGCATTGTTAGCGAAGCAAAAATCTTATACGGCCACTGAGCAGTTTTTTATATGCAGATAGCGACGCGTTGAACACTGCTCTATATTGTACTCCTCGGCAGCAGCCGAGCAAAATAATGAAAGCTTAGTTTTCTTAGTGCATCTTGGCAACTTCTCTGCCAACACTGCCTGCCCACCCCTTGTCTAACACAACATACGAAAAACGTAGTACAAAAGCCGATTGAAAAAATACTTTGCCCAGCAAAATCTTTCTCCTCCATTATAGAAATGATCAGATTAAGCATCGTTTCATTTCATTTCAACTCCAAAAATTATAGAGCATTTAAAATTCCATTTAAAATTTCATTTTGTAAATTTGCTTTCGCAATTTTCTTGTCATTTCCTGTCGCAGGGTCGCAGATCGTTTTATGATTTATCTGCTAGCTCTGTTGTTGCTGCGGTATTGTTCTACCCTTAAAGTTGTTGTTGTTTTTACTTCCGCAACATACACTCAATCACACACTCGGACACTTGGTCCGGGTCTCTGGCCTACATAAGACTAGAGTATTCTATTTGCAGGCACATCTTTATTTATTTATTTTGTGCCTCGATTGCGGCGGGAGCTCTCTGCTGGAGTGCAGTTTACTATTTGACATTAAGAACCTGCAACAGGCAATGGACGACAGCAGTCGACAGATGTTTTGAAGTTTTTATTAGAATATGGAAATGATAAACAAAATGCCTTTGAAATTGCCCTTTTGCCCATTTGCCCATTTGTTGTTTGCTAAACATTTTTAGAAAAATGCTTATATATACATATGCACATGTGTGTGTGTGCGTATGGTATGCGTATACGTGGGTTGATCAAAAAGTAGCATAAAATCCATAAAGTTTGATAAAAGTGAATCAAATTCTTGGTCAAATTCAGAGATTCAAATTGTAAGTGTAAGCAAAAGTTGGCTAAACCTTTCAAAGCTACACCCTGAAAAGTTTTTTTTTGGAAAAGACGAGCTCTTAAAGCGATCAACAGAGAAACACCTTCCCTCTACAACACTTGGTCCTTTTAGCCGGATTTAGAATTTCCATAAAGTTTATTGAAATTGATCAAGAAACAAAGTCTAGATAAAATTCAGAAATTCAAATTGTTAGAGTATACAAAAGTCGGCTAAACCTTATTCAGAAAAGTATTTTTGGAAAAGACGAGCTCTTAAAACGATCAACAGAGACTCTGCTTCCCTCTACAACACTTGGTCCTTCGAGCCGGATTTAGGCTCAGCTGTTTCTCGTAGGTAAATGTAGCATCATTTCGTGGAATCAATATTTTAGGGTTGTTAGAACGCTGTACGAATTCTAGATAGCCACCATCAGGCTAGGGTACACTAGATCACTGATCATTTACATAACTTTGGGTGATTTCCAAGGTCTACTTTGTCTGCCAGGTTCAGTCATCATCGAAACAACCCTCGTTCCTTAACCGGCTGCTCGCTCTAACAAAACACACACATAAGAAATGTTCGAAAAGAGCGCAAAGTTCTTTTCTTCTTGCTGTGTTGTATTTACTCTAGCGAATTTTCCCCGCAGTTTTCAGTTTGAGTTCAGTTGCCGTTGGCGCGTCAGCCGCTGCTATATAGTGTGGCTCTTCGATAATTTTTTTGTTCGTTTTGTTATTTATTTTATTAGTTTATCGTGTTCGTGTGTTATTTTGTTTAAACTTTTCTTTTGTTTTGTCTAAAAATGTAATAAACACAAAAATATACAGCAAATATGTGTAGGCAGAGAGGCAAAGCACAATCCAAATGGAAGCACCTGAAGTGCATTTGAATTGAATCCAGTGGAAATATAAATTACGCATACGCAGTGTGTGCTCAGGTTTTTGCTTGAAAATAATTGCGTAATTCGTAATATTTATTTTGGTTTTTTTGTGCGTTCTCAAAAGTAGCTTTTGGGGTCATCTTGCAATTTTAGCGTGAATAGAAAAATGACTTAAAAATAAAATGACATAAATTTAGAAACATTATTCTATTTTGTTTTTTTTTTAAGAAAAAAACGAAAGTGTTTGTTGGTTTATTGTGCGATGCGTTGGCTGAATTAAGCTAAAAATACAGTGGGGAAAACAAGATAAAATACAGTTGAACTTGTCTGTAAGGGAAAGGATATTAAGCATCTATTATAAATTTGATCAAGTCTGGTATTTTACACTTGGGAGTTGTGGCTGAAGTTCAAATAACCCATTTGGACCTGACACCATGAAAAATGGACATCTTTACAACGTCTTTTTTACCGAAGAAGTAGTTCCCAAACCTGAAAAGTTCCATTCGATTTTATTAAGGCGTGAAACCGTCAAAGAATGCATGGTTGGGGTGGTATTTTCTCTGGTATAGTCTCTCAGTTTTAAAGCTATCGAGCTGAAATTTTGCACAGAGTCTTCTTTTTCCTGCACGCTGCTAATATGTCGGAATCGACCGTATCGGATGACTATATCTCATAGCTGCCATAGGAACCATCGGTCAAAAAATGGGTCTTAGTGAGAAAAACTTTTTTGTTTTCAATGCTAGCGGCCTTAATCTCGGCCATTATTAATATTATATGCTTTCAAAGAGATTTGCAAATTCTGGTCAAGATCGGATGACTATGTCTTATAGCTGTCAAAGGAACCATCGTTCAGAAAATGGGTCTTAGTAAGAAAACCTTTTTTGTTTTCAATGCTAGCGTCATAAAACTCGGTCATTATTGATATTCTATGTATTCAAACAGATTTGCAAATTTTGGTCAAAATCGGATGACTATATCTTATAGCTGCCATAGGACCGATCGGTCGGAAAATGGGTCTTAGTGAAAAAAAACTTTATTGTTTTCAAGTAAATCGTTCTTAAAGTCGGTGATTCTTAATATGAAACGCTTTCAAACTAATTTGAAAAAGTTGATCGCCATCGGGTGACTATATCTTATAGCTGCCTTAGGACCGATCTGTTGGAAGTCTGAGAAAAACTTTTCTGCTTTAAATTGTATCTTTCTTAAACTCGGCGATTGTTAATTTAATATGATTTCAACAAGATTCCGCGAAATTTGGTCGAAATCAGATGTTTATCTGTCGGAAAATGGATTTTAGTTCAAATCTGGCATCTGTAGCCGCTTTGTACACTTTGTTTGTAATCCTTTTAAACGCCAGCCGAATGTACTTTCTGTATACGTGTCAAACAAATACTCTTCCTTCTTAAGTGACTCTGTGCAATTTTAACTTGCTGCTGTTGCTGTTGACGCCAACTTCTTAATGCCAAGCAATACTTGATAGAAAATTGAAGTCAAAGCAAATCAAAGAATAAGACGCAAAAATGTTAATTTTGTCCCGTTGGTCCTCTCTATTTTGCATTCTTTCCCTTGGCTTGCTTCGTTTGTCTTTGTTCTTCCCATTTCGTTTCTTCTTCCCATTAATAGGTGCCAAAAGCACTGCCTACAGCAGACAACGTCTCATGTTATGGTGACTTTTAGCCTTCCAAACACATGAAAAAGAATGTGTTAGAAAAAAACAGCGAGTCTGTGTGGGCAGTTTTTTAAGGTAACGAGTATTGGTAGCAGGACAAAATTTTCGCAGCAGTGGCAATTGATATTATTGATATATCCATCAAAAATAAAATTTATTTTTGAAATGTTTTTATTCTATATTTACATTTAGATTGTTTAATACACTTGGCCCTCGCTTAACACGGGGGTTACGTTCCTAGAAAACCTCGTGTTAAGCGAAATCGTGTTAAGCGAAACATGGATTCAGTACAAAATAAGGGGTTACGTTCCTGAAATTCAAAATTGGCAACAAAAAAATTTTTTATTGTTCAAAATTGGTCTGTTTTTATTAAAGTTTCATACATTTGTTCAAAATAAACCAAAAGTTACTATGCAATATGCCTTAAATATATGTATAACATTCATATTTTCTAAATTAAAAGTTGGTATTAAATTAAAAAAGTTACTTCATAAATATATTAACAGGTTAAACTTTTAAAAAACTTAAAAATGTTAAAAAGTAAGAAGATTATATGTTTCTATTTATATCACATTTGAAATGCATTTGGTGGCATTTATAGTTTAAGCCGTTTTGTTTCAACATGTTTTCTTTTTTGGTGTCTCCTTCTATCGTAAAAACTAATCGGAACGGTTTCTTCAGAGCTGCTGTCATCTGATTTTGAATTGTTTGCTTCATTCACAGCAATCTCAAGCAATGATTCGTCATTAATTCCTTCATCTTCAAACAACTCTTGGATATCATCAAATGATATGTCGTCGAAACCTTCACCTTCAATTGAATGAGCAAGGTCCAATATATTCTGGAATCCGCATTTTGGCACTTCTATTATATGGCTTTTAAAAACCTCTGGCCATAATTTCCTTCAGCATTTATTTAATGTTGACATCTTAATCTCTTTTAAAGATAAGTTTTCCAACTCAAGGCTATCTTTAATAGAAAATGTGGAATATGTGGTAGCAGCTCCATCATCGGCCGATGCCGCTTCGCCTTTAAAGATGCTATGAATGGTTTTTCTTAAATTTCTCGAACCATCCATTACTACCAACGAAATCTATGCTGGAACAGGGCTCTCCATTTTACTTGAGCAGTTCATAAATTGTGCCTTTTCCTGAATGATCCGCTGGCTTAAAGGGATCTTTGGTCTTTCCATTTTCTCCAAAATAGGTGCACATGCTCTTCTGGTAAATTTTGTAGATATAGATGACCCAATCCTTCCTGCACAGTTTCTGCAGTTTCATTTTTAATATTTTTGATAGTGCGAACTGTTGCCTCATTCAAGTCAAGGCTTCTTGCAATTTCCGTGGCAGTTTGCCTATTGTCTAAGCGGTTTAGAATTTGAATTTCTGTTTCTATAGAAATGACTTCGTTTTAAAGAAGCTCTGTTCTTTCTTTCTGCCATTGTAAACGATGAAATTTATATATTTTATTTATTAACTTTTTGATTTAATCAAGCTGTACCACCTTTTTACTTACCACAAAATCTTTGATTTTTTTATTTAACAAAATATCGATATTTTGCAATCGTGTAAGAACGAGGTTTTCAGCGTGTTAAAAGGGGGAAGGGAGCAAATTTGTAACCGTGTAAGACCGAGTTCGTGCTAAACGAGTCCGTGTTAAGCGAGGGCCAAGTGTATTGTCATATTTAACTTAGCAATTAGCAAATCTTGATTGGATTTCTTAGACAAGTTACATCTATGATTTGTAATTATAGTTGATAAGTTGATAAGCGACCAGCAGCTGCACTTACGAGCAGCGTGCAAAGTGCAATTACGGAACCCTGGAAAAAAGGTATTCCTTTGGGAACCACGTTCTGCAAAGTCCGACTGGGAAGTCCAGAACTGAACTACTCAAAGATCTCACTTAAGATCAAAGTTTCAAACTAGTTTAAAATTGTTATTGTTATGTCTAAATCGAACGTTTCATGTAAAGTAACTTTGAATTTGAAACAGATTTTTAAGACAAGGTTCAAACCAAAAAAAAATTACTTTAAAATTCTTTTTTTGAAACAATTGAAAATTTTAGGCTATATTTCCACTGTCAAAAGTAAAAGTAAGGAATAACAATGTCACTTTATCAAGTTTCGAAGTCAATTTTAGCTAATACGCACCAATGGTTGTAGGTGAAACTTGCCTGCAATGGTTTCGTGGATAGACTTCTTGGATGTTCCTTGTCTTTCTCTTGAAATTCTACACTTTTAAATCGTTGAATTCAAAAAAACAAAGCTTGACTAAGCCCCCAGCCAGGTTTCGTCTCAAATGTCAAAACTTTTATGCGAAATTGAAATGGGAGCATGGCTGTATGTTGGAATATAAAACTTCCAGAGTAGTTTCCTATACAGAACGATACCCAAGTATTTGGTAATGTCACCAAACGCAGGGCTTACTCCGTTGATTTTAGATGGAATTTTGTACTTCCTGGCACTAATTCCGTCTTAGCTGGGTTCACAACCAAGCCACAAGATGTTGTCCACAGTGCAGTTTACATAAAGTCACACAGCGTTTGAGGAAACATTCCACATTTAAAGACACATTACCACTACGTGTCCCTTCGCCTCCATAAGCCTCAGCAATTGGTTAACTGTTACAACCCAACAATAAACTCTACCGAATAATTAACTTGGAAGCTTCTCGAAGGGCGGCATTTTGCAACGAAAGAAATTTTTTTGTGTAGTGTGTTGGGTGCCTTAAAAGAGACAGAACTGAAAGTGTTTTTAGTCGCCCTCTATTCACCCCATTATTCATTATCGTAGTTTGACGATAACTTTAAAACGTGAAAAGTTTAAACTTAATAAATTTAGTATGCTCCTGTTCGTCATAGCCAAGTTTGACTGTGCATTATCTTGGCCCACAACATGTGTGTGTGTTTGTGTTTATATACATAAATGATAAATGTTTTAATTTACTCAGCGCGTCGTTTCGCATGGCCAGAGGCAATAGAAACTATCAAAACGGTTTTCCTGATATTTTTAGCCAAAGTTATAAGAATCTCAAAGATCGTGCGTTTCTATATATGTATGCATGTACAATAAATAGCTGGCACCTTGAGCAAGCAACATAGCCAACATGTGTGGGAGTCATAAGTGGTAGAACCACACCCGCTATGGCGTCTCCCTTGCCACACGAATTAACCGCCGAATGGACGGTGCGTGCACAGTTAACCTTTGCACGTAACGGTGAGCCAGTGCAAAGGGAATTCAATGAGCAGGATGCAGTGCATCCAGTGCGTGTGGTGTACAAATTGTGTACACCCTGCCAAGAGCCCGACACGGAACAGGTAAGTTTTTGAAAGGATTTCGCAAAAAAAAAAGAGGGATTCATATTGAACAAAAAACTACAGACGGCCACCAGCTTTCGTTCCACCAACTCCTCGGTGACCACCACAAATGCAGATTCCGCCTTTGGCAGTCCACAAGCTTCGCGTCTCAACCAGCCACCTGTAACACCAAGAGCCACTGCTCAGGTATGCGGCACACGCTGTCGCAGCACCTGCAACATCATGGTCTCGGCGGTGGCCGACTTTCTGCCTCAGGAGGAGGAGCAGGCCAATGAGCCCTTTGTGTATCACAGTAAAGTGCAGGCACAACAACTAAGAGATGCCTTCTCACAGACCAGCGACACAGAGGAGCAGCAGCGTCGTCGTCCCGCCTATGATCAGCGTCGTGCCACCACTGAGGCCTTGATGAACTTTGCCAGCAAAAGGCAAGCGGAGGAGGCTAACACTTATGTGGTAAGCATTTGACTGCTTGTTAAGCTCACTCATGTATGCTCTTCTCTAATCCCTAGCCCACCTATACGCCTACGCCCACCACAACCTCTTCCACATTCAAATCGGCTTCAATGCCACGCATACCGCCTCTACCAGGACAACAGTTGCCACGCACTCCTCAATTGGGTGAGAAAAAGCCACGCACTGTACACATAGATGTCTACTGCACGGGCTCAGAGGAGGAGGATGAGGAAGCGGATGATGAACAGCAGGCCGATGCCGAAATCTCTAGCTCCTCCTCCTCCAATACGAAACCCTACGAGCTGGACTCCAATTCCACACCCCAAACGGTTTTGGACAATGAGCAAATGCTGCTGCGCCATCAGCGTATTGCAGGCAATGCCTTGCCACGTCGTCTGCAGCAGACTGCATCTTCTTCTACTGCTTCTCAGCAGCAACTCAATCTGGGACATGCCATTACCAAGTGCAGCACCGCCGAGGAGGTTAGCGAATCCAAACAGTTGCTCTTTCGCAAACACATTGGAGATCAGCGTGCAGCCAAGTTGGCCAATCTGCGTCAGAAGTACATACGTCAGACCAGCGATGATGCCACCATAAGTAGCACCTATCCCAATTCTTCACGCTCTACCATGCCGCGAGATGCCACCTGCAGCAGCATTTCCAGCTGTGCCGTAATCGAAGCTGACTGTATGGATTCCTCTTGGAAGGAAACAGATGATTTGGATACTCCCGCTGGACTGAACAAATCGGATAGTTTTGACTATGAAAACTCATTGGATCGCTTGCGTATACGTCAAATGGAAAGACTTTGGTCACAACAACAACTGACAAAGCCTGCCTCGCCCGTACCAGGACACGCACTGCAGACCATCAAGGAGCGTAGTTCGTTTCAACGCAGCGATACCATACCCTCTGAATCGGATGCCTTTTCGGATACAAATGGCTTCAATACCTTTCCCGGTTCACATTTGGCTCGCCATCGTCCCGGATTTCTGCAGTTCTTTGGTCCCTCCCAGGAGCAGCAGCCCTCGACTGCCCCAGTACAGAATTTAGCTACAGCCAATGTGGATCCCTTCCGCCTGCTACATCCAAGCTATCGCTGGAAGAGTGAAGCACGCGATAATCTCAGTGTGCAAGTGACTCCCGGTTCACCCTCTTCAGAGCGCAGTTCACCGCAATCTTCAGTGGTGCGTTGTGGCAGCGAGGCTCCACCTGGCACTTTGGGCGTACTCCCTCGCCGCTTTGACATCTCACGCGATAGTCCCAGTGTGGCCAGTGAGGCTTCCACTGTCATATCCGGCTACACCCATGAGCATTTGGAGAAGGCTCGTCGTTTTGGCAATGTGGTGGTGATGCGCAAACCGGGACATCATGTGGGTCCCACCAAGAATCCAAACTGTCTGTGCGAGAGCTGTCAACGCTGGCTGGCCGAACGTTTCCAGCTGCGTGGACGTGCCTTTTCTTTGGGTGAACGTCCGCTGCTAAGACGGGCGCAGCAGAATTAAGCTAGAATTAGGAATGTTTGATTTTCTGTTGAGTTTTCTTTGAGGCTTGCATTTAACACTTGGTCCTGATTAATCTTTCCCTTTTTCATATCCTACCAATGCTGTTTTATTTATTAGATTAGGTTCAGGAAAATCAGGAGCTTAAGTTTTGAATGATACATTTTTGAGTTTTGTAGATTGCTTAAAAAATAACGTTTATTTTACTGCCATACATGTGTGCATGGCTTTTCGCCAAATGTTAAATTTGCTTTTTCCTTTATAATAACAGTCTGTTATACGCTACTTAACTGGCTACATAACGTCAGTCTTTACGTAGTCTTTATAATTGTGAAGTGAGAAGCAAATATGAAACGGTGTAACTCGCTTCGCGTTGAGTGTCTCGTTTTTAAGCTCATTTGCGAAGGTTTAACGAAGGTTTAGCGAATGTTTGTCGTTTTTTCTCAAAGTTCAAAAACAAATGATAGATTTTGAATGATAATGTTTTGTGTTTTGTAGATTGCTTATAAAATAACGTTAGTTTTATTTCCATACATGTGTGAATGCCTGACATAATCTTGTTTTTGACGCTCATTTTAAATTTCCTCTTCGTTTTACTCAATTTACCACACACTATTATCGATTTGCATACGTTAAAACACCATAGCAGTTTGTTATACGCTACCTAATTGTCAACATAACGTAATGGCAATACGTAATCTTTTCAAATATGAAACAGTCTAGCGTAAAAATGATGGAGTTACTGATTTTACGCCCGCTTCGCGTTGAGTGGCTCGTTTTTAAGCTCATTTGCGAATGTTTAGCGAGTTTTAAGCGTATAATTAGCGAATGTTTACCCATTTGTTTTACGCGAAGCACATTTATATGCTTTCTGATGCTCGCTTTTAAGTTTCTTGACGAATGTTTAGCGAAAGTTATTCAAAAATGGCAAAATAACCTTTTTTTTTTTTGCTTAACACTTGAAAAATAATCGGTATTAACGATTTGAACGATATTTCGTTATTTGAAATGGTCTGGCTCGAAAAATGTTGGTGTTACTCCTTTTTACGACCGATACGCGTCGTTTTTGAGCTCGTTTGCGAAAGTTTAGCGAGTGTTTAGCGAATGTCCTTCGATTTTTCTCACGGGAAGCACATTTTTTTTGTTTGCTAATGCTCGTTTTTAAGTTTCTCGACGAATATTTAGCGAAAGTTAGTCAAAAGTGGCAAAATAAACGTTATTTTTTTTGCTTAAAACTTAAAAAAATTATCATTATTAACGATTTGGAAAGATCTTTCGTTTTTTAAAACGGTCTGGTGAAAAAATGTTGGAGTTACTTCTTTTTACGCACGATTCGCATAGTTTTTGAGCTCATTTGCAAAGGTTTAGCGAGTGTTTAGCGAATGTTTAGCGAATGTTCAGCGAATGTTTATCGTTTTTTCTTACGGAAAGCATATTTATTTGCTTGCTAATGCTCGTTTTTAAGTTTCTTGGCGAATATTTAGCGAAAGTTAAAAAATAAACGTTATTAACAATTGGAAACCATATTATTTCGTATGAAAAGAATAATACTTTACATTTATCTTCTTACAAGTAAAACTAATTTATGATTTCAAAAGGTTCATGATCGATTCCTGATTAGTCTTAAGTGATTTGTAAATGTTCCTCACATACACAAAGAGAAAATGTGCGCTGAATAAATAAATAATAAACTCTAGTCTAAACAAAAACCTTTGACTTTGACTTTGTGTTATGCAACTTCCTCTCTTGCTTACCTCTTACTCTCAACTAATTCTGGTTTAACCTTTCTCTTACCCTTAGGCCCATGGTCGTCTCTCGGAGTCTTCACGCAAACTTGATCTCTTGCGCTACTCATTGGATTTGCGACGTCAGGAATTGCCTGTGGATTCGCCGGCTGCCCAGCTGCTCAAGACGGAGCTGCAGATAGTGCAGCAATCCACCTCCCCGGCACCGGTTACCTACACCTCGTTGCAGTCCAGTCAGGGTGGTCTAATGGGTGGCAAACCCTACCAATCAGTATCGTCGCTGGGTCGTTGTGCTAGCGTCACGGGTAAACTGGAGGTGCGCCTGATGGGCTGTCAGGATTTGCTGGAGGATGTGCCCGGACGTTCGCGTCGCGACAAAGATAACAGCTCCAGTCCCGGAGATTTGCGCAGCTTTGTTAAGGGTGTCACCTCGCGCAGCAGCTCCAAAAGCTATTCGGTCAAGGACGAGACCTCCATTGAGATTATGGCTGCCATTAAGCTGGATAACATTACCGTGGGACAGACCTCCTGGAAGCCTTGCTCACAGCAGGCCTGGGATCAGCGTTTCTCCATTGATCTAGATCGCTCGCGTGAGCTGGAAATTGGTGTGTACTGGCGGGACTGGCGCTCTTTGTGTGCGGTCAAGGTGTTGCGCCTCGAGGAATTTATTGATGATGTGCGTCATGGCATGGCCCTGCAACTGGAGCCGCAGGGTTTGCTCTTTGCCGAGATTAAATTCCTGAATCCCATGATATCGCAAAAGCCCAAGCTAAGGCGTCAACGCATGATCTTCAACAGGCAGCAGGCCAAGAATATTCCACGAGCCAAACAAATGAACATCAATGTGGCCACCTGGGGACGTCTGCTCAAGCGTAACGCTCCCAATCATGTGCATTTGGGCACAAATGCCGCTGTGTCACCCATACCCCGGGACTCGGAGTCGCCCATTTCGCGTACACCCTCGTCAGATGCCTTGGCCGTGGAGCCAGAACCGTACACACCCGGCGAGCAGGCACAGAATATGGAATTTGATCCGGATGCAGGATTGCATGAGCATGTTGAAACACCTGGCGAGTATCCAGATCCCTCGGCCAGCGGTTTAAGTGGCATGCGTCCACTGTCAATGCATTTGCAGGGTATAACTGTGCTGCCACCAGAATCACCGCCAGCAGCGGCAGCTGCCTCCAGACCCAACTCGCTCAGTTTGCAGCAGATGACGGGCAAAACACCACCCCTACAGGGTGGACGTACTGCTGCACCCACAACAGCACCACCACCACCGCCACCCTTGCTCAAACCTTCACCTACTACGCAGACACCAGTAATGGATCAAGAGGTAAGTTTCAAGCTTATGAATCCGAGATTTTCATGTACATTTAGCAGATCAATTGATTGTTGTGCCTTGTTCAGTTGCCACATATACTGTATATCCTGTTTTTAATAAGCATTTACATACAACATCTTTGTAAAGTTCATCACATCCTATGCTCTTGGTGTTGGTTGTTTTATTCCTCTTCTCTTTTTTTGTACATTTTGTAATCCTCCCCCTCCCCCCATCATTTGAATAGCAGCCGAAAAACTCCATGCAGAATATTTTGATGGAACATCAATTTGGCAACTGAAGTGTGGGGGCGCCTCTGCTCATCATCATCATTGAAAACATGGGGGGGCGGTAATGAGTGGCCATTTATTATACATTATTCATTTTTGTAATTGTTAACCCAAAAAGTTTTCTTTCACGAAATTCTCATTTTTAATTGAATTTTTAAGTTTAAAAAACTTTCGTGCTTTTTGTACCATTTTTCCATATAAAAGTTTCAAAAGAGAGCCGGATTTTGAATGCTAGACCATAGTTCCCCAGCGATAGCCCCTGGGGCACGAACATACTCGCCAATTCACACCGAATGCTTGCCGAAGTCATGCATCACTGTGTGTTAGCGCTCTCTGCTTGGGGAACCCGGTGCTAGACCGTTTCCTAGTTCTTTCCAAAGCTTTAAGCTTTCTCACTTGTATTGCGTCAGCCAAAAAGCTTAACCCATTACACCCAAAAAACGCTCTACACATGATTTTTTTGGCTCTTCTTTATTGGATTCAGTACTCAACTATATATACTCAAATTGCTTTCTACCCAAAAACGTTCCAAAACGTCGTTTTTTGGGTTGAAAGCGATTTCCAATTTCCATTTTTCGGTTTTATTGGCTACAAAAGTGAAAGATTAAGTAGAAAAATCTTGAAAACTTGGCATTTCTCTTTCGAGAATCCTAATCATAAATAAAATTAATCTCCGTAAATCAATCTTATTATCAAATTTTGGGTTTTCTCCACTAAATTCAGATTTTCTCTTCTTCACAAGTAAAAAAAAACCTTTTACTCCCTTTCGGAGCCTTATCATAAATTCAGTAGCACAAAATTAGATTCTAAAGAAGTTAGTCGAATAGCTATGCTTCCATTTTCGTTTTCGTAATCGCAAAATTTATACGAAAGTGAAAATGGGAGTGTTAGTTTAGCCGTCACAAGGTCAACAGTTGATTATAACTTAATAATCAACACAAATCAACATTATTACATTTGTTTAGCAATTGCTTGGTCTGTACAGTACTGTTTCAAGAGCCTCCTGGTCCTGTCCACAGCACACTTTTTTGCTTGTCACAGTTCCAAACAACTTGCAAATCCCTTTTCAATCAAATATCCGCGGAATAAGCAATTGGGAATTACAAGGAACACTTTAACTTGTAATCATTTCAGTAATTCCAGTTTTCAGAGTTTCAAAGTGTAACCAAATGTAATTATAAAGTTATTTAACTAATTTTCTTTCATTTTTCCATGTAAAAATGTTTAGCATTAAAATTCAATTAAAAAGAAAACTTGAAAAATCATTTTTGGCACGCCTTGCTAACATTGCTTCGAAATTTACAAGACGCAAAAGAAATTGCGACTCAATTAAGTCGCTTCGAAGTGTGTTACAACAGCAAAAACGGTTGTTTTGGGCAGTTTTTGTTGTTGCGCTGCTCCCCAAACTCAAATTTCGTGCCCACAGCTGGGTTAAACAATTACCTTAAACCGTGTTTCCAATTTCACTTTGCAACTTATTTAAGTTCGAAAAGTTTCGAAAGTGAAATTTGTAAGCAAGGTTGCCTCATTTCATTACTGACGCTTAGCCTGCCTGGCACTCTACGCGCTTTACTCACTTACTCACTTGCTCACTTACTCATCACATCATCATCATCATCATCTACAGCAAGCTGATTCCTTAACTTCCTGCGGGTGTTCTTTTATTCCTTTTAATATTACTTCGGTGTTATTAGACACCAAACAAAACCACATCCACCAAATCTTATCTTTCTACTCCTTTCTCTTCCCTTCGCATCGTGCTTTGTGTTTTCCTTCCCTCTCTCTCTCCCCCTCTCTCTTTGTGTGTGCTTCTGTCTGTCTGTGTCATGATTTTCCTTAATCGCGCGACAGTTGCAGGATGCATTGCACGAATTTGATTTTCTCTCTGAAATGGACTCACATCCAAACACATTACGGCGCCTGCTGAAAGATCAGCAATTGGAGCAATTGCCGCTGGATCAGGATGTGCTTGAGAATCTATTGCTGCAACAGCAACTAACCGAACAGCAGGCGCTGCAGCAAAGGCAACTGCATGAGCAGCAAAAACTTCAGCAATTCCAGGATGCCAAACGGAAGGCCATCCTGGAGTTGTGCGATCAGCAAATGAAAGAGAAACACCAGCAACAGGAGCAGAAACAGCGCATGATCGAGCAATGCATTGCCGAGTCCTCCGAGTGGGCCAAACAACAGCAGCAGCAACGCCTGCCGCCCCCTGAAACACTAACCAACGCTAATCATCGCCACACTCACCCCACCAGCTCAAGCGTTGCAATGCCCAACCAATGCCAATTTCAGTTGCAGCCCCTCGCCCCCGCGGAGCCATCGTCTGTGGAACAGCAGCTACATCGCCCGCTACTTACTATGCCGCCAGTGGTTTTGCTGGGCGCACGTGAAGAGGATCTGTCCGTACCCCCCTCGCCCCTGGTAGAGTATCCCGAAGACGATGATGATTATTTGTATAGGGACAAGGGTCTGCAGTCCAGCCATAGTTCCAGTGCAGGCGACCGTTTCTGTGTGGAGGTTAGGAGGTTTTTCATTTGATTTCTGTTTGGCTTTTTGGTTCCTCTTATTTTGGTTTGGTTTATGTTGATGTCCACCACTTTGAAATTGTTTGTAATCCCATTTAACTCCCTTAAAAATTGTTCACTTTACTCACCCTGCATTTAAAGTTCACGCCACAAAAGAATTAACAATATGTAGTGCTAGTCGTTTGTAAAATAATCAACATTTTCTGTGTTTGTTGTTAGTTGTAAAACAAGCAAATCATAGAGTTAAGTATACACATGTGCCATAGTTTTTGAAGAACAATACAAGACTTTGTATATATGTATATATTGTAATCAGATGTACAAAAGTGGAGTTATAAGCAAAAGAAAATCCAGTACCACAGCGCTAGCAGCAGCCACAATGTTGACAAAGAATAGAGCGAGAGACATCTAGCGTTAAAGCTAACTGCCTGAAGATTTTTTTGAACGAAAGTGTAGTAGAAACTGTACAGGGTATATTACAGTCGGACTGATTTGCTAGAAGCATTGTTTGAATCCAAAATCCTTCAAAGTATACAAAAAAAAAAGATGCATTAAGATCAATTTGATATGATTTAAGATCCTTTGGACGATTTTCAGCTCCATTGGATGAAAATCTAAGATCAATTCAACATAGATTAGAGCGAGAGACTTTTACTTATAGTGAAAGATAGAAAATGTAGAAATGTTTGCTTAGTTTTAAGGCTAACTGCCTAAAATTTGTTGAATGGAAGTCTAGTAGAAAGCGCAGACTTTGTTAGGTACAGGGTATACTACAGTCGGTCTGATTTGCTTGTCATAGAAAATTAAGTATATACTATATGTCCAGTTTCACACAGAATCCAAAACCCTACTAAGTACACACAAAAACAGATGCATTAAGATCAATTTGATATGATTTAAGATCCTTTGGACGATTTTCAGCTCCATTGGATGAAAATCTAAGATCAATTCAACATTCAATGGATATTTTTAATATCTTTTCACGTTCTTAAACCTATCTATTTCAAATGGATACCAAAATTATCCACAAATATCTTCTTTCATCTATCTTCTTCTCATATGAGTTGAAAAGTTGTAAATAACTGACCTGAGAAGTAGGAATTGCTTCAATTCATGACTGATTTCAGTACTACCCATGAGTTCAGTACTGAAATCATGCCTGAAAGAAGCGAAGATCATGACGTAGTAGGCCCTACCTGTGGTAAATTCATGACTGAAATGCATTTAAGGGCAGTTATGATTTCAGTACCAGCCCTTCCCAATTAGGGCAGATTCAGCTCTGATTTAGTACTGAGCCGTATTGAAGGGTAGACACTAATTACACTAGGCAACAAGCTCGCCTTTAAAAGGTTCTGGTGGCTAATTCGTGTGCTAAGCACGAATCTGTTTTGGGGAAATGGTCCATCTCGTCTGAATTTTTAGAAAATTGACTTTAAAGTGACTTAAAATTCATAATTTGACCCTTTTGAGTAGCGTGATGATCAAAGCTTTGATGAAATCAATGTATAGTTTCATTTCTTAGTATAGTTGATCACACAGGTGACTTGAAATTCATATTATGACCCTTTTGAGAAGCGTTATGATCAAAACTTTCATGAAATCAATGTATAGTTTCATTTCTTAGCTTCCAGAAAACTTATTCCAAACAATTCTACAATTTTTTTTATCGAAAATATACAATTTTGAACTCATGTTTTCGAAATGACATGATATTCTACTGCCCAAAGTTATGCCATGCAAAAAAACACATGAAATTCTAAGAACAAATTTCAAACAACATGCTTTGCATACTTATGGGCTGATCAAAATGTTGTCATTTTAGACACATATATTCAAAATAATATATGTTGACTTAAAAAAATCGTAGAATTGTTTGGGTTGGCTTATTTTAAAGTTCAGAAATATTACTTTACAATAATATCAAAGAAAGAAACAAAATAAAAGCGTAGATTACTCACAAAACCCGTCTAAAAAGTGTCCAAATTTACATTTTAAGCCACTTTATGCTAAAATGACCAAAAGTCCAGACTTGATGTACACGACAATCATTGTAATCACCAAAAAGTTGAAGAAAAAAGTTTAAGATCAAGTTGAAGTTCAATTGTTCAAAGTATAACGAGGTCCCACAGCCGATTTATATAGACTCCACAAATGTGCTGTTAAGGCTGGGATGACACCTGCTTTTTTTTTTACCGACAATTTCTAGCAGCAATATTGTCGGGCGAACTTGACTAATAGCCTATTTCCACCAAAGAAATGAAGCTTCATTTCTTGAAATGACAAGAAATGAAGAAAATGATATAATTTCTTCCATACAAATTGTTGTTGCATTTTGCCCTTCATTTCCTTCATTTCTCAAAAATGATGGCATTCCCCACGAAGGAATTTGGTATTTTTTAAAAAAGTACTCGCTACTCTCTGGCACTACTCGTTACTCGCTGGAAATAGAAAGTGTCATCACCAATAAAATGTGGATTTGAATTTAAAAAGTAGGCGCAATTTTGTTTATAATATAATTTAGTCAAAATAAGTTGTGTATTTAGCTTTCTGCTGATTATTCAGGGCGTTAACAATGCGTTCGTCCAGGGTAATTGCTTTCCTGTCGGCTATGTCTTTTTTTGGGTAAATATTGCAAAAACTCCCCGTGAGTTTGAAAGTGGCGCCTGTTGTTTAAATCAAACCATTCAGCTGTTTTTGTCAACGTGGCATTGCGAATATCAAAATGATGAAGAGTTGTCAATGGAAACAGCATCATTTTTAGAAATGAAAATGATAAGAAATGAAGCTAGTGGAAATAGGCTATAACATGACAAATTCGGCGCATACTTAAATAACATACCATAAAAAGTGAAGTTGATTGAGAATCTAGTATTTCCAGCCGAAACAAGAAAGGTCACACTGTCTGTTGTTGACATCTGATTTAATTCAAATAAATTAATAGTAAAAAATGTAATGGGTTTTTGATAGGGTGTCAGCATGAATAGGTTAGTTAAAATAGGCTGCTCGGCTGAGGCCATGATCAACTAAAGACCCATTGTGATGCCTAATAGCGGGTTAAATACGAGTATGGTGGATAGGCTGGGGTGAGTGGGTGTTGACGGCGAGCCAGGTCCTCTCGACGCAGATACCCAGGTCATCAAAGAATGGGTATTCTAGGTGCTGTTTCTAGGTGTTTTAAATTGTTTTTTTTTTTATACCTTGCAGAGGTATAAAACTTGCTTTTCTCTCTCTCAACTTGCTTTTTTCAAAGGAAAAATGTATTTTTTTTTTTAAGAAAATTAATATAATGAAAATTAACTTAATGAAAAACTGAATTTTCATCATTGAAATAAATAAACAGTTTAATTGCAAGATGCATAAAGTAAACACACAATGCTTCGCATTTCAAAACTAACGGGCACTTCTAAGGTCGCTCAAAAGTTTCAAGCTTTTGCACTTAAAAAGTTCAGCCTCAAAGCTTAAGCATTACCACCAGAAAGTTGAAAGCACTCATTGCTTGTCTATTTTTGCTTTCATTGCATTTAGCAGTTACCAACTGATCTAAGCAATGATTGTATGGAGAGGCAGTTGGCAATCATGCTTTCTTCAGCGAAAAGCCTACTGAAGAGTCGTTAGGGATAACGATGAAACAGTTCTGTATAGGCAACCAGCTCTTTTTGGTGGTACAATGCATAAGCATTGGTGGTAAAGCATAAGACCTAGAGCCATCTAAACTCACTAATTAAACATTAGAAAGGTCGACAAATAAATTACAAAGTTATTTAAAACAAATATTTCTGGATTTTTTTGTACACCTTTCTAAATGTGGTTTTGGTTTTTGCAATTTAGATTTGATTTAAATGCACATGCGTATACTTAATTCTATAAAGCAATTTATAATATATATATATGAAGCTTAGCTTTGACTAACAATTAATTGCCTCTATAATAATAATTTAAATATATTTGTTTAAGAAAAAACAATTCAAAAGTTCTGAATAATATTAAAAAAGACCAAAAATTAATGTTTGACAATTTGACAACAGTCTAAAAATGACAATTTAAACAGTTTTCAAAATATTAAACCAGAAAGAACGCTGAACATACATTTCACGTGCCAATTGTCAGTGGTTGTCTTGGGTTTGGGTTAAATGTTTTATGTTTTGGGCACACACTCTCATCCATTTAGGTGACGCACCCTGTTAATGTTGTTGTTGTTGTTGTTGTCCCACACATTGCACGAAACGTCAGCGTTCCGCATTTCCATTGTGTCATTATATAAGCCACATATACTTAGCCCACCCATCCCCCTGCGCGTTGTCACATTTTCCTGGCCCATTTTTAGACCCAACAACGTCGCACTTGAAAATTTTCGCTTTTGGGTCTTTGGTCATGACTTTGGCACTTGTTTGCCTTCAGTTTGCGCCGACGGTCATTGGTTTGCCATACGTATCAATCAATGTCGGGATATGTGTAATAGGCATGGTCATGATTTTGCCCACATTTCGTGCACTCTCGCTGATCTTGAGACAAATGTGTGCTCTGCAAATGCAAGTGCAACAGCAACAAAATCAACAGAAATCACATCATTTTCCACATTTTCAACACTTGGACTGGGTCAACAGTGCAACAACAGCTGTACGTGTGTGTGTGTGTGTGTGTGTGTAGGCACTAGACCGGACCTAGGTTTATTTGTGTTGTGTAATTAATATAATTTAATTCAAATTTTAATCGTCGCAAAGTGAACCTAAAGTTTCTACAATAACTACTCATACGACAAGTGCAACTCAGACCGTAATGCCCAAGAATCGGCAGAGCCATAAAACTTGAAAAAAAAAAAACAACATCTTTTAACTGAAAGTAGACTTTTCGGAATTTGATGTACAATACGTTCAAGTGGCCCAGGCAGCCGCACATAGAAGTATCTTGTTGTGAGCACACCCTAGGCATAATAGCTCTTCACCTGCCGCCCAATTATTTGGTAAATATTAGGTATTACCCCAAAGAACACAATACAGTTCATACAATAGGTAAGGGTATAAAGCAGAAGTCAGCAATATGTGCAGTCAGCTCACTGGCAGTCAAAAACAGTTACCGGCGAACACAATGAATAAGGGAACCAAAAAGACACAAAAATTCTGTCTTTTCTCTCATATTATTTGCGATTTAAAAAGGACTCGAAAATGACTAATGCATATGCTGAAAACGTGATTAAATAACTATAACAAAGTGTAGAGATATCTCAAACTGACTCGAAAAGAACAGAAAAACGAGTTATGAACGACTCTTTAAGAAGAGTCGCGGCTAGGACTTTTGTGTTGCCTCTCGTTGAGTACTTTCGTGTGCCTGGCGTTGAGGTCTTTGTACTGAGTTCGAGAACTTGTAGGTGGGCTCATTTTCTCCCATTTTCTCCCAACAAAAGTATCATTTATGACCACTCGTCAAGGACTTTTGTGGTGCCTCACGTTGAGGACTTTCGTAAGCCTGACATAGAGGTCTTCGTGCTGAGTTCGAGAACTTGTAAATTGTCATTTTCTCCCAACAAAAGTAACATTTATGACCTCTCGTTGAGGACTTTCGTGTGCCTGGCGTTGAGGTCTTCGTACTGAGTTCGAGAACTTGTAAGTGGGATCAGGGCTGGCATCAATTGTCGAAGAAAGAGCGTCTCGAGTGGTAGCATATTTTGTAGCGTAGTTTGTAGAACAGTCAGTTTGGTTTAATAACTTGAAGGTGGGCTCATTTTCTCCCATTTTCTCCCAACAAAGTAACATTTATGACCTCTCGTTAAGGACTTTTGTGGTGCCTCTCGTTGAGGACTTTCGTGTGCCTGGCGTTGAGGTCTTCGTGCTGAGTTCGAGAACTTGTAGGTGGGCTCATTTTCTTTCAACAAAAGTTACATTTATGACCTCTCGTTGAGTTTTGTGGTGCCTCGCGTTGAGGACTTTCGAGTGCCTCGCGTTGAGGGCTTTTTACCGAGTTTGAGAACTTGTAGGTGGGATCTGGGCTGGCATTAATTGCCAAACAAAGAGCGTCTCGACGAGTGGTAGCACGTAGTTTGTAGAACAGTTAGTTTGGTTAATCAAAAAACAAGTTGATTTCGAACTGTGCAAAACTTGTTTTGATTAGTTATGAAAATGGAGCAATGTGTGTTCCGTTTTCTGCATTTTCCATCAGTTTTTGTAGAGTTTCCGTCTGAATAGCGGCCATTTCATGTCAAATGTTGTCCCTTAAGGCTTCCAGAGTCCGTAGGTTATTGGCATTAACTTCATTAGCTTCAGGAAATCTCTCAAGAAGAAATCTGGAAGGGCTACAGACCGTAAAATTTTGTTGAAATAAGTCGACCGATGAACCATAGACGCAATAAAGCGACCGTTGCTTGGATTGTGTGCGCTGTGTCGCCGTCCTGTCGAATCGAATAGTTGTCTGTCGTTAGCAGTCGAAATTGTCCTGACACAATCCGTTATCGGGGCCCAATAATGCATTTCGTTTACGGTTGCGGCTGCTTAAACATCGTCTTCGAAGAAGAATGGTTCGAATTCCGGCCCAAATAGTCACGAATTGGTCGTGGAGCGGATTTCACTGAATCAATAGAGTGATTTCACCCGACAATTTGGTGTATTCACTGTCCCATTCAAAGAATAATTAGGCTCATGATCATTTGAATGTAAAGCGGCATACCGCGGGCTTTTATAAGCCGATCGATAAACGAAACCAAAAGCTAAAGGATTGCTAAATGCTATATTACTCTACTCCTCGAGAACTGCGCCAACAAATCTAAATTTCGGATGTTTAGATTACTCAATACTGCCCACAAGGACGCTCTACAAGGGAAGAGAGAAAGACAAGTAAAACTAAGACAGTATACGAGGTTTGTCCAAGAAGTTGGTGGCGTTAAGTTGGTACTCATGCCGGTCATTTTCAATGTTTACTTAAACTTTTGGCAGCGAATTTTTGACCAACCTCGTATACATGAGTGTAAAAAGAAGTTACATAGTATTGGATTATAGAGGAAACACCGAATCGCCTGGTTCCAGTCCCAGGAACTGGTTTCTCTTAAGTGGACTTTTTTCTGCTACCTCTGGGTATAAGCCTCGACTGTTAGCTGTTCAAGAAGCATGAGTAATCTGTGCAGCGGTTTCTCGGCAGCATGGTTGAGTAAGAACGCACGCACACATGCCGCTGAAAGATGAACAGATGGCTGTTTATGATAATTTAGAACAGTGGTGTCCAAACTCACACAATCAAACATTGCGCTTGTGTGCCTAGCAGCGAAACACGAAGTAGATGTCTCAACAAACAAATGCCACGAAAAAAATGCCTCTTGAAGTAAAACAAAAAGGCGAACATGCGCATCGAAAGAGAGCAAGCCGCCAAGCGTAATATTTATAGAACACATGTATTCTCTCTCTCTATAGGTGTGTCGGCGGCGACGCCTGCAGCCCACGGGATAAGCTTTTGGCAATTTGGACACTACTGATTTAGAACGTCAGCAAGCCGAAATAAACAAACATGCTTGATTGATTTCTTAAAGCTGAGACTACAACGGAATTCTGCAGATCAAACCAGTGCTTGTTGTCCACACTTGCATGCACGGAGCATGGATACTTGTCAAGATCAGCCTTAAGTTCAGCCCTCAGTTCATCTTTTAGCCGCATGTGTGCGCGCGCCCTAAGTGATGACTTTCGAGCACGATTTTTCACTTGAGTGTGTTTAGGTCAGCGATGGCCCTGACTTGCCCACAGGCTCCGAAGATACTTTGCTATTCACACCGACACAAGCCGAACGCATGACGAGTCTTGTGTCAAGAGAGCAAACAGCTGTTTAGTCGATAAAGCAGATCAGAGCGTGTTTACGTCGCTTTACCGACCGAAAGTTGTTTACTCAATTTGACAGCTATCTCAGCTCTTGTAAGAAGACGCGAGCTGTGGTTAGCATGATCCTCCACAAGGCCAGCAGACTTAGGAATAGCTTGTCCAACACTACAATAGCTTCTCACTCCACGGAGCTGAGCTTATAAGTGGAGCTGATGTTTATGGAACATGGCGTGTCATTTTTTGAACTTACTTAGTGCTTTGATCTTACGTATCATGATCAAATGATGACCAAGCTGTAGCTGCTGAGACAATAAGAAGAGTCTAAAGCTTTCTAAAGTGAAAGTCGCCCAGATTTTTGGTTAATTTCTAGGCAAAAGGCAACACTGCGTATGAGTAATAGTTACCAAGGAACTTTATCGCTTCACTTAAAACTAAATGTGTAGTAGCCACCTAGTTGGGTCCAGTCTAGTGCGTCCCTTTTTCCCTGTGTCATACCGTCATCATATCAAATCCCCCCTTTTTCTTTTGATGCCACCAACAACTGTTCTTGCAGGCACATATCAGTCTTGTACACATAACACTTGAACCCATTGAAGCAGCCGCCCAAACTTCCTCCACTGCCAACATCTCGACCAGCTGTGTCATAGAGGAATTGGCCACCGAGGCCATTGCCATTGAAAGTGTTTTGATAGAGACCATTGAACAGTTAGACAGTCCCACAAATGCAAGTGAAAATCCGATAAACGATGTGGAGCAGGTAAAACGGGGAATATTATTCAGAACTTTCAAGTTGTCTTTACTAATAAAAACTTTGCCTACAAAAAAGATTCCAAATCTCACTAAAATGCTTCCTTTAATTACCCCCAGGTCATTCCACAGCTGGGCAAGCTTTATGTGGGCAGCAATCAGCAGCAGCAGCAGCAGCAACAACAACAACAACAATATGTGCAGTCCTCGCCCATTATACAGGAGCCAGCCACACCCACTACATATGCTGCAGCGCTTGCTCCACAATTTCCTCCGCAGCCTTCGCAGCGGCAGGAAAAGCCACAGCTGCAACAACAGCAACAGCCACATCAGCAGCCCATCTATGCCAATCAATATGAACTGAATGTGGCCAAGGCTGCGGCAGCCGCTTCCGTTTACACACCCACACCCAGCTCCTCCTCCACGAGTACAAACAGTCAGCAACAACAGCAGCAGCAGCAGGGTCAGGGTCGTCGCAATGTGGCTCGTGGTTTGCAATATCGTGAGAATGCTGGTTACGATGTTGCCCGCTCCAGTAAACAGGCAGCAGCTCCCAATGCCGGCATGTTATCACTGGACAATTTCCGTTTACTCAGCGTCCTGGGCCGGGGACACTTTGGCAAGGTCATTCTATCACAGTTGCGCAGCAATAACCAATATTATGCCATCAAGGCACTGAAAAAGGGCGACATTATTGCAAGGGATGAGGTGGAGTCGTTGTTGAGTGAAAAGCGCATTTTTGAGGTGGCCAATGCCATGCGCCATCCGTTCTTAGTCAATTTGTATTCGTGTTTCCAGACAGAGGTGAGTAGCTAATCATCCTAACCAAAAAGATGTCCTCAAAGTTAATTTATTCCACCTGCCCCACAGCAACATGTCTGCTTTGTGATGGAATACGCCGCCGGCGGTGATCTTATGATGCACATACACACGGACGTTTTCCTAGAGCCGCGTGCCGTGTTCTATGCCGCCTGTGTTGTGCTCGGACTGCAATATCTGCATGAAAACAAAATTATCTATCGTGACCTGAAGCTGGATAACTTGCTGCTGGACACGGATGGATATGTGAAAATAGCCGACTTTGGTCTGTGTAAGGAGGGCATGGGCTTTGGTGATCGTACGGGTACTTTTTGCGGCACACCCGAATTCTTGGCACCCGAAGTGCTCACCGAAACCTCATATACACGGGCCGTGGACTGGTGGGGCTTGGGTGTGTTGATCTTTGAGATGTTGGTCGGCGAGGTGAGTTGAAAGTGAAAATGTGTAATTAAATTTGATGGCTAATTAATGTTTTGTGTTGTGTTTTTCAGTCACCCTTCCCAGGGGATGATGAGGAGGAGGTGTTTGATTCAATTGTGAACGATGAGGTGCGCTATCCGCGTTTCCTTTCACTCGAGGCCATAGCCGTAATGCGCAGGGTGAGTGGGGAGGATGATAATATAAACTGTATTTAAGTAAAACTAGAAACTTATTTGTCAAAGAACAAAAAGTAGATGTAGTAGATCCCCTTTGGGGGAACCTCTTTCTCTTGAGGATACTGAATTAGATGCTCCAATTACTAAAGATGAGGTTAGGAATGCTTTACGTAAAACGAAACCAAATAAAGACCCAGGAGCTGACAGAGTCCCCTATGAGCACCTGATACATTCGACGGAAGAGGAGCTTGTCTTTGTATATAACCAAATGTTAATAACGGTTGAAGTTGACAATGCGTTTGTACAAACTGTGATCTTTCCGATCCACAAAAAGGGCTGTCATCATGAGGCCAGCAATGAAAGAGGAATAGCTTTCATGAACTGTGTGGCCAAACTACTGATGGCTATAATTGCCAATAGACTAACAGATTGGGTGCAACGAGAAAAGCTTGTTTGCGAGTAACAAGCAGCATTCCGGCCTGAGTACTCTACTTCGGACAACGTCCTTACATCCTGTCAGCGGTAGTACACCTTAAACTGGCTGAAAAGAAAAAAAGTATACGCTTACTTCGTAGACAGAGTATCACGGCAACTACTTTTCTACAAATTACATCAATTGGGAATTTCATCAAAAATACAAAATCTTCTACAAAATATATATTGCAATACATCATCCTCAGTGTGGAATAGAAGTGAGCTGTCACAATATTTTCGCACACATTCAGGCGTAAAACAAGGATGTCTTCTTTCCCCATTGTTGTTTATATTATTCCTAAACGATCTTCATGATGAAATTGAAGGAGGACTATGAATCGGTGCTATCAATCTCCGAGTACTTTTGTACGCAGACGATATCGTGCTGTTAGCAGACGATATAGACATGATGCAACGAATGATCTACAACAGGGGTGCCCAAGCCTATTCCGCAAGCCACGCATTTGTTTTTGCTTTGCGCTAAGGCATAGCCCGCGCGCATACGAAAAACGCGGCCATATACAAACGCGGCATTATACAAAAGAAAAAAAATTTCATATGCTCGCTCTCCTCTCTTTCTTTCCGAACGAAGGTTTTGTTGTTGGCGCGTGCAGACCTGCAACAACAACATCATATGTGACTCTTTTCTCTATCTCCTATGTCTCTGGCAAATTAAAAAGCAACAACAATGTTGCCTGAGCGCTCGCTCGCTCGTGTGCTTGAGACAGCAATGACCACACTCACACAAACAAACAAAAATCGGGTTTCTCTTTCTATTTTTTGTAGTTGTTCTTGCTTGAGTTGTATTTTGTGCACTTGTATTGGCTTTCACGTGTTCGTAAGCTCATTCTGGGCACCCCCGATCTACAAGCTCGAGCAGTACTGTAAAAAGTGGAATATGGAGGTGAATACCAGTAAATCAAAAATGATGGTATTCAAAAAAGGTGGCCGGCTGTCAGAGTTCACCTATCTGGGAGTGGTATTTACACCAACCTTATCCTTCACAAAACATATTGAGCAGCGAATACTCCTAATTACGCATTGGCGATTGAACTTGGCATGTAAGACAACCACTTGTTTACACTCATGAACCACTTAAACTATATAGGCAAAACCTTATTTGATTACCAAGAGCATAAACTACCTCGAAAGCTTTCCACGTACATCATCCAAAAGAACGTCTTCTGGGCAAAGCGGTTAAACTTCCTAAAATAAGGAAGACGATTTTGAATGGCAATGTGAAAATGGAACTAAAGAGTCATGGAGCTTTGGATGTAACGAACTGGTAAACCGATTAAAAGCTGACGCAATCCGAGAGTATCCAAGAGAGCAGGCAGCAGCAAGTACGCATCGCATCTATAAATTTCTGGATTATACCAATGGAATCACATATATCACAGACGACATGAAGGTTGCAAACATTACATGGATTTTTAAAGCCCAAATGGCGATAGATTTTCGCCGACCCAATCAGGACTTTGCATAATGTGTAATTTAAACGAAAAGGAGACATTTAGTCATTTTATTGGACTCTACCCGGTTCTCAGAGAGTTTAGGGTGCAGCATCTAGGGAAGACCGTTCTAGGGGAGAATGAAATTATAAACATATTAAATGTATGTATTACATACTTAAAGACAGTGCCGCTCAAATGAATAGGTTTGACTTTTTTTTTTAGGTTTGAAACGTTGTATCTCTGTAACAAGCACTCCGATTTAAGCGAAATAAATTTTGTTTTATAACGAAATAAATCATTTGTGAAATAGCAACGTTTCTGTTCTATTAGTTTTGTTTTTATATCATTTTTATAATTTTTTCAAAAACATAGCAAAAAATCTCCATTTTTTTTTGGCTCAATAGAATAGGTTTGACCAGTAAAACTATTAAACAAAAGTATATAAAGCAAAATTTCAAGGCGCTGGGTAACTTAAATATAAAGGAAACTGTTTTAGCATTATTTAGTATTTGGTATGCCGACCCTTGTTCTTAATTATTTCAAACATACGGTTTGGTAAGGAATCAATATATTTTTCAATTTCATTTAGTGAAATTGTTGACAAGGCTTTTTGAATTTCTTAGGGTCCCAGAGTCACTAAATTGTCTTCCTCCTTCGTATACTCTCCTGGACAAAAGTCCCCAAATGTTCTCAATAATGTTAATGTCAGGGAGGTAAGGCGGCCACTCGAGCAATTTGACGTTTTGGTCTTTAATCCACTGTTTTACAACCCGAGCGGTATGGATGGGAGCGTTGTCATGTTGGTACGTCCATGGAATATGACCATAAATCTCTGAAAACTGGGGAAAAGCCTTTTGGAGCACAGTCTTGTACACATTTGCGTTCATCTTCGAGGTGACAAACTGAAGCTCGCATGTTCCATAAAACGATATGGCTCCCCACACCATTACTCCACCTGCACAAGTGTGATGACGACTTAAAAAACATTCTTCCTTTCGCATATCGTGGAAATAGTCCATCGAGGTTGAACTTCTTTTTGTCGGAGAAGACCACCGTCTTCCACTCCTTGTTCCACGTCATGTGTCCTCGTGCAAATCGTTGTTGTGCTTCCTTACAAGCATCATTGAGAGGTGTTTTTTTTTTTTATTTTCAATCTCTTCAAGTGTTTGGCGCTTCGAATAATTAGTTTTACCGTGGCCACACTAGCATTTTCGCCGCATTCTTCCCTAATTTTACCAGCAGAAAGGTGGGAATTTAAGGCAGTTCGTAGGATAAGTCGCCTCTAGGTTGCTGTTGTTGCATATTTTTTTCCTCCATTCATTTTTTTTTTCCATAGTCTGCTCCATTACGGAAAAAAATTACAACGTTTTGACTTCGACCGATTTTCTTGGCTATTTCATAGTGTTTAATATAGCCTTTTATTTGACCTTTTTCAAAATCGGTTAAAGGTTTTCCGCGGCCCATTTTACAAAAAACTGATAGCAGTTGCTTTAAATTTTGAAATACAAAAGAATTCAACTCTTTTCAATCACGCATTAAATCAAAAAGTGAAGTCAAAAGTGTCAAACCTATTAAGTTGAGCCAAAAAAATTTAGATTTTTTGTTATGTTTTTGAAAAAATAATAAAAATGATATAAATACAAAAATAAGCGAAACGGAAACTTTGCTATATCACAAACAAGAATTCATTTGCTCACTAACCAGGCGAATATTTCTCACGAACATCATTTGCTTGAAAATCTCAACGAGTAAACATGTAAAACATGGCAGCGAAAACTAACACAATCATGGCCTAGATGGCGATACAAATTAGCTTAAAGCATTATTTCATCATTTTGGAGGCATTCATTCAAATTCCAGCCACAATTCGTTGCTCATTTGGTCACGTGTTCACTCTACAAATATTATTGACAAATAATGTTCGTGCACTTGTTCCCATCCATTGACGAACATGTTCGCACGAACACACGCAAGATAGAAACGTTTCTTTTCTCTGCGAACAAAAAGACGAACACAAAAATCTGTCACGAACACCTTCACTAACGACGAACATTTCGTCGAGCACAACAAATTTGACTAACAAATTCGTGTGTGGATGACCTGCTTAAAGCCCTGTACTCAGAACGACAGAAAATTCATTTCGTCATAGTATTTCATATATTTAGAAACACCTTGGCTTTGTTTTGATGCTCATGTGCTGTTAGAAAGTGTTTCTCTTTGTGTGAAATACTGTGACGAAAGGAATTTTCTATCGTACTGAGTACTAGCCTTAAAATTTAAATACATTTGTGTTTTTTTTGCCAGATGAACCTTTTTTTTTAACCTAAAGAGATTTTCGTATTGAAATATCAAGGCAATCTTGCCTCTATAAACTTTCCTTCAATTCTAAGCCTCAGTATTTAATTTATCAATACTGAATTCAGGCCTGGAGCATTTGGATTTTCTTAAATTTATGACTGATTTCATACTATACTGTTTTGGTACTATGCATGAAACTGAATTATGCATTTCAGTACTCAAATCTATGCTTACAAGAAGCTAACGTTATGAAATAGTAGGCCCTGCCAGTACTTTATATTGCCAGTAGGAAATCACAATGGTTAGAGCGAGACGGATATATTCCCAAATGTATACAGAGAGCGTAAATGAGAGCGAACAGCTGACCAAAGGTATCCACATAGAAGAACTAACATAGAAGCACACTTTGCTTTGCTTTCACTCAAAAAAGAGAGGCGTTTCAAAGTGTGCTTCTATGTTAGTTCTTCTATGTCGGCGACACCGCTTCTGTCAGAAATTAGTCAGCTGTTCGCTCTTATTTATTCTCTCTGGATACCATAGAAGAACTAACATAGAAGCACACTTTGAAACGCCTCTCTTTTTTGAATGATGTTAACTCCATTGTGACAAGTAGATACTTTATAGAGACAACAAAATCTGTTACTCAAAATTACTGTCGAAGTAGGAAAACACGGTGGTTAGAGGGAGATGGACATAGTCCAAAAAAAAACTCAGAGAGTCAAAAAATAACTCAAAGAGCCAAAATGACAGCGAACAGCTGACAAATGTCTGAGTGAAAAGTTGTCGACGCAGCAAAGTGTGTTTCTATGTTAGTTTTTCTATGGCAGAGTGTGCTTCTATGGTTAGTTCTTCTATGTCGCCGATATATTTCTGTTTTTTAGGCTTAATCCAAACTTTTATTGTTCTAAAAATCAAAGTTTATAAACTTTTACTTCCACTTAATTTTCAGCTTTTACGCAAAAACCCAGAACGACGTCTGGGCTCTTCAGAACGGGATGCTGAGGACGTCAAGAAGCAGGCATTCTTCCGTTCCATTGTTTGGGATGATTTGTTGCTCCGTAAGGTCAAGCCACCGTTTGTGCCCACCATTGTGAGTAGAGCCTTGATAATTTCCATCTAAATCTAAATCTAATATCATTTACCTTTATTTCATATAGAATCATGTGGAGGATGTGTCCAATTTCGATGAGGAATTCACGTCGGAAAAGGCTCAATTGACGCCACCTAAGGAGCCGCGACACTTGTCTGAGGATGAGCAGGTGCTCTTCCAGGACTTTTCATACACGGCCGAATGGTGTTGAAGCTGTGGTAGTAGTCAATGATGGGCTTAGCCCAGTTGAGTAATGGAAACTTTGCTTTTAAAATTTAAATTCAAGTAATTTTGCTAGTTTTGAATATTTAAGTATAGGCGAGAGTTTTATATATATATATTCAGATATATATATGAATCGATATCACAAATTGCTCATTTCAAAAAAAAGGAATCACCAACCTAAACCACACCCATTGAATAGTCTGAGAAGCCCCTTTGGAAAGCCTTAAACGCAATGAAGTAGTTTTTTTTGGACAGATTTTTGTACTAAGCCAGGTTCTATTTGATAGATAAAAAGTAAAAGGAAAGAGTTTTAGTGTATACACCGCAGCTATTTTACAAGCTCCCTCCCTTCCCCAACCTCCCCCCATATACATACATACATATATATATACATATATTTTTACATACATAAAGCACATTCAAAATGTCGTGAACAAATGCGAATAATGCCTCCAAAATCCCAGGAAATTTAATGCAAAAATATTTACAATTTTAAACTGTATATTTTCAAACTACCCCCCTCCCCCTCCCCCTCCCTTATTTTATTTAATTTTTTTAATACAAAAATTATACACATTTGTTATTTATTATTATTGTATTTTACAAACAAACACAAAAACAAAAAAAAAAAACTGTATTGCTTTGAGCATTTTTAAAAAAAAAATCAATTTGTTTTGTATTTTGCTTTAACAAACAAATCACACACCCACACACACACATGATGAGTAAAGAAACCCCCCTCTCCCCCCAGCTCAGATTGTTGTACACTTAAGGAAAACAACAGAAACAGAAAAAATGTAATTTAGTTTTAAAACTGTATTTAAGTTTGTAGTATTTGATTATTGAAATTAGACCTAAGCTACGATTATGTGAAGATAATTAATTATATTATACAATTATGCACCCTCCTCCACCCCCTCCCCCCCCCCCTACGCAGATCTATGGTCATTGTATTATGTGCTTCAACACACAAGTTGAGGGCACATAATTGTTATTTATGCAAACTATGATATGATTTTGAATAAATGTATCTATCGCTATTAAATTAAATGCAATTTTGACACAGTTAATTACGCAGCTCGTTGAATCCTTGAGTGATTTGATAATACAGTATGTTGCCGGTGTTATCCACAAATGCTAAGACCAAGTGGCTGAAATGGGACAACGATGACAATTGTATAAAGTAAGATTTAAGTCGGAACCACTCACCTGTGCTTGAGTTTCCTTTGCCAGGCTTCTATCTGCTTGAAGTCTATGTCTTTTGAGTGAAGCAGCGGTATGTAAGCCATCTCTGCAGGCTCTGCTTGAGCACTTAGGTAAAACAGTTGCAACTCTTCATCATTATGTGGCTGTATGTTGGATAGGCGTGCGTCTGAAAGAACAACATTAACATTAACTTTTGT